>CM019068.1:180498467-180832626 GCA_009667805.1 Leptobrachium leishanense
AAAATCGCGTCCAACAGTGAGGAAGTGCTTGAAGCCTTCAGTCCTGAAGATCATGCCAAGGGGCTACAGGACCTAGATTTTACACAACAGACATGCCTCTTATCCAACGTAGTCTCGGTCTATGTTGGGACTGAAGAAGGACGCCTTCACCTTTAGAGTTCCAGCCCAGAAGTCCAATTTCACAAGGAGAGGAATTCTGTCAACGGTGAACAGCCTTTTTGACCTCTAGGATTTGCCGCACCTGTAACGATCCAAGGGAGGCTCCTTCTACGTACGCTATCCCAAAACACCAAAGATTGGGATGAGCCACTTCCACCAGACCAGAAGCAAGAATGGGAGAAATGGTGTGCCTCCCTGAGATGTCTCCAAAACGTTAGTGTTCAACGCACATACGTTCCCGTTTCACCCGCAGCTGCACTGAAAAAGAACTGCACGTCTTTTCAGATGCATCGACTAAGGCAATAGCAGCTGTAGGATACGTCAGAGTCTACGGCCGGGAGAACAATACTCACATCGGTTTTCGTAATGGGAAAGGCGAAGATAGCACCACAACAAGGTCACACAGTACAAGGTTAGAACTGTGCGGCGCCGTATTGGCCGTGGAGCTTGCTGACCTGAATAAGAAAACTATAGACCTTGAGCTACAAACACTCTTCTACACGGACAGCAAGGTGGTGCTGGGCTACATTCACAAACCAAAGCAGACGCTTTTATGTCTATGTGAGCAATAGAGTCGACAGGATCAGAAAAATCTTCAGAACCTGAGCAGTGGCGACATGTGCCAACAGACCAGAACCCAGCGGATCATGCTACACGGTCCATCCCTGCTTCCCAGTTGGCAGAGTCAACCTGGATAAAGGGTCCTGAGTTCTTGACCTGTCAAGACACCTCGACGTTACCGGGACCGGAACACCATGAACTTATAAGCCCAGTCAAGGTGTTTAGATCCGACCGCGGAACAAACTTTGTAGGAGCATGCAAGGAGTTGCAGATAGATGAAAGCATTCGCCCGGATTCAGCAATTGACAAATACCTAAAGGCTCATGATTGTGAATGGACATTTAATCCTCCCCACGCATCCCACATGGGGGAATCATGGGAGCGAATGATCGGGATAGCCCGTAAAATCCTGGACTCCATGTTGTTGAAGGTACATATGCTGACCCATGAAACTCTTACCACCCTCATGGCAGAAGTAGCAGCCATCATTAACGCCCGACCTTTGGGCCCAGTTTCTACAGACCCCGAGAATCCAAGTATCCTCGCCCCAGCCACCTTGCTCACCTACAAAACAGGTGATTGGCCGGCTCCAGTAGGGAACTTCGTTCCCAAGGACATGTACAGACAACAATGGAGACAAGTGCAATGGCTTGCCAACACCTTCTGGAAGCGATGGAAGCAAGAGTACTTACCTACCTACAGGAACGTCGCAAATGGCAGAACAAAGAACCAAATCTCGAAGACGGAGACCTTGTTTTTTGAAAGATAAGGAAGCGCACCGTAACTCATGGCCTATGGGACTTGTGCACCAAGTCTTACCCAGCAAAGATGGATTAGTACGCCAGGTTGCAGTGCAGATCGTGAAGCCAAAGGAGTCCGGTGGCAACAGCAGACTTTCACCAAGAAACTATATACCAGGCCAATTACCGACCTGGTCCTGCTGCTGAGGAAACCCGAGCTGGAAGATTGAACCTCCAAGCTTTGCATGCTTTGTGTATACTCATTGTTTGCATGTTTGATAATATGCCTTGATTATCTTCGTTAACAGTTTAGTTAGTAAGTAGTGGAATTTATAATTCCAGGCGGGGAGTGTGCTGACTAGAGCAGCCTGAGAATAGTCAGTATTGGCTACTGTCTCCTTAAGAGACAGCTTTATATGTTTAAGAGCTATCCCTTTAAGGGCAATGTCTTTAGGGAAATGTAGTTCTGTGACATGTGACCAGTTCTATGTGTCTGATTGGTGCTGAGGTGCTTTGCATGCTGGTAAGAAGAAAGCCCTCCATTAGGAATTCCAATTCTCCAGAGAGAGCAGCTTCTCACACTCTCTCAGCATGGGAGTGAAGTTACCCTCTTCTCACACCGTATGAAGGGACAGACTGAGTAATCCGGATGAATCTTTTCAACACTGTAAGTGTTTGTTTAGGATGCCTGGAAATAAAGAATCTGTATGTAAAATACCCCTTTATCGGAGTTATCACTGCTGTTTTCTGCAAAGCCTACCGTGGGAAGACACCCCCCACACACTCATTACATTACACCCCACACACTCTCATTACATTACAACCCCCCCACACACTCTCACTACATTACAACCCCACACAACTCTCACTACATTACAACCCCACACACTCTCATTACATTACAACCCCCACACACTCTCACTACATTACACCCCCCCACACACACTCTCACTACATTACACCCCCACACACTCTCAATACATTACAACCCCCACACACTCTCATTACATTACAACCCCCCCACACTCTCATTACATTACAACCCCCCACACCTCTCACTACATTACACCCCCACACACTCTCATTACATTACACCTCCCACACACTCTCATTACATTACAACCCCCCACACACTCTCATTACATTACACCCCCCACACACTCTCATTACATTACAACCCCCACACACTCTCATTACATTACAACCCCCCAACACTCTCACTACATTACACCCCCACACACTCTCACTACATTACACCCCCACACACTCTCATTACATTAACACCCCCACACACTCATTACATTACACCCCCCACACTCATTTCATTACACCCCACACACTCTCATTACATTACAACCCCCACACACTCATTACATTACAACCCCCACACTCTCATTACATCCCCCACACACACTCATTACATTACACCCCCACACACTCTCATTACATTACAACCCCCCCCACACACTCTCACTACATTACACCCCCCACACACTCATTACATTACAACCCCACACACTCTCATTACATTACAACCCCCCACACACTCTCACTATATTACACCCCACACACTCACTACATTACACACCCCCACACACTCTCATTACATTACAACCCCCACACACTCTCATTACATTACAACCCCCCACACACTCTCATTACATACAACCCCCCACACACTCATTACATTACACCTCCACACACTCATTTCATTACACCCCCCCATACACTCATTACATTACACCCCCACACACACTCTCATTACATTACAACCCCCCACACACTCTCACTACATTACACCCCACACACACTCCATTACATTACAACCCCACACACTCTCATTACATTACAACCCCCCACACACTCTCACTACATTACACCCCCCACACACTCTCACTACATTACACCCCCACACACTCTCATTACATTACACCCCCACACACTCTCATTACATTACAACCCCCACACACTCTCATTACATTACAACCCCCACACACTCTCACTACATTACACCCCCAACACTCTCATTACATTACAACCCCACAACACTCTCATTACATTACACCCCCACACACTCTCATTACATTACACCCCCACACACTCTCATTACATTACACCCCCACACACTCTCACTACATTACACCCCCCCACACACTCTCACTACATTACACCCCCCCACACTCTCACTACATTACACCCTCCCCCACACACTCTCATTACATTACACCCCCCCACACACTCTCATTACATTACAACCCCCCACACACTCTCATTACATTACAACCCCCCCACACTCTTTCATTACACCCCAATATGAGATTGTTTGTTTGTACATTAGGCATGTTTAATGATTACAACCTGGTAAACACAATCCGTGCTGAATCCCATTACTGTTGCACTTTCTGTTTACCAGGGATCAGGGGCTGACTGGCAACCTCTGGCCCAGGGGGCAAGTACAACCCATAGGCCCGTGGTGCAGCAACCCGGCCCCCAATAATAATAACAATTTAAGGCTGTTTTAAATAAATTATTTTTCAACAAATTAACAAAAATCTATCAATATCACCTAACTCTAAGCAATGTCCCACCTACTTCAAAGTAATACTATACAGTATATCAGCACAGCGTTCCTTTTCCTCACATTATTACCCCCTAGTTATTCATAGCAATGTCCCCTTTTACCCATAACTACTAACCCCTAAATCAGAACCATACCCCGTACACATTACACTGATACCCTTTTAGCTCCCAGCACTGCCTACTTCCCAAAACGAAAACAACACAAATGCACCCGTGACCAATTTTATTAGTTGCAAAGCCACTCAGAGCCACACACTCACTGATACCACCAGCACCACCACCTCCACAAATGTGTGTAACGCTGGCAGCCGCATGAGAATCGCGATGCAGCAGGCAGCAGACGTCAAGCGCGCCCTCTCTGAAGTCATCAGAGGGGGGCCACCATGTTGGATTCTCTGGCCGACAGTTGGTTACCGGGCCTTAGAAGCGGCCGTCACTGAGCCACAATTGCCTGGTCAGGACCAGCTGCGCCCCTAGGTGGCATTGCGCTGTAGGCGGCTGCCTAGCTCACCTAGTGGGCCCACTGGCCCTGCATACATGCTGCAGACACACACACACAAGCTGCAGACACACACACTGCAGACACACACGCTGCAGACACACACACATACATGCTGCACACATACATACATACATACATGCTGCAGACACACACACATCATGCAGACACACACATATCACACAGGCTGGACACACCTCACACATGGAAGACCTCCTCCTCGTTACGCAGATGCAGGGAACCCTGGAGTTACTCTTATCTTCCACCAGGTTCCTGCCAAGCATCTTCCAGCATTGAGTAAGCTGATGGGGGGCAGCTGTGTATCAGGTGTGGGGGGGGGTTCTCTATCCCCATTGAGACTGAAGGGGGCATAAAGATAGTGGGGACAGCACCCCAAATAGATGTAAGGGTGATGCTATGCAATGTGTGCTTCTCGTGGGCGGGACATGTCAGTGCAGGGCAAGTTTAGTGTCTCCCTCTCCTCACTTCCCCTGCCTGATCAATCTTTAAGAGGGGTCCCAGGGCAGCCTCCAAGAACACTTACATTTGTGAGTGTCATTCTCTCTGCTGCCTCTGTCTGTGACTGGGAAAAGGAGCTTAATGCTCGGCCCAGGCTCACTGCATCCATTCTGCATGATGGCTCCGGCCCCTGCGAGTCAGAGACATTTGGGGGCGGACGGGATTCACAAATCTGCACAAATTTAACAGTGGGTCATCACTCAGACTCACCACCGCCAGCATCACCTCCAAATTGGAACCGCTGGCCCAGTCTCTCTTCTCTATCCCCTCCGGGTCCTTGCAGGCTGGCAATGTCTGTGTGAGAGGCTCCTTGTCCCTGATTCTGCGGCAGCCAGGCTCCTGACGCACCGCTCCGCGCACCCCTGAGGCGCGTTCAATACCTCAGCCGCTGCAAGTGCTAAGTTAGCAACTTGTCATTGAACGCCGTTCAGCCGCTCAGCGCTCAGCACTGCTAACTTAGCACTTGCAGCGACCCGAGGAGATGCTGCGAGTAGCTGAGTGTGACGTATTAAAGAACGTTTATTCAATAAAACTATCATTTGTGGTGCGTGCATACAAAACGGAATTGTGCCGACTGCTTTTCTTTATCATAACTTGTCCGAGTCATACGAAAAACAATCTGAATCTTTCATCAAGAAATCGTCGGCCATTTTGGATTCGAAATTCGCATCCAAAGCGTTCAATGATGACACTGCTGCAGCAAACTGAATTCTTTTTGAATGAACTTTATTGAACACTAAGTTGTAATATACAATGACGCACATATATAAAACTTCAAACTTCACACAATTCAGTATCCATTTTTATAACAGAAGAAGAGAAAATAAAATTAGAAGAAGAAAGGAACAAAAAAAACTAGAAAAATAACAGAACACCAAAACAACATAGTGCAGTCAGCCCCGGCCCGGCCTAAGAGGAATAAAAAGGGTGATAAAGAAATTCGATATATCTTCCTTAATCGTTAACTTCCTTAGTACAATATAGAAACATCACTGTCCTGCATCCAGCCAAGGTCCCCAAGCTTTATAATAAGATGGTAAAGAATTTCGGACAAGGGCCGTCATTTCATCCATTATTTTCGTATCTCTGATCTTACTATAAATTTTAGCTATGCTGGGCAATCGAGGTTGTTTCCACGTTTCGGCCACAGCTCTTCTAGCAGCTAGTGTAATCTTAGCCATCAATCTATTTTCAAAGAAGGTTAAGTGGGGATTGGTCTGGATAGAAGGAAAGCCCATGGATCCATTGGTACATTTTTGTTCAACACAGCAGATATTATATCCTGAATATCTAACCAGAATCTGGCGATAAGTGGGCAAGTCCACCACATATGGTAATATGAACCTCACATTTGGCAAAACCGCCAACAAACTAGGGATGTGCGTTTCGGGTTTTGGAATTTCAGAATTTTCACGAAATTTCCCGATTCGTGCATTCGGATTCTGCCGATTTTCCGAAAAAATTCCGAGCCGAAACGAAAACTTTTCGGAATTTTCGAATGGAGTAGAAATGTGTAAAATCGAAATTCATTTTCGTTCCATTCGTGATTTCGGCTCCATTCCTGATTTCGGTTCAATTTCAGTAATTTCAGACATCGTATTTATATCGCTGATTCTGTAATTAAATTTTGTATCATTCCCATCTCAATGTATCCTTCCTGGAAAACCAGAGAAATCTCAATGTATCCTTCCTGGAAAACCAGTGAAATCTCAATGTATCCTTCTTGTAAAAATGAGAAATCTCAATGTATCCTTCTTGTAAAACCAGAGAAATCTCAATGTATCCTTCTTGTAAATGAGACAATCTCAATGTATCCTTCCTGGAAAACCAGAGAAATCTCATGTATCATTCTTGTAAAACATGAAAATCTCAATGTATCCTTCCAGGGAAACCAGAGAAATCTCAATGTATCTTCCTGGAAATCCAGAGAAATCTCAATGTATCCTTCTTGTAAAACCTGAGAAATCTCATGTATCCTTTTTGTAAAAAATGAGAAATCTCAATGTATCCTTCTTGTAAAACATGAGAAATCTCAATGGCAGAATTATCATATTGGCAGAATTATCGTATCGTATAATTATCGTATCCGAAAAACCATTAGTTTACGTCAAAACGAATAGACACTTTGAAACGAGGAGAACAGACGTTCCGAAAAGCACGAAAATTTCCGAAGTTACGAAAAAAAAGTCGATACGAAAAACGAACCGAAACGAACCGAATCGAAACGAAAATTTACAAAATCCGAACCGAATCGAACCGAAAAAAAAATCGGTGCACAAGTCTACAACAAACATCTGGAACATTGTGGTTCATATGAGCTAATTGAGAGGGTGTTTTATACCAGAGCATCACAGTTTTTACCGCTTGCTCCTGCAATGATGTAAAATAGGAAACCGAATTTGACATTTCCCAGATATCCATCCAGTCCTCTGTTTCCAATGTTTCTCCTATGTCGGCCTCCCAAGCTTAAATATAAGATAACTCTTTCCAGTCTTGTAATAAAGTGAGCACTTGATACAAGGAAGATATTAGCCCTTTTGGGTACGTTTCATCTCTGCAAAGGCGTTCAAAAATAGACAGCTCCGATAAAGTTGCGGCCTTAACATGGGGGCGCGTTGAATAAGATTTGATTTGCAAAATCCATATAAAAGAGGGGCCTGGGTCTGGAAAAGACTGAAGCAAAATTCCTTTTGGATAGAGCTGATATAACCTGCACACCCCTTTCTCTAAAAAACATTTAACCCCTTAGTGACCGGGCGGTTTTACACAAATCTGTCCTTTAGTGACCGCTGCTGTTTTTACTTTTCTGCGCTGTTCATGTTTAGGTCAAATTTTCCGCTTACTCATTTATTCAACCCACACATTTAATACACCGTTTTCCCCGCCATTAAATGGACTTTCTAGACCATTATTTCCATCATATTGAATAATTTACGATAAAAAAAATATGAAATATGATGAAAAAAATGGTAAAAACACACTTTTTCGTAATTTAATCCCCAAAATCTACAACCACCAAAAAAGACCCCGGCTAAATAGTTTCAAAATGTTTTCCCCGAGACTAGAAATACCTAATTTTTACATGATTCTGCTTTTTAACTCCTTCACTGCTGAACCAGTTCACCTATGTGTGCTGTGCTCATTCTGACCATTTTGTGCTAATTATTTTAAGATGATAGCCTAGGTCCCATTTAACTAAACCCCCCCAGACAAAAAAACTTAAAAAAATCAAAACATTTTTTTTTATTTTTATTATTTTTTTTATTTTATTTTTATTATTTCATGATCAGGCCTTTCCAATGATGTCAAACATGACCATCTAGCTGCCACATATCAGGAGATAAAGGGATCCAAACGATCCCCCTATCTCTACATGGCAGCTAGAGGGTTAACTGGCCCACTGACATCCTCACACATATGGTGAGGTTGTAAGTGAGTGGGGGGGATCTGGAGGCTTGGCTGACATCCAAGATGTCAGCCCCCCTCCAGGTTCGAATCGCGATCCAGCAGTGAAAACGTTAATGCAGTACACCGCTGAAGAGGGGAGACTCTCCCCTTTCCAGCGGTGCATCTTGCATCTCTCTAGCTTCAATGGTTGGGGAGATAGAGGGCTCCAAAGGAGCCCCCCTCCATTGATTTCAATTGGGGCGCCTGCTGAGGACGTCACCACGCAGCGTGGTGATGTCCCCGAGCTCGCCGGCCCATGTAAATCACATGGGCAGGCTTCCTCCCTGCCAGATCTGCGAGGGATCCAGCGAGGGAGGTAAGTATCGGGCGGGAGGGGGGTTTGGTGCCGCTGGCGTACTATGTACGTCCGCGGATCTAAGGGAGACCCGCCGTGGGCAGGACGTACATAGTACGTCAGCGGTCCCTAAGGTGTTAAATGGTCCGCTTGTAAGTCCCGGGGTAAAGTCCTTAGTGCCAAATATTGTAGTCCTTAGTGCCAAACATAAAGTGTGGAATGACAAGATGTTAGGCGGATACCTAAATAGGTAATCCCCGTTTCAGATACCTGAATTAAGGCAGAGTTTAAAATTTCCCGCAACTCGTCGGATGGAATTGCCACCAGTAGAGCCTCTGACTTAGACACATTTATCTTATATCCAGACAGAGCTGCAAACTCCGAAAGTCTATCCAACAATCGAGGTAAAGATGAAAGAGGGTGGGTCAGGGATAACAAAACATCATCCGCATACGCAATAAGTTTATAAGTCTCAGCCCCCACCCGAAATCCCATAATAGATGGATCCTCTCTGATCGTCTGCAATAGAAGCTCCAAAAAAAGAGCAAAAAGGGCAGGGGATAATGGACAGCCCTGTCTGGTACCATTCCACACACGGAATGGAACCCTGTCTGCCCCTGGTATCAATATCTGGGCTCCCGGGGAGTTGTATAGCGCTAACACCATTTTCACAAAAGAAGGTGGAAATCCTAAATGCTCCAGTAGAGTAAAAATAAGGGGCCATTCTGCCCTATCAAAAGCTTTTTCAGCGTCTAGCAATACAAATAAGGTGGGAATGTGATCATCCCCAGCAAGCCAGATAAGGTCTATCGCCCGTCGAGAATTATCGTATGCTTGGCGCCCCTGTATGAATCACACTTGATCTGATGATATTAAAAAAGGGAGATAATGCACTAAACGTCTAGCTAAGACCTTAGCAAATAATTTTATATCTGTGTTCAAAAGGGAAATAGGTCTATAACTATCGATATCCTCCCGATCCTTCCCAAGCTTAGGAAGAAGTACCACCGAGGCCAGCAGTGACTCCTCGGGAAATGGGTCTCTCGTTCTAGTCTCATTAAATAGGCGACATAAAAAGGGGATCAAAGCTGAACGAAAGTCCTTATAGTATTGGCAAGTGAAGCCATCTGGTCCTGGGGCCTGAAGAGGCTTCATTATACCAATAGCCTTACCTATCTCCTCCTCTGTAACTGGAGATGCCAATGTATCAGCTTGAGCCTCACTAAGAGAGGGGAGCGCAAGGCAATATAAAAATTGGTTAATATCTGTCCGTAAGGTATGATTATCTAATGTAAGTGTCGGAGAATGCCGATATAAATTCGTAAAATGTGCTGTAAGAGCATCTCTGATCGACTCCGGTGTTTTATATATCTGCCCCCTTTTATCTCTTATTATGGAAATTGAATCTTTATTACGTGTAGGGCGTAAAATCGATTTTATTAGCTCGTTCATATTCTCGTCTTCTAGACCATAGTAATGAACGGCTCACGTCTTCTAAAAATAGCTGGTTAAGGTCCTGTCTAGTACGTGTAAGTCGTGAATATCTATCCGCTGTTGGAGTATGTTTATGTAACAATTCTAATCGTCGCAAAGTTATTTGTAGGGAAAATATAGTATCTAACTTCTGCCGCTTATGATATGAGGCCTGGCTCAAAAAAATACCTCTTAACTACAGCCTTATGGGCATTCCAAAGTATGTGAATAGGGGTACCGGGGGTATCATTTAAATAAAAATAGGAGTCTAAGGCCTCCTGTACCTTTTTTTTGTACCCCAGGTTTAGAGAGAAGCGGGTCTAATCGCCACTGTCTGCCCCCCCCCGTCAAGGATCGAATCTTCATTACCGCCTCAGCATGATCTGACCATGTAATGGAACCAATAGAGGAATCAGTGACTATGGGGACACAGTTGGAGGAAATAAGAATGTAGTCGATTCGAGAATAAGTAGAACGGACATGAGAAAAAAAAGGAGTAATCTTTCACCGAAGAAATCATTTTTACTGAAACAAAATCACAACACTCCTCAAATTCTCACGCAGGATTTAAACCCTGATACCCGGAATATAGCATAGAGCGGCTCGGTGAAGGCGGCAGTGAAGGTGTGTAAGTGTCGGACCGGCTCACAGGGCTCATAAAAGGACAAACGTCCGGCCTCATAGTCCAGCAATATACCTAGTCTACGACAGGAAGGGGGGTGAGGTAATCGGATTGCTTTATTGTCATGTATCACTGAATAATGATTATTATCATACCACCTCCACAAACCCCAGGACTTGTTATTAATTCCAATCCATGACTGCATTCCTCTCCTCTCTAGACTGGGATAGGCCATCCCAACCATCCACCCCCCTGACTCACTGACCTCCACTTCACAGTAATGTCGCCCTGAGGAGAAACTCCTGGAGCTTAAAACTTGAGGATACTTAAATCTCTCTGGTGTCTCTGGGCGTCTCTGGTCTATTTCTGTCCAGGAAACAGTTTTCAGATCCTTTGATACAGAAACATCATTACCAGCCGTGTTTACATCCAGTAACATGTCTGAAGCCGTGTTTATATCCAGTAACATGTCTGGAGCCTCCGGTACATGGTGCCATCTCATTACTCTGGTCACAATCCCAGTTAGGCCTGAGTGTAAGGTCTCTGAGATCAGACCTACATCCAGATCTCCTACATCATGGACCTTTATTTCATGCCTCTCTCTGTCCTCCTCAGCCTCATAATAGTCGACTCTGTCTGATTCCCGTCCTTGTAAGACAGTTAATGGGTCGGTCATGTTACACAGCTCCTCGATGTCGCCCATCTTCCTGGACAGCTCCTCCTTCTTAATTTCCAGCTGCCGGATTAGATCTGAGACTCGGAGTGAGACCTGCTCTTCCTGCCTGGAGATCTCACCCAGGACTCGCTTCTCCAGGGCTTCCAGCTGTTTCCTGATGTCCCTAATCAGGGCAGCGACTCGCTCTGTTACCCCGGCTGCTTTTCCATGCACTTGTCTCCTGAGCTCCTCCAGGCTCTGGACTCTGTTCTCGGCCTCCTCTCTCTGTGACGTCAGTTTTTGCAGAATATTCCTCAGTGTCTCCTTCTTCTTCTCAGAGGCCTCATTCAGAGTCTCCACCTGGTGTCCCCTGTGCTCTCCATCCAACCTGCAGGACACACAGATACAGGCCGCGTCCTCACTGCAGTAATATTTGATAATTTCCTTGTGGACGGAGCATTTCCTGTTCTCCAGTGAAGTGGTGGGTTCAGTTAAGACGTGTTCCTCTGACTTGCTGTGTTTCTTTAAGTGTTTATCACACAGAGAAGTTTCACACAGCAGACATGTTTTAGCAGCCGGTACCGGAGAGTCACAGTAAGTACAGGGGATCCTGACCTCCTCCTCCTGCTCTGGGTGAGTAGTTCGGAAACCCTCCGCGATGTTCCGCAGCTTCCTGTTCCTCTCCAGAGTTGGACGCTCTTGAAACTCTGCTCTGCATTCAGGACACTTATAGGCTCCAGATCCATTCTGTGTGTCCAGCACATCCCCAATGCAGGTCCTGCAGAAGCTGTGTCCACACGTCAGGGTCACAGGATCCATATAAATGTTCAGGCAGATGGAGCAGGTCAGCTCGTCTCTCAGATCAACAGACGCCATCTCTGGAAGCAGAATGAGAAACGAAACTAATTTCTCTCGAACACATTCCACACCCACAGGGTGTGGACATACTGTATCACAGGGCCGCCTGTTAACCCTGTAGGTTCCTGATTTGAGTTCTCCATCTGTCTGTGTTTGGGTTTAGTCACTAAATAGTGAGTTGTGATGATGTGAAGCCCCCCTTTAATAAGACATGAAATATCTCGTATTGTGTGTTTGAGCTGTGATTCTGCAGGAAACAGATCGCTGGGTCACATTCACTGAAACTCTGCTAAACCTAGATCTGAGCTGTGAGATCTCAGCGTGAAACCTGCAGGATCCACTAAGAATCAGATCATTAAGTGAGAGCTGTGAGCGTCTTCCTATCCTAAGTGCAGACGCTGGAAGTCACGGCCTGTGTGAGGATTTCATATAAGAAGCTCTTTATTGTCATTGGAAAGATTACATTATAAACAATGTCACTTTGAACTTGGGTACATGGACTTAGAGAGGCATTTGGGGGTGCAAGCCTGATGGTTTATATTGTTTTTCTGCACTCTCCTGCGTTGAAGTTACCCTGTACCTGCAATTCTACGTGCAGGGTGGTTTTGTTTTGTGTATGTGAGAATGCTGTTATTGTCACGGTCTGCGGCCACACACCGCCGCCTCTGGCGCCTACTAGGTGCCACCAGCGGTTCCGTAAGACCCACAGGAGGGCATCAGACTTGCTAACCTGTCACCCGGGGGGCCTGCTGGTCTTGTCGCCACTTGGTTCCTCCCTCCTGGTCAGCATTGGTGGCACCGTGCTGTGATCCTGACTGCCGGGTCCTTTCCAGGTGACCGGGTTTCCCTGCTATGGCGTTGCCCTGCTTGGCTGAGGACTTGGAGCCAAGATGGCGTCAGAGGCTCTGGCCCTCTATGACACCTCGCGGGCATGGCTTACATCTGCTGGGGATTCTCTGGGGCTATCTGAGGGGAGAGCTTCCTCCTTTCAGGTAGCAGCCAATAGAGAGTGGGGGTGTGACTGGCCGCAGGTGTGGTTGACTCACCTGCCTATACATATGCTCACAGGTCACGTCAACTTTTCTACAGCGTCATGTCCACTCCTCGCAGTATGTCTTTATTAGCTCCTTTATTATTTCTACATGTACCAGTGTTCCTTTGCATGTTTTCACATCCGTGCCTTGCCACCTGCGCTGCCGTTGTTTGACCACTCTCTTGCCTCACACTTTTGTATCTCCTTCTGGACTTGGGCTGGCCAAACCATTTGGCTATTCCTAGGTCTCCATGGTGACTTTCTGGGCAAACAGACCACAGGAAATACCATGCAAGTGAGGACACACCATTTGCTGTTTCCAGACCTTGTGTCAGGGATCATATCAAGGCCTGCAGACAGCCAGACGTGGCCGCCCCTTTGGTGCACCAGCCAGGACTTGAAACCACGACCTCTGGCATGCTAGCCTGGTTTGCTATCCAGTCTGCCACTGGACTTCAGTGATTGCTGTGCTTCCCTATAGCTGTGAGGAACCTACGCTGGGATCACTCCTTCTGGACTAACACCTGCAGTGAGTGGGCAATCATCATGCTCACCTGATGACACTTGCCAGCCTTTATAACCCAGCTTCCCTGTGAGCTCAATGCTCTGATGTCTGCGTTCACTTAGCGTGTGGGAGCTTACCTGTTTGTTTCTTGGACTGCTATTCTGGACTTTACCTCGGCCTGCTCTACCGCTCAAGATCCTGTTCCACCAGCCCCCGACCTCGGCTCTGTCTGACCACGTTTCTGGATATCCCCTACTCTGTACCACGTACCTGGATCTGCCCCCGTGCCAACTCCCACTACACAAGGCCCAGAACCCTACTGGGAACTTTGTGTAGTGAGGTTCTGCAAGGGTGTGCGCCATCATCTGCATCCTGAGCTCCAACTCCTGGTAAGTTCCTGACACCTTGGTGCGCTTCAACTGGCAAGATATGGGGCAGGGGCAATAAAACAAAACAGGACAGGATCTGTACATGTACATTTGGGAGATGCACCCATGTACACACACATACACAGCCGTATACAGAAACCTACTCAAAAGGCATACATAGCTATATACACATCTATATATACACACAGGCTTGGACATACAGTATACACACTATAGAGGTTATTATATTTTGAGTGTATCCAGGAAATCGCTTTGTCAAGTGAACTCCAGAATTTAGATACATAGTGGTTAACTCCTTGGCTTCTGAGCCATTTCACTTTCCATCCTGCATTTTTCAAAAGATATACACTTTTCTTTTCTCTGGCATTTTGTTTTTACTCTGCACATAGTCATGTTTGCAACCTTTGGAAAGGCCAGACTCTGACCTTTCCAATGGTCTATGTAGGATGTGTTAAACCAGAGATACAGGGTTTCAAACGTACCAAAGGTCCCTTGTATGACCTTTAATAGGACTGCAGCTTGTGGGGGGGGGGAGCAAATGCCCCTTGTGCCCCCTCTCTGGATCTGCCAGTGAGTGAGCCTTTGGTATGCTGTCTTACTATATTTACAAGGCAGCACATGCTTCACTTTTGTGTGTTTTTATGTTTTTTGAGATTCCCTCGAGGATATCTGTACACGGACTACAAGTGCTGCTCTCCATCCATCTATGTCAGGGATATGAAGGTGTCACCTGTACATGTACATACGAGCCTGAATCAGTACAGCCCTACAAGCATCACTGATATGGTACCAGTGTTTTGGCCTCATAAGCATATCCTGTACTTTGATTATTTGTCATTACCCCCTGCGATGAACCTTCCATTGCTTTCAAAACAATTCTAGATTTAGAGAGTTTCAGTGATAACTGATGATAGAAAGGGCCAACACCCTGTGTGCGGAATGTGGTGAAAAAGTTACTTTTCATTTCTCATTCTACTTTCAGTGCTGGCATCTGCAGATCTGAGAGTCGAGCTGACCTGCTCCATCTGCCTGAACATTTATACAGATCCTGTGACCCTGACATGTGGACGCAGCTTTAGCCAACGATGTGCTGGACACACAGGACGGATCTGGATCCTCTAAGTGTCCGGAGTGCAGAGCAGAGCTTCAAGAGTGTCCAGCTCTGGTGAATGTCACGAAACTGCTTATCATCGCAGATAAATTGCAAACTGCTCATCCAGAGCAGGAGGAGGAGGTCGGGATCCCTTGTACTTACTGTGACTCTCCGGTACCGGCTGCTAAAACATGTGAAGCTTCTCTGTGTGATAAACGCAAGTCAGCAGAACACGTCTTAACCCTTTCGCTGCTGAGGCATTTCCCGCCCCTGTGCTGAGGTCATTTTTACCGGTTTTGCTCATCATGTTTAAACGTGTTTTGAAGGCTTATTTTATTATATGACCCAGACATATTATATATCGTTCTTTCCGTCAGACTCGGCAGATTCATAATATGTCATTATTATATGTATACGTTATGTCATGTCTGTATATTATAACAAAAAATGCAATAAAATATGAATTTTCAATAATTTACAACGTGTAAAGTGTTTTTTCACATTTTAAAATGCGAGCAATAGCGGTTATATTTTGTATGGGGTGCGCTTGTTAAAAAAATTAGAGATGGGGTCTCGCTACATTTTTTTTTGGGGAAAATTACGCGATTTTTAACAAACGCACCGCATACAAAAATCGTTAGTGCAGCATCATTGTTCGCATTAACGAACCAAAAAAAAGAAAAAAAAAACTATTTTTTTTAAAAATATTTTTTTATTTTTATTCTTTTTTTAAAAAACTTTTTTCATACTCATGTTTGGTATCGTTGGAACGGCCATGCTATGGCCGATCCAACAATATCAAACATTAACCCCTAACTGCCACGGATCGGGAGATAGGGGGTTCATTGGAACCCCCTATCTCCACCATTGGTGGCAGTTAGGGGTTAACTCCAGGACTGGCGTCCTCGTGCTATGCACGATGACGCCAGTCCTCAGGGGGCATTCCTGGAAGCTTGGCCGACATCCAAGATTTCGGCCAGCTCCGGGAAAGGATCACGAACCGGCGCTTTTCAGCGCCGATTCGTGATCCAGCCCCCATGGGGTTAATTCCAGGTACCGTTAGGAAGGGCAGGCTGTGCCGTTCCAAACGGTGCCTGTATTAACCCCCACAATGCTGGCGATCGGGAGGGAGAGAGGTCCGAAGGACCTCCCCCCCCTCCCTTTCAGGCGCCTCCTCTGCACACACGCGGGGGGGCACCTGAATTAGATGTCATCGCGCCGCCGCAATGACATCTAATTAGCCTGGCGGTGGTTACTGGTGCTGGGCTGACATCGAGGACGCTGAGCGCGTCCTCCGCAAGGAACGTTACCTGCGGGTGGATGCGCTGAGCGCATCCTCCGCAGCGAAGGGGTTAACTGAACCCACCATTTCACTGTCCCTATTTTGGGCCCGATCCCCCTTTCTTTCCAATGTCACTCTTTTTAGCAGGTCCTCTGTATGTTCAAGAAAGGCAGGTGTATAACGGAGCTGCACAGCAATAAAGCTACCAGCAATGAGTCTGTAAACTGTAATAAATGTTGACAGGTATTGCTCTGTGAAAAAATAAAAATTTACTTTTGTTCTAAATTACTTTTTTTTCACATAAATGGCTAGTTTGTGATGTTGCTTAAAGTCTGGAAAAGCCTGGTTTGTGAGCCCACCTCCAGTGCCTTCCATAAAGTTCTACTATGCTCTCCTGACAAGGCCAACAAGGTCAAAGAGCTGCGGTTCCTCTAGTGCAGGGATGACTTCCTTGGCATTTCAGCTCTGGCCGCCCTTTCTGGGTGGTGGCATCTAACTTCCATATGGACCAGCCTCCTTTGTAATGGCACCGCCATCGAGGTAAGACCTGAGCCCCCAAGATAGGGAATAGGGAAGTACACAGTTGCTTGTACTCAGGACCCTGACATACTTTGCTCACTATGGTCTCTGGTGGCCAATACCCGGGGCTGTGTGAGGTGCCGGTGCAGGTATCGTAGCAAATTGGAAATATTCTGACTCGAGCTGCTAAAAGAGCAGCTCTGTAGAAATAGGGACATTAATGGTGAGACGCGAATGAGAAGTGGTTTGCACAGCTTTTACCGTCTGCGTCTCCACATTAATGGGTCAGTTTGATGTGATCTCACCTAAGATCTCTGAGGTATGATCTTTTAATAGTCCTTGAGTCTGGATTCTTGACTAAAAAAAAACATATCAATTACAGCTCCGTGTGGATTTATACAGCTCTCCGGGGAAGACAGAGATTTTTGGTGGACGTCTCAATTTACGTGAGTCTAGTCACTCTGCTCGTTCTTATAGATAACGATATGTAGAAACATAGAAAAATGTCGGCAGATAAGAACCTTTCGGCCCATCTAGTCGCCCAATTACATGGATACTTTACCTGGATTTATCTTTTGTTTAGGATAGCCTTATGCCTATCCCATGCTTGCTTAAATTCAATTACTGTTTTGGCCTCTACCACTTCTACTGAAAGGCTGTTCCATGTATCCACCACCCTCTCAGTAAAATAATGCTTCCTGATGTTACCTTTAAACCTTTGCCCCTCTAATCTAAGACTATGTCCTCTTGTTTTGCTACTTTGTTTCCATTTAAATATACTCCCTTCCTCTACCTTGTGGATTCCCTTTACGTATTTAAATGTTTCTATCATATCTCCTCTGTCTCGTCTTTTTTCCAAGCTGTACATGTTAAGATCATTAAGCCTTTCCTGGTAACTTTTCTCCTTCAAGCCGTACACCATTTTAGTAGCCCTTCTCTGAACTCTCTCTAAAATGTCTATATCCTTCTGGAGATACGGTCTCCAGTACTGCACACAGTACTCCAAGTGAGGTCTCACCAGTGCTCTGTACAGTGGCATGAGCACTAGGGATGTGCGTTTCGGATTTCGGAATTTTCACGAAATTTCCCGATTCGTGTTTTCGGATGCGGCCGAATTTCCGAAAAGTTTTAGATCCGAAAATGGCAGATCCGAAAAGTTTTCCGAGCCGAAACGAAATATTTTCGGAATTTTCGAATGGACTTGAAATGTGTCAAATCGAAATTTATTGCTTTGAAACGAGAACAGACGTTCTGAAAAAACGAAAATTTCTGAACTTACGAAAAGTCGATACAAAAAACGAGCAAAGTGATACGAAAATACGAAAAATGGTCGATATTCCGAAAAAAAGTACACGAAAAACGAATCGAAACAGAAATCGGTCAAAACGAGCCGAATCGAAAAGTTTAAAAATCTGAAAAATCGAACCGAAAAAAAAATCGGTGCACAAGCATGAGCACTTCCCTTTTCCTACTGCTAATACCTCTCCCTACACAACCAAGCATTCTGCAGCATTCCAAGCATTCTGCCAGCATTTCCTGCTGCTCTATTACATTGACTACTTACCCTTAGATCCTCTGAAATAATGACCCCTAAATCCCTTTCCTCAGATGTTGAGGTTAGGACTGTATCAAATATCTATATTCAGCCATTGGGTTTTTACGTCCCAGGTGCATTATCTTGCACTTATCCACATTAAAACTCAATTGCCACAGCTCCGACCATTTTTTTAGTTTACCTAAATCATTTGTCATTTGGCTGATCCCTCCAGGAACGTCAACCCTGTTGCAAATCTTTGTGTCATCAGCAAAAATACATACTTTTCCATTAATACCTTCTGCAATATCACTAATAAAAATATTAAAGAGAATGGGTCCAAGTACTGACCCCTGAGGTACCCCACTGGTAACAAGACCTTGCGCCGAATAAACCCCATTTACCACAACCCTCTGTTGCCTGTCACTCAGCCACTGCCTAATCCATTCAACAATATTGGGATCCAAGCTCAAAGATTGCAATTTATTGATAAGCCTCCTATGCGGAACAGTATCAAAAGCCTTACTGAAATCTAAATAAGCAATGTCTACTGCACCACCTGTGTCTATTATTTTTGTTACCCAATCAAAAAAATCAATAAGATTAGTTTGGCATGATCTCCCTGAGGTAAACCCATGTTGTTTCTGATCCTGTAATCTATATGTTTTTAGATGTTCAACAATCCTTTCCTTTAACATGGTTTCCATTAATTTCACACTACTGACGTAAGACTAACTGGCCTATAGTTCCCGATTCCTCCCTACTACCCTTCTTGTAAATGGGCACAACATTTGCTAATTTCCAGTCTTCTGGGACGACTCCCGTTACCAAGGATTGGTTAAATAAATCTGTTAACGGTTTTGCTATTACATCACTGAGCTCTTTTAATAATTTAGGGTGGATCCCATCAGGCCCCATTGACTTATTTGTCTTTACTTTAGACAGCTGCTGTAGAACCTCCTCCTCTGTAAACTCATATGTAAATGTCTCGTTAGTGTTTCCTGCTAACTGAGGTCCCTTTCCTTCCTTTTCTTCTGCAAAGACTGAACAAAAACATTCATTGAGGCAGTCAGCGAGACTTTTATCCTCTTCTACATACCTTCCTTCCTTTGTTTTTAATCTAACTAATCCTTGTTTTACTTTTCTTTTCTCGTTAATGTATCTAAAAAATGTTTTGTCCCCCTTTTTTACTGACTGAGCTATTTTCTCTTCTGCGTGTGCTTTGGAAGCTCTTATAAATTGTTTTGCCTCTTTCTGCCTAATCTTATAGGTTTGCCTGAGTTTTTTTATAATTATTGAATGCTATCTTTTTGTTCTTCACTATTTTGGCCACTTCTGCAGAGTACCACAGTGGTTTCTTCCCTTTTTTGTTTTTGCTAACAAGCCGAATGCAATTGCCTGTGGCCTTCAATAATGCTTCCTTTTAAATACTCCCATTTCTCCTGGACTCCCTTTAAACTCCTCCAGTCTGATAATGACTCCTTCACACAAAATCTCATTTTAGAAAAATCTGTTTTTTTAAAATCTAAAACTTTTGTTTTTGTGTGGTGCGGCTCCATCCCTGTTCTTATATTAAACCATACTGACTGGTGATCACTAGATCCCAAATTTTCACCTACAACAACGTCCGATACCAAACCTCCATTTGTGAGTATTAAATCCAATATGGCCTCTTTACGGGTCGGCTCCTCAACTACTTGTGTTAGAGATAATCCCAGTAAGGAGTTTAGAATATTTGTACTCCTGGTGCACCCAGCTGTTTTGGTTTTCCAGTTCACATCAGGAAGATTAAAGTCCCCCATGATAATAACTTCCCCCTTCATTGCCATTTTGGCTATTTCCTCAACCAGCAGATTATCTAGCTCTTCTACTTGTCCAGGGGGTCTATAGATCACACCTACACGAGCTACTGTATGATTGCCAAATGTTAGCGTAACCCAAACTGACTCTATGTTCACCTCGCTCACTTTTATTTGGTTCGTTTTTATGTTGTTTTTCACATACAGGGCCCCTCCTCCTCCTTTCCTACCTTCTCTGTCTTTCCTATATAAAGAGTACCCAGGGTTGCAGGCTGGGCCTTGTAGATTGCGGGCTGGGCCTTCTTTTATTGCCTCTTATCTCCTCATACCTTGGACTTTGCTCCTCGCTTCACGAGTCCATCTCCAGATAAATACCTATACACACCCTGCACTTTACATTACTGGATCCCGTCAGGGTGTGACTCTTTTTCATTCTCCGATATGTGAGCTCCCACCTGGAAGACCCCACCATCCCGCTGAGCGAGCGTCGGGACCCTCGGCACACATTGTGAAGAGCCACATCAGCATCCAGGAAACTCCACTTCTCCTGAAAGAGGTATCTTATTGATTTCTCCTGGTTTCTGGCAGTTTGTGTTCGATGAGACACACTGTTTCCTTACTTGTGGTGGATCAGTGGAGAATTTAAAGGGAATCGCTGAATTTCACACAAAATTAGATGATTTTTACAACTCTGTTTTGCCAAAACCTGCTCTATTAAAAACACGTATGGAAAACAGGGGAAACAGAGCAGAGCGACTGAAAAGCTATAAACTGGTTCTGCTGATTGGAATGGAGTGTGTATAGTGTTTGGATCAGGTTACAGACAGCAGTGTCCCTTCCCCTTGCATTCATTAAATCGTGTCATTTTAGCATGTGTCCACCCTATCTCAATTTACTGGTCTCCGGTCATCTGTTGAGGTGGTCCCTAGATAGAGCAACGAGCACGTTTGGGGAAAATGACTGACACATACACACAAGCAGGGATATATCTGCAATTTCATCTGGGTTTATTTAGATCAGAAAATATATGCCCTACCATGCAATGAGGAGGTGATGTCATAGAGTCCATAGGAACCAATCAGCTTTACGAGAGCCTGCCCTGCGGTCACGGCTACATAGACAGAGGATGTAGCATATTCTTCCATCAGGGTTATTCAGAGAGCACCGGAATGTCACCAGCATTTCTGTGCTCTCTGATTCGCCGCACTTCGGCGAGTCCGATTCGGTGACCCTGCAGTGAATTCAGCATTGGGTAAATGAGAAAAAACAAAAAAACCCGCAACTTTTAAAAGGCGTTTGGAGGGGAAAAAAAAGTACTGCATGAAAATGCCTGTAATTATATATAAGGTCCTATGAATAATAATAAAAAAGTCTGTTAAAAAAAAAAGACAAAACGCCTTTAAAAAAAAAACCGGGAAAACAATTGATGGAAAAAAGGCCAAAAAACAATAAATTAGACTTTTTGCTGCAAATGAAAATATCTTATACTAGTATGCCCCGTTGACTTCAATAGGCCTCCTCCAGCCCCGCACTACTAGCTGGCATACATGCTGATTCAGGCCGCCCCCCAGCAGCCAATGATACGCGACGTGCCGGCGGCTGCAGTGTGGGAAGGCCCGCCCCAGCAGCTGGCTAGTATGCCCCAGCCGGCGTTAAAGCCCCCCCTTCTGGCACCACCTGCTCTACGTGAAGGGGTAACAATGACTCTGTACCCGGCCCAGATGTAAGCGAGTACACAGGGAACTCATGTATTTCCCCAAACCTGTGCTCTCAGGAAGAGAGTTTCATCCATACATGTCACGAAAAAAACTGCGCTCAGGAATGCACAGAGTTAAAATATGAAACATAACCCAAGTGATATAAACTGTCTGCAGTCCGTGTGTGTAATGTTGAAAAACTAATATAAGATTAAAAAAATGTGTTTCATTTCTCCCCACCTTTTTAGTGATGGCGTCTGCTTATCTGAGAGCCGAGGTGACCTGCTCCATCTGCACAGACATTTATACAGATCCTGTGACCCTGATGTGTGGACACAGCTTCTGCCGACTCTGCATCACCAAGACATGGGAAAACCAGGAGGAGGGAGAATATTCCTGTCCTGAATGTAGACACAGGTTTAGGGTAAAACCTAAGCTTAAAACAGCCCTGAGACTGAATAACATCGCAGAGAGCTTCCGATCAACTCGCCCAGAACAGGAGGTAACCGGGATAACCTGTACCTATTGCGTTCAGTCTCCGGTACCGGCTGTTAAAACGTGTCTGCTTTGCGAAGCTTCTTTGTGTGAAATCCACCTGAGGGTCCACAGCAAGTCAGGAGAACACGTCTTAACTGAACCCACCACTTCACTGGGAAACATGAAATGCTCTGTCCACCACAAGGAGATTCTGAGATATTATTGCTGTGAGGACACAGCCTGTATCTGTGTGTCCTGCAGGTTGGATGGAGAGCACAGGGGACACCAGGTGGAGACTCTGAGCGAGGCCTTTGAGAAGAAGAAGGAGAAACTGAGGAATATTCTGCAGAAACTGACCTCACAGAGAGAGGAGGCCGAGAAAAGAGTCCAGAACCTGGAGGAGCTCAGGAGACAAGTGCAAGGAAAAGCAGCCGGGTTAACAGAGGGCATCACTGCTGTGATTAGGGACATCAGGGAGAGGCTGGAAGCCCTGGAGAGGCGAATCCTGAGTGAGATCTCGAGGCAGGAAGAGCAGGTCTCACTCCGAGTCTCAGATCTAATCCAGCAGCTGGAAATAAAGAAGGAGGAGCTGTCCAGGAAGATGGGGGACATCGAGGAGCTGTGTGACATGACCAACCCAGTAACTGTCTTACAAGGACGGGAATCAGACAGAGACGACTATTGTGAGGCTGAGGAGGACACAGAGAGACATGATCTAAAGGTCCATGATGTAGGAGATCTGGATGTCGGTTTGATCTCAGTGACCTTACACTCAGGCCTATCTGGGATTGGGATTAGAGTAAAGAGATGGCCTCATGTTCCGGAGGCTTCAGACATGTTACTGGATGTAGACACGGCTTCAGACATGTTACTGGATGTAAATACGACTGGTAATGATGTTTCTGTATCAGAGGATTTGAAAACGGTTTCTTGGACAACAATAAACGAGACACGCCCAGAAACACCAGAGAGATTTCAGGATTATGAACAGGTTTTATGCTCCAGGAGTTTTTCCTCAGGGCGACATTACTGGGAAGTGGAGGGCAGTGAGTCAGGGCGGTGGATGGTCGGGATGGCCTATCCCAGTATAGAGAGGAGAGGATGGCCGTCAGGAATTGGAGATAATAACAAGTCCTGGGGATTGAGAAAGATTAATAATCATTATTCAGTGAAACATGACAGTAGATCAATCCGGTTACCTCAATCCCCTTCCTGCTCTAGATTAGGGATTTTCCTGGACTATGAGGCCGGACGTTTGTCCTTTTATGAGCTGTGTGATCCGATCAGACACTTGCACACCTTCACTGTCACCTTCACCGAGCTGCTACATGCTGTATTCAGGGTATATTGGGTGAATTCCTGGATGAGGTTAAAATGATTTCTAAGAGTGAAAACCTTTTAACCCTTTATGTGAGCGAATGACCCTGGGGAAAGCGTGTGGAGTAGAATACAAGGGACAAAGAAAGAAATATACACCTCACTGGGTGCTATTATGGGCTTTATTCACGAAATAATTCATTGTGTCGCATCAACAAGGCAATAAAGACAGAAATAGGCTAGTCGAGGAATTTACACATTTTCTGATTGCCTTCCTAATTTATCATGATGCACTGTTTAGTGTAGAAACCCCTGTGTGTTTGTCTCTGTGTGTTTATCAGGGGTTGGGGTGTGTTATTGTAAACTCACCTGTGTGTAATATTGTTGAATAGAAAGGGTAGTAGATACATGGAATAGCCCACAGGAGGCAGTAACAGTGATATAGAAAGGGTAGTAGATACATGGAATAGTCTCCCAGTGGGGGGTGTGACGGAAGCCTCCACCACCTTTTCAATGACTATGATTCCAAGTGTCTGAGACTGGCTGGTACGGACACGCACAGCATATTGCCGCACTATATATAGACTTTGTGTCCTTGGGAGACGAGTGGATGCCAGCCTCGAGCACACAGACTATGGGTGATTATGGCAAAGAATATTCATGGAGCATTTGGGCATTGCCACATTGTATGTGATTTTTTTTTAAAGCATGTTTCTGTGGTGAGGTTTTTAGAATTGTTTGTTTGTTTTAGTTTAACCCCCCCCTCTGATCATGCTGGACAGATACTCTTATCACGTGGGAGGAGAGTGATACTCTAACAGCAGAGTGCTATTATTCTAGACCCCTCCCAGATAACAAACATAAATTGTGCAAACTGTATTAACATACTGTGTCAGGAAAATAAATTCATTCCCTTTCGACTTTTACCAAGGATCACGTCTCAAGGTTTGTGCGTGGGGGCACTTAGCTTCACTGGTCAATCTCTCTGAAATATCAGGGCTATAAGTCAGGTAGTCTGAAAGGTGAGTGTGGGTCTCCTGGCTTGGTTCTGGGACAGAAAAGGGACGGACGAATAACAAGCTGGGTCTGGTCCTGGAGTTTTGGACGGAACCCTGTGTTTTCCTTTTCCAGGGGGCAGTAACAGTGAAATGGAAAGGGTAGTAGATACATGGAATAGCCTCCCAGTGGGGGCAGTAACAGTGATATAGAAAGGGTAGTAGATACATGGAATAGCCTCCCAGTGGGGGCAGTAACAGTGATATAGAAAGGGTAGTAGATACTGCCCCCACTGGGAGGCTATTCCATGTATCTACTACCCTTTCTATATCACTGTTACTGCCCCCACTGGGAGGCTATTCCATGTAACAGTGATATAGAAAGGGTAGTAGACATGGAGTAGCCTCGCAGTGGGAGCAGTAGCAGTGATATAGAAAGAGTAGTAGATACATGGAATAGCCTCCCAGTGGGAGCTCATTCCATGTGCTGCATGTGTCGCTCTATTATCTGTACCCTGTGTTCTACAGTGGCAAGAAAAAGTATGGGAACCCTTTGGGATTACGTGGAGTTTTGCATGAATT
This sequence comes from Leptobrachium leishanense, assembly GCA_009667805.1. Classification (NCBI taxonomy): domain Eukaryota; kingdom Metazoa; phylum Chordata; class Amphibia; order Anura; family Megophryidae; genus Leptobrachium; species Leptobrachium leishanense. Next base: position 180,524,098 of record CM019068.1, read on the forward strand.
GGTCATAAAATGTGCTCTGATCTTCATCTAAGTCACAACAATTTGAAAAACACAGTCTGCTTAAAATAATACAACACAAACATTATGTGTTTTCATGTTTTTATTGAACAGAACATGTAAACATTCACAGTGCAGGGTGGAAAAAGTATGTGAACCTTGGACTTAATAACTGGTTGGCCCTCCTTTGGCAGCAATAACCTCAACCAAACGTTTCCTGTAGTTGCAGATCAGACATGCACAACGATCTGGAGTAATTTTGGATCACTCCTCTTCACAAAACTGTTTCAGTGTAGCAATATTCTTGGGATGTCTGGTGTGAATCGCTCTCTTAGGCTAGGGTCAGACGAACGCATTTTTATGTTGTCTGTGAAAAAGTGCGTTCGAACGAATGGACGCATTTTTTCACAGAATACGTGATAGTGGTCATACTATGCGCATTTTCGTCCGTGATTTTGTACGGATCATCAATAAAACACTTTGTGCATCTGGACGTTATGTTGGCCGGACATTAGCAGCGTCTGACGTCTCCTAATCACGCACACACGCCGCTAGCGGACACAGCGCACTCTGTACGTCAGTACCTGCGGTTTCACGTTCTCGAAAAAATGCGTTCATTTTCCACTTGCGTTGCGCAGCCGGACTTTTGTGCGACCGTACTTCGTATATTGGCCGTCATTGCCCGTCATTTGCTGCTAGTGCGGCCGTGATTAAGTGCGGCTGCACGCGCGTTCGCACTGCCTCAGTCTGACCCTAGCCTTAAGGTCATGCCACAGCATTTCAATCGAGTTGAGGTCAGGACTCTGACTGGGCCACTCCAGAAGGCGTATTTTGTTTTGTTGAAGTCATTCTTTTGTTGAATTACTTGTATGCTTTGGGTCATTGTCCTGTTGCATCACCCATCCTCTGCGGAGCTTCAGTTGGTGGACAGATGGTCTTACGTTTTCCTGCAAAATGTCTTGATAAACTCTGGAATTCATTTTTCCATCAATGACAACAATCCGTCTAGGCCCTGAGGCAGCAAAGCCTCCAAAGCCACCAAACCATGATGCTCCCTCCGCCATGTTTTACAGTGGGGATGAGGTTGTGATATTGTTGTGCTGTGCGTTTTTTTCTCCACACATAGTGTTGTGTGTTTTTTCCAAACAACTCAATTTTGGTTTCATCTGTCCACAGAATATTTTGCCAGTAGTGCTGTGGAACATCCAGGTGCTCTTTTGCAAACTTCAAACGTGCTGCAATATTCTTTTTGGACAGCAATGGCTTCCTCCGTGGTGTCCTCCCATGTACTCCATTCTTGTTTAATGTTTTCCTTATTGTAGATGTGTCAACAAAAATGTTCGCATGTGCCAGAGATTTCTGTAAGTCTTTAGCTGACACTCTAGGATTCTTCTTTACCTCATTAAGCATTCTGCGCTGTGCTCTTGCAGTCATCTTTACAGGACAATCACGCCTAGGGAGAGTAGCAACAGTGCTGAATTTTCTCCATTTGTAGACAGTCTGTCTTACCGTGGACACATGAACATCAAGGCTTTTGGAGATACTTTTGTAACCTTTTCCAGCTTCATGCAAGTCAACAATTCTTGATCGTAGGTCTTCTGAGAGCTCTTTTCTGCGAGGCATGGTTCACATCAGGCAGTGCTTCTTGAAACCAGTAAACCCAAAATGGGTGGGTGTTTTTAAAGGGCAGGACAGCTTTCAGCAACACATCCAATAATATCACACTGATTGGACTCAAGGTTGGCTCACTCCTGGCTCCAATTAGCTCTTGGAGAAGTCATTAGGCTAGGGGTTCACATACTTTTTCCACCCTGCACTGTGAATGTTTACATGTTATGTTCAATAAACACATGAAAACATATAATGTTTGTGTTGTATTATTTTAAGCAGACTGTGTTTTTCAAATTGTTATGACTTAGATGAAGATCAGAGCACATTTTATGACCAATTCATGCAAAACTCCACGTAATCCCAAAGGGTTCACATACTTTTTCTTGCCACTGTATATAAAATATATGAGCTGTATGCTCTGTGCTGCAGGGCTCGAGTCCTGCGGGAATGCACGGGGATGGTGTTCCCGCAGTTCTCCCACAGTGGGAACGCTCCGGAAACGCAGGTTCCCGCTGTGGTCGGAGCCCGAAAAAATTTAGCTGCCGGCCCGGTTGCCGCGTGTTCATCCTCCGACCGGCGGCTGGAATGAAGAGCGGCCACTCGCCTGTGATCTATCCAACAGACTGTTGGATAGATCACAGGCGAGCGGCCACGCTTCATTCCAGCCGCCGCTCAGAGGATGAACACGCGGCCGCCGGGCCTGCAGCTAAATTTTTTCAGGCCTGGCACCTGGCAGAGAGGTGAGCTGGGGGCAAATATATCCATGAGCTGCTGGGGGCAAATATATCCATGAGCTGCTGGGGGCAAATATATCCATGAGCTGCTGGGGGCAAATATATCCATGAGCTGCTGGGGGCAAATATATCCATGAGCTGGGGGCAAATATATTCATGAGCTGCTGGGGGCAAATATATCCATGAGCTGGGGGCAAATATATTCATGAGCTGCTGGGGGCAAATATATCCATGAGCTGCTGGGGGAAAATACATCCATGAGCTGGGGGCAAATATATCCATGAGCTGGGGCAAATATATCCATATGAGCTGGGGCAAATATTTCCATATGAGCTGGGGGCAAATATATCCATATGAGCTGGGGGCAAATATATCCATATGAGCTGGGGACAAATATGGATATATTTGAACCCAGCTCATGGATATATTTGTCCCCAGCTCATATGGATATATTTGCCCCCAGCTCTTATATCCATGAGCTGGGGCCAAATATATCCATGAGCTGCTGGGGGCAAATATATCCATGAGCTGCTGGAGGCAAATATATCCATGAGCTGCTGGAGGCAAATATATCCATGAGCTGCTGGGGGCAAATATATCCATATGAGCTGGGGCAAATATATCCATGAGCTGGGGGTAAATATATCCATATGAGCTGGGGCAAATATATCCATATGAGCTGGGGGGAAATATATCCTTGAGCTGGGGGCAAATATATCCATAAACTGCTGGAGGCAAATATATCCATATGAGCTGGGTTGCAATTATATCCATGAGCTGGGGCAATATATATCCATATAACCAGTGCTGGGTATATTATTCTGGGGGTCCAGTGCTGGGTATATTATTCTGGGGGCTCAGTGCTGTGTATATTATTATTGGGGCTCAGTGCTGTGCATATTATTTTTGGGGCTCAGTGCTGTGCATATTTTTATGGGGGCTCAGTGCTGGGTATATTATTCTGGGGGTTCAGTGCTGTGTATATTATTCTGGGGGTCCAGTGCCTGTGTATATAATTCTGGGGGGGTCTGTGCCTGGATATATATAATATATATATATATATATATATATATGTATGTGTTATATATATTATATATAACGTGTTAGTCCAGATGCCAAAATCACGAGTATACCTGTACGTAGTGATACCTTTCACTGATCAGTATAGTTTCCAGACCTGAAGAGGAGAGGTTACACCCTTGAAAGCTTGTCTTTCAAATGTAATGTTAACCCAATAAAAATGGTATCACCACGTACTGCTATACTCGTGATATATATATTTTTTCTTTGGGTAATAGGGGTTGTGGAATTCGTGGGTGAGTTCCCTCACTTTTTTTCCCAGGACCTGACCCCTGCTGTGCTGTATGCTCTGCCCTGAAGAAAGAAAAGTGAAAAATATAAGAATTATTGTATTAAATCCTGTTTAAACTGATAGAAATACAATGTGTGTGTTTATGTGTGATCCAGTGTGTGTCCCCGCTCAGTGCTGACCCCTATCCTCTGTTCCTGCATCTCCATGCACAGTCTCTATACACACACTGTATATGGAATAGGTTACAGAGTGATGAGCTTGTGTTACATGCCCTTAATCCACGTCTATCTGTGTCACAAGAAACAAAACTTTGTGATTTCTGAGAAATGATCGGGGTCTATTTTAACCGCATTCCACACACTGGGTGCGGGAGTGCTCAGAGCACACATTGAATTCCTCACATTCTACCTGTACATTCACTTTGAAAAACGCGTCAGTGCTGTGACATTTACTGAAGACACTAATGATGCCATTAACCCAGGCGGCACGGGCTGGATTTATTCATACAGACAGACCCCAGAAAGATTTACACATTAACCCCGGTGGCACGGGCAGGATTTATTCATACAGAGAGACCCCAGAGGGATTTACACATTATCCCCGGCAGCCATAGAACAGAGAAAAAAAATACATTTAGCATTCACTTTTCTTCAGTTTATTTTTACGAATTACACGGTAATGTTTGGTGTCATTGTAAAGATCAGACTCTGACCTTTCCAATGACACCTCACCTAACCCTGTGCAGTGTAACAATTCAGAGATGCAGGTTCCAAAGTCCTCCTGTCTCTCCTCACTGCAGCACCACAGTCTAGGCTGTTGATGAAAGAATACGTTGCATCATCAGCTCCACACTTGCTGGCAGTGCGGAAAATGAGGTGATTTAGCGCAGCATCACTGCTCACTTTATAATTGTAAACTGAATAATCGAGCTGCGTTATCAAATAAAATATTATTTTAACTTTTTTCTATTTTATTTTTTTCATAAATCTAACCTGGTTAGAAATGGTATCACTGCAAAGGCCATAATATGGTATTTCCAATGATACCTCATGTCCCTCTAGCCCTTAGGGTTCCAGAGATACAGGGGTCTAAATGATCGTAAAAATTTTTTTCTAAATATATATATATGTTGCAGAGCAAGGCGCCTGTAGGCACATGGGAGTGCCTTGATCTGTAAAAAAAAAATTATGAGTGAATCAAACATGTCTTCGAGACGCCTGTCTCCAGGTTAATTTCCATGCTATTATTATGTTGCAAAATTAGTGCTTACATCACTAGTGATGGATCTGGTCACCGGTAGCCGGGAAATTAAAACATCCCGGCTGCTGGCGACCCTGGGTTCGGTGGCAGAAACTCCTCCACTTCAACCAGCATTTCTGCCAGATCGGGGAAGCTGGGGGGGGGGGACTTTACACATCTGACCACTTTACTTAGTTAAGTGATCAGGATGAGTAGAACGTTCCTTTAATTATTCATTTGTTGGTTCTACCTATTCCAAACTCAAGCAATTCCTCTCGGTAAACTAGAACCCAGAGCTAACAGTCACCAAGAGCAGATACATTGTGCTGATCTCCCTTAAAGTGCCACTAGGACCAAAAAATTACATGATGTCCTTATTGTATTTATTTGATGTTGCTGAAATCTTCCATGTGCTTTGTTTTTCTCTTGTATGTTTAGTTAATATTTTCCTCTATATGTGTCACTGGGTGCATCCATTGTGTGATATTTTCCTCTATATGTGTCACTGGACGCTTCCATTGTGTGATATTTTCCTCTATATGTGTCACTGGACGCGTCCATTGTGTGATATTTTCCTCTATATGTGTCACTGGGTGCATCCATTGTGTGATATTTTCCTCTATATGTGTCACTGGGTGCTTCCATTGTGTGATACTTTCCTCTATATGTGTCACTGGGTGCATCCATTGTGTGATATTTTCCTCTATATGTGTCACTGGGTGCTTCCATTGTGTGATATTTTCCTCTATATGTGTCACTGGGTGCTTCCATTGTGTGATTTTTTCCTCTGTATGTGTCACTTGGCGCATCCATTATGTGATATTTTCCTCTATATGTGTCACTGGGTGCATCCATTGTGTGCCATTTTCCTCTTTATATGTCACTGGGCGCATCCATTGTGTGATATTTTCCTCTATATGTGTCACTGGGCGCTTCCATTGTGTGATATTTTCCTCTATATGTGTCACTGGGTGCATCCATTGTGTGATATTTTCCTCTATATGTGTCAGTGGGTGCTTCCATTGTGTGATATTTTCCTCTATATGTTTCACGGGGCGCATCCATTGTGTGATATTTTCCTCTATATGTGTCAGTGGGTGCTTCCATTGTGTGACATTTTCCTCTATATATGTCACTGGGCGCTTCCATTGTGTGATATTTTCCTCTATATGTGTCACTGGGTGCATCCATTGTGTGATATTTTCCTCTATATGTGTCAGTGAGTGCTTCCATTGTGTGATATTTTCCTCTATATGTTTCACTCTGCGCATCCATTGTGTGATATTTTCCTCTATATGTGTCACTGGGCGCATCCATTGTGTGATATTTTCCTCTATATGTGTCACTGGGGGCATCCATTGTGTGATATTTTCCTCTATATGTGTCACTGGACGCTTCCATTGTGTGATATTTTCCTCTATATGTGTCACTGGACGCGTCCATTGTGTGATATTTTCCTCTATATGTGTCACTGGGTGCATCCATTGTGTGATATTTTCCTCTATATGTGTCACTGGGTGCTTCCATTGTGTGATACTTTCCTCTATATGTGTCACTGGGTGCATCCATTGTGTGACATTTTCCTCTTTATATGTCACTGGGCGCATCCATTGTGTGATATTTTCCTCTATATGTGTCACTGGGTGCATCCATTGTGTGATATTTTCCTCTATATGTGTCACTGGGTGCTTCCATTGTGTGACATTTTCCTCTTTATATGTCACTGGGCGCATCCATTGTGTGATATTTTCCTCTATGTGTGTCACTGGACGCATCCATTGTGTGATATTTTCCTCTATATGTGTCACTGGATGAATCTATTGTGTGATATTTTGTGTTGTGAACTGCCCCCCCCTCAGTATCTTTCCGTCATTTGCTCCTCACGGTGTGGCTTTGGCCATAGAAAGGAGTGAATGGGACAGTCACTAACTCACATCCTTGTATTGTGTGAAATGTATTTTAAGGACATCACCAGGGGGTAGATTAGAAGCCTTTTAAGCTCCCTGTTTTATCTCATTCAGCTGCCAGCTCTTATTATGAGTAGCCTGAAGAACAATAGCCTCCTGCAGCCTTATCTAAGCATTCCCTCCTCCGTCTCATTAACTGTTAGATACTGAAGATTGCATAAACCACAGACATAAAGAAAACCATTCGTTTTGGTAAATGTTGCGTCATGGGAAAAAAAATAATCAACAAAATGGTAGGGAAATAAAAAAAGCTAACTTTATTATTACTTTCTTTTACATGCAATTACTTCAAAGACAAAAAATATCAACATGTGTTTTATAAAGTGGTTTTGTTTGTAAAGCACAAGTAATCTAGTCACAGTTTATGTATGTGGTAGTGTCCCTTTAATACATTCCTGTCTAGGAGGGCAACAGATTGATGATCACAAATGGATTAGTTATTATGTACTGATACTATCAGGGTTATCCAAAGAGATTCGAAAAATCACTGCACGTTCGGTGACTTTTCGTTCTCTTCAATTCGGTTCCTTTTGCCGATCCCATTTCGGTGACCCTGCGGTGTATTCAGCAAGCACCACAGAGTCCCCGAATTGCAGGGAAAAGCTGCCGTAAACCCACCGAAAACTAACCGCAAAACCAAGAGAATGCACGCCGAAAACATGTAAAAACATCTGGATTAGCCTGCCGAAAACCACGGAAAAAGTCCGAGCAGGAGCCGATCACACACAGCCGAAGCAGCCGACACCGCAGAGGAGGCAGTGAATAAATTAGCAAAACCGTTTGTATGAATCTGTGAAAATAAAACGCTGTTTGCAAAGAAACTACTGAGTGAAAATGTCTGAAATTTACACAGGAGGTCCAGGGAATGATAATAAAGAGGGCTGTTACAAAAAAAATAACTAAATAAATAAATAAATAAAAAAAAAATGCTTAAAATATCCGAACAAAATCTATAAATAAAGAGACTTTTTACTGCAGAATTTTATAATGAACGGTTTATTAGATATTGAATTAAAACGGGAATATTTTTAACATTGAAGTCTATGGGATTCTCCTGAATAAACCTGCCGAATTAAACCACCGAACGGCAGGGCATTTCGGGAACCTTTCACTGCTGGTTTGTGTTCTCTGAATAGCCGAAGCAGTGCTTTTTCATGGGGTTTTCACTGCCCTCGAACAGGCACCGTATGTGCAGGCAATTCGCCAGGATTTGGCCAATTGCCTGCTCTCTGGATAGCCGAATGGCCAGGAAAGGTAACCGAAAGCTGATTTTCAGCGTTCGGTTACCTTTCTCAAGCAATTCGGATCTCTTTGGATAACCCTGTATGTCATATATTAAATTCCTAGTTCACAACATTATCCCACCAGAAGACGAACGAACGCACAACAATGCCCCACTTAGTAATGGTTTGTACAAAAAATTCACTTTCATGGAAAAAAGCATGCGCACAAAAATCAAATATATAATGAAACGTTTTCCACATAGAGCCCTCTGCCATCACATCTGACGTACATTTCGCCTGCTCGGCTCACCGGGGATGGTCCCAGTTTCAAGAACATTGTTGGTTGGGTAAACATTCCTAGAAATCATTTTAACTGACACAAATTCCCCAAAATCCTCAAATTTTCACCCAGGAATTATCCTTGTATATCCCAAACACAGCATGCAGCGGCTCGGTGAAGGCAGCCGTAAAGGTGTGTAAGTGTCTGTTCGGATCACACAGCTCATAAAACGACAAACGTCCGGCTTCATAGTCCAGGAATATCCGTAATCTGCAGCAGGAAGAGGTGTGAGTTAACTGGATTCGTGTACTGTTATGTGTCACATAATACTGATTATTAAACCACTTCCACAAACCCCAGGATTTATTATTTCCAATCCCTGACAGCCCTCCTCTCCTGGCTATACTGAGATAGGCCATCCCGACCTCCCACTCCCCTGAAACACTTCCCACCACCTCCCAGTAATGTTGCCCTGAGGAGAAACTGCTGGATCTTAAAATCTGAGCATAGTGAAATCTCTCTGGTGTTTCTGGGCGTCTCTGGTTTAGGCTGGGGTCAGACCAGCGCACTTTTAACGTGCGTTCTGGCGCACATAATTACGGCCGCACTAGCAGCAGATGACGGGCAATGACGGCCATTATACGATGTACGGCCGCACAAAAGTCCGGCCGTGCAACGCAAGTGGAATTTGAACGCATTTTTTTGAGAACGCTGAACCGCTAGTACTGACGTACTGAGTGCGCAGCTGCGGCATAGCGGCGTGTTTGCGTGATTAGGAGATGTCAGACGCTGCTAATGTCCAGTCTACATAACGTCCAGACGCAAAAAGAGTTTTATTGACGATCCGTACAAAATCACGCCCGAAAATGCGCGTCGTCTGACTGTTTTTGCGCATTCCGTGAAAAAATACGTCAATGCGTTCGGACGCACTTTTTCACGTTCGCGGGGAAAAATGCTTTCGTCTGACCCTAGCCTTATTCCTGACCTGAAAAAGGTTTTCAGATCCTCTGATACGGAAACCATATTACTAGCCGTGTTTACATCCAGGAACATGTCTGAAGCCTCCAGTACACGGCCCTGTCTCTTTACTCCGGTCTCAATCCAAGGAAGGGCCGAGTTTAAGGTCTCTGCGATTAGACCCACATCCAGTTCTCCTACATCATGGACCTTCATATCATGTTTCTCTGTGTCCTCCTCAGCGTCACAATAGTCGGCTCTGTTTGTTTACCATCCTTGTAAGACAATAACAGGGTCCGTCATGTTACACAACTCCTCAATGTCACCCATCTTCCTGGACAGCTCCTCCTTCTTTATTTCCAGCTGCCGTATTAGATCTGAGACTCAGAGTGAGACCTGCTCTTCCTGCCTGGAGATCTCACTAAGGGATCGATCTTCCAGCAGTTCAATGGAGTCCCTGGTCAGGTCAATGATTTGCCCTGGTACCCTGGCAGTTTTTGCTTTCACTTGTCTCCTGAGCTCCTCCAGGCTCTGGACTCTTTTCTTGGCCTCCTCTCTCTGTGAGGTCAATTTCTGCAGAATATTCCTCAGTTTCTCCCTCTTCTTCTCAGAGGCCTCATTCAGAGTCTCCACCTGGTGTCCCCTGTGTTTTCCAGCCAGGCTGCAGGACACACAGATACAGGCCGCGTCCACACAGCAGTAATACTCCAGGACCCTCTTGTGGACAGAGCATTTCCTGTTCTCCAGTGAAGTGGTGGGTTCAGTTAAGACGTGTTCCTCTGACTTGATGTGTTTCTTTAAGTGTTTATCACACAGAGATGCTTCACAATGTAGACATGTTTTAACAGCCAGTACCGGATAGTCACAGTAATTGCAGGGGATTGCAATCCTTTTGTTCTCTTGGTGAGCAGACTGGAAGCTCTGTGCTATGTTATTCAGCTTCAGGTTTCTTTTAAGCTCAGGTTTTGTTTTGAACATTTCCCTGCATTCAGGACAGGAATATCCTCTCGTCTCCTGTGTGCCCATCACAGCATCGGTACAGGCCCTGCAGAAGCTGTGTCCACATGGCAGGGTAGCAGGATCCGTATAAATGCTCAGGCAGATGCAGCAGGTCAGCTCGTCTTCAAACTTAATTTTTGAATCATATCAGGAAGCAGTGGGCCTGTTTTACCACATTCCACACACACACACACACTGAACACTTTGTATCATGGATCTGTTAACCCTCCTCTCCTAGATCAGCAGACTCCATTGCTGGATTGAGAAATGAAACAATTCTCTTTCCTCACATTACACATTGGGTATTGGGCTTTTTACCACATTCCATGGGCAGGGTGTGAACATTTTACTCCAGGGACTTTACATTCCTGCTGTTAACCCTGTAGGAAACTTCTAACATGTTCTACCCTTAATTCTACACGCTGTAGCACAGCCCATCACTGCCGTTAAATGATTCATGCGTAAATGAGGACGATTCACTCTATACGTGGAGTAACCAATCAAAGTAAAGCCGTTGAAGCTGTCGTGTGAAACGCATCAGGCTCCCTCAACAGGAAATCCCTCCCTATATCGGTGTTGTTGTTTTTTCTAACACACATTGTGACAGAGCGACTGTACCCTAACTGAGTACAGCCATCCGCGGACTATCTTCCATGTAACAGTCCCTGGAGCAATCTTCCCTAACAGCTCCCCAAGACTTTAACCGCAGTTTAAAGAAGGAGGCTCACCGTTGGAAATCAAACAGCAGAATGCTAGTTTATTCACACAGATACAGTCAAGGACCAACCCCCTTTGCATACAACCAAACAAATCAAATAACTGCACAGGACCTTTAAACAATGGACAATGGGATTTCCTGGGAGGAGAAGGGGTGAGGGAGAAAGCAGGTAAAACAAAAATAATTTCTTATAGAGAGAATGTACACAATAGCGAGAGCAGGTACTAATACAGAGATAGAATACATAATAGGAGACTCTACAATAAATACATAAGGGAATAACACACAGACATCAGTAATCTTTAGTTTGCTGGGGAATGTTTAAAACAGTGAAAAACCAAATATATTTACAGGTCCACCAGTTCCCCCAATAGTCTCTTTCACGGGCCATAGTCTCTGGGCAGGAGACTAGCCCACAGCCCCCTCCACAAGCCCCAGTGACGGTAAATTCCATCACACACATATAAAGGAAAAATAAAGTCATTCTTTATTGAATATTTTGTGATCACTCAGGTCTATGCGGCGTGTCACATGGGTGAGTGGCATCTCTGAGCTGAGGGCCGTCCTACAGGACAACCTTCCACTCAGTCCTGATGAAGACTGAAGCCGAGTCAAACGTGTGGTGCTTAACCATCAATCTTGGTTTTAAATTTTTCCTGTGTATTGGTATCACTAGCCAATGGACCACAGCGACAGTCCTACAAGCTTTTTCACTTTATTGGCAGTTACACATGTATGGTCCTCCTTCCCTATCCATTAGATCTTCGTGAATATCCTATTCTAGCGATGGCGAACCTATGGCACGCGAGCCATAGGTTCGCCATCACTGTTACCAGGCCCAGAATGGCCATCAGGCTTACCTTGCCGGCCTGTCGGCTGGTGCCCTGTGTAGGCTGTGGCCTGGGGGCAGCTGCTCTAGCTCTGAAGCAATCGCTTAGTTAATTTACCCCTTTATCGCACGGGCCATGTACCGGAAAGCAGCCGATGGCATCTATGCTTGAACATGTCTCTCATACTCCTTTCTCGCAAGATCATGTAAATAGATGTGTGACACCTCGCTGGAGCAGAGCCGAGAGTACGAGAGCCATGTTCAAGCACAGATGCAGGTGGTAGCTTGAGGGTATGTGGCCCACGCTATGGAGGGGTAAGTTAACCAAGCAGTGTTTTCTGACTACGCGGGCTGCTTTGTGTAAATAATTAATAAAATGGTTGATGAGGAAATATTTAATAAAATTGTGTTTGTGTGTGAAAATGATTGATAAAATGGGAGGGGGGAATAATAAAATTTGGAGTAGAAGGAAATAATAGGGATGTTATGAACACGTATTGTCCATAATATACAAAGAAACATAGGGTAATATCCCACAGCAAAAATCTAGTGCGCAATATTATTGGCCACTCAAATAAGCACCATGATTAATGCGATGAGCATTGGACGTTTTGCCCCTTTGGACCTGGATCAGGATGGTACCATTATTCTTCTTCCATGGTTTGGCTGACATCTTCATTTTATGCTGTGTTGTTTCATCGCTATTTTCTTGTGAGTGCAATAAATTTGTTTATGTTTTTATACATCTTTGATCTGCACTATTTTTCTTGTTTTATGTCATTTGCATTGCATGATTGAGGTCTTCTGCCATCGGATCAGAACATCTTCAGCCACCGCAAATCAATAGAGGATGATTGGCCCATTAATCATGGTGCTTAATCTATTGCGCACTAGGTTCTTGTTGTGGGATATTACCCTATGTTTCTCTGAATATTATGGAAAAGATACCGAAACTGGACCTTACAGGGTTACAACCATGAAGTTTGTTTAATGACTTGTCCACGCCCTTTCTGTGAGGAATAAAAAGCAGAACCCTCCCTAATTTCTCAGAAACGATTTGACACACACAGTGCGTTATAGCTGCATTCAGTGATGGCATCTGCTGGTCTGAGAGCCGAGCTGACCTGCTCCATCTGCCTGAACATTTATACAGATCCTGTGACCCTGCCATGTGAACACAGCTTCTGCAGGACCTGCATTGGAAAAGCATTGGACATGCAGGAGGTATCTGGAGCCTACAGGTGTCCAGAGTGCAGAGCAAAGTTTCATGAGCGTCTGACTCTGGAGAAGAACAGGAAGCTGAGTAACATCGTGGAGAACATCCGATCTACTCACTCAGAGCAGGTGGCAGTCGGGATCTTCTGTACCTACTGTATTAATTCTCCTGTACCAGCTGCTAAAACATGTCTGTTGTGTGAAGCTTCTCTATGTGAAAACCATGTGAGGGTCCACAGCAAGTCAGCAGAACATGTCTTATCTGAACCCACCACTTCACTGGAGAACAGGAAATGCTCCGTCCACAAGGAAATCCTCAGATATTACTGCTGCGAGGACGCGGCCTGTATCTGTGTGTCCTGCAGCCTGGCCGGAGAACACAGGGGACACCAAGTGGAGACTCTGAATGAGGCCTCTGAGAAGAAGAATAAAAAATTAAGAAGTATTTTAAAGAAACTGACCTCACAGAGGGCAGAGACTGAGAATAGAGTCCAGAACCTACACAAGCTCAAGAGACAAGTGCAAGAAAAATCAGCCGGGTTAACAGAGCGGGTCACCTACTTGATTAGGGACATCAGGGAACAACTGGAAGCCCTGGAGAAGCGAGTCCTGAGGGAGATCTCCAGACAGGAAGAGCAGGTCTCACTCCGAGTCTCGTATCTAATCCGGCAGCTGGAAATAAAGAAGGAGGAGCTGTCCAGGAAGATGGGCGACATTGAGGAGCTGTGTGACATGATGGACCCAGTAACTGTCTTACAAGGACGGGAATCAGACAGAGCCGACTATTGTGGAGGAGATAATGAGGACAGAGAGGTAAATGGTATGATCTATGATCGAGGAGATCTTGATGTTGGTCTTGTATCAAAGACCTTACACTCAGGTTTAGCTAAAATCTGGTCTGATATGAAGTCTCGATGTCATGTGCCAGAAGAGTTATTACTGGGAGATAACGTCGTTTCAGACATGTTAATGGATGTTAACACGGCTAGTAATAAAGTCATTGTGTCTGATGATCTGAAAACAGTGTACTGGACAAATAAAGACCAGAAACGCCCCAAAACATCATTGAGGTTTAAATATCCTCAGGTTTTAAGTTCCAGGAGATTCTCTTCAGGGCGACATTACTGGGAAGTGGAGGTCAGTGAAGCAGGGTCATGGTTGATAGGAGCGGCCTATCCCAGTACATATAGGAAAGAATCGAATGTCTCATGGGCTGGAAACAATGATAAGTCCTGGAGTTTGGTAAAATACCTTGGAAAATATTCCTTTAACCATGATGATGAAGCCACATGCAATGAATTTTCCCCTACCTGTCAAGGATTCAGGATATTCCTGGACTATGAGGCCGGACGTTTGTCCTTTTATGAGCTGTGTGACCCGATCAGACACTTACACACCTTCACTGCCACCTTCACCGAGCCGCTCCATGCTGTATTTGGGGTTGGTTATTACCATTTGATGTCAGGTCAACCTTTTTCTAAAAATGAAGTTATCTGGATGAGAATTACTCATTAGTGATGCTGATGTGGTTGCATTTGTTGGTAAAAATGTCTATGTTAGAATTTAGGAAACGGCAAAGACTAACAAGCATTGACGACTGTCTAGCTATGATTTTGAGTTGCTGCTCAATTCAAGTCCAGCTTGCTGGCAGAATGAAATGATTTAATACGTCCGTAGAACTGAATCAGATAAACTTTGTAAAAACGTATACTTTGTGTAGTGATTACAGGCTCTGACTCCGAGGCTGGCCTACAGGAGATCCTGACACCCTCACAGGTTAAAAATAGTGCAAAAATATGCCGCCCCATGGAGATTTGCCACTTGGAGCATCTGCTCCATTGGGCACCATGATCGAGCAGGTCCTGATTACAGCATCTGTGATGATATAAACATAGAAGATATACACTTATCCTAGCGCTGTGTGATATATTCCTGCACCAAAATCACTTTTTAGCAACCTAAATTTTCACGACCGTAACTCTGTATCATTGTCACCAGATCGGCCAAATCTTGGCATCCTTACGATTTATTCCTTATGAAATCTGTTTATAAATGGTGATTTGATTAATAAAGTACCAGTATTTAATGCCAGAGTTTTCTGTTGTTAATAGAAGTATCGGTATGGTTACATTGCGTTCACTTAAAATATTTATCTGGCGTTCCTGAAAATCGAGCCACAAGAGACCACAGCCAGGATGGAGGGACTCGTGACTGTGTGGCTGTATGCGGGACAGATGGCAGCTTTGATTCTGCACGTTAAGAGCATTTCAGAAGAACACACAAGCCCTGTCACTGTCTATACATGAGGAGGGGGTTTAATATCAATATAAACCTGCAAGTCATGCATATCTGACCTAAAGCATACTTTACAGAGTGTTCTTTGAGTGAAGGGTGATATTATGCCACATAATGTGAGATCTTCAAAGGAAATGTCAACTAAAAATAACAAAGAGAGGAATGTGAAAAATCTCCTCTTTCTGCCTTTCAACCTGAATACCTGCACATTGTGTTTGAAAATTCTTTTTTAGATCTGGTTTATCTGCTTCAGTGATGTGGTAATTATAACAAAACCCCCTCCCCCACAATAATACTTTAATTTATGTTATGGGGAAACAAAAAAATTAACATCTTTAAAAAAAATAATTAAAAACGGTTTCTCGCTGTGCCCGCATCGAAAGTAAGGGCAAAATCTGCTGCCTTAAAATGAAGCAAAAATGGAACAGAATGTTAGGGTAGGGGTTAGCCCTAAAGAAAAGCACAAATAGTAATCTAACCTTAATTTCTAAGGGTTCAGAGAGCGCCAAAATGCTGCCGACATTTACACCACACAAGGGCAACTGAGGTGTCATTGGAAAGGTTAGAGTCTGGCCTTTCCAACGACACCAAATGTGACCATGTAATGTGTAAAAATAGAAAAACAAATGAAATGCAGAATTTTGTTGGTTTTTTCCCTAATTTCTAAGGCGGTGGCATTATGTGCTTTTACTTGTAAAGAAAACAATGCCGCAGCCCTAACTCTCCTTCTCATTTCCCATGCCGGGACAAAATGTGGAGTTAATGGCGCAAAGTGTTATTACACATTGGCCCATCTAAAACACAAGCTGCTTCACTGCTGCGAGGAGAGTGGGGGTTCTTTGGACCACTGTATTTCCATTATTTACACCCCACAAAGTCATTTTTGGTGTCATTGGACAGGTCAGAGTCTGGTCTTTCTAATGATACCAAACAGGACCATATGAAATATTAATAATAATGTGACAGATCTCTATACCCCGACAGGGTCACATCTGCCAATGCCGCTTGCTTGCAGGACCCCCTTGTGCTCTACCCAGACAGACTCCCATGCCATCCTCCAGTCCTCAGACAAAGCTCAAGGACTGGGACACATAGAGCCTGCTAGCATCCCCCAAAAATAAGATGAGACTGTAGATCTGAGGTCTTTCAGGGTTAGAATGGAACAGTTTTAATCAGGGACAGACACACATACATTTACATGGTCAATCATAGATCATTTACATATACAACCCCCCCCCCCAGAAGCTGTTGGGGGACCTAATTTGATGAAACAGATAATTGGAAAAACATTTGCTTCTTGAAATGTGGATCTTAATTAGATTAGGTAGACACTAAAGTTAAACATTAAGTAACAGTTCTAATGAGGCCGGACAATGGGAATCGTGATTGGCAAACAGATTTACAGACAACAGATTTACAACCTATTCACATATAAGGCTGGTGTCAGACGAGCGTAGTGTTCACGTCCGTGATTGCGCCTAAAAGTACGTCCGTGATAGCATGAAAGAAAGTCCATTGGAGCCTGACACATGAAGTACGTCCGCACTGAACTGCGGACGCACAACGGCCGCGGCAAACGGACGCAGGTTAGGCAAGAACGTAATACTGCTAGAACGGACGTGCGGAGTGCGCTGCGTCCACAACGTCTGCATAGCTTTGTGTGTGAGTGATGGAGCATGGTCAGACGGACTGCATTTATACTTCCAGCATTTTTGACGGACAGAATGTTTTTTCATTGTAATTTATTTTTCCCTCCTACATCCGTCAAAAATAACTTCAGTGAAAAAACGGACTGTGTGACCACTACTGCGTCATCCGTACTGACGATGTCCGTACTGCACGGACGTACAGCCCGTAGAAATCACGCTCGTCTGACCCCAGCCTTAAACACATTCTTGAGACAAAAAGTAGACTTGGATGTTAATATTTTCAACAGATAACAGGTACACAAGGACCAATCAATAGCATTCTGTATAATCACAGATCACACAAACCGTCTGCACAAGAGGGCAATGAAAATAATAAAGAACCCCAGGCCTGCAACCCAAACACATCTCCATGTCCAGGCACCCCAAGTCCAAATGACGCACACCACAAATAATTACGTAAAAAAGAAGAAAAAAAACAAGACATACAATTTTTTTAAATTTTATTTGTTTTTTGTCCCAAAGCAATGCCATTGGCCATTTGAATCATACACAAAAGCAACACCACTTCTGTTACTCACCTTCTCATTTCCCACGCCACGAGCAAGGTTTAAGAATATAGAGTCACCCAGCACGCAGACAAAACCCAGCAAGGCAAGGAAAATTCTAATCTGAGAAGCTGTGCCTTAGAATGGCCAGGTACTAATCTAAAGAAAGTAAACAAAGCACATAAATACAGATCAGGGACAGGAGAGATATCGTAGTAATACTAAGCCAGGGGTCGGTACACGAGATCAACATATGCCAAGGGATAAACACAGAAATCACAGTTGAATATACAAGCCAGAAGTCAAACCAGAAAATCAATATGCAGAAGCTATAGACACGCGCTGAAGGGTAGGATAAACCACGACAGGGCTCAGAGCACAGTCAGTGACTGATATTTAAAGGCCTAGGTCTCTAATCAGGTGTAGCTACAATGTGGTCTGATTGATAGACTAGCGCCCTCTCTGTTGGGGCGACTGCACTGCAGGAGCACCAGCAGGCATGACACAAGGTCAGTATTTTATACATAGTCATATTATTCATAAAACACAATGAGGCAAAATACAAGCAAGTTAAGACAGACAAGTCCCAAGTCAATCTCTCAGGTTTAAGCTTCACATGTTCAACAAGTCATTAGTGCTCTTTGAAAGGTATGTTAATATGATAGGTGGTTTTTAATTCTTGCATTAGTGTGAAATCCCCCCCCCCTCCCTTTTAAAGTGTCAAACCCTGCAAGCCTTTTTCTTGCACAGGATGTTAGCATCTGGAATTTAGTTGATTTCCTTTGTGTGCAGGAAAGGGTGTGTGAACAGTGTAAGCTAGAGCAAAGCCATCTCTGAATCATATGTAGTAATTTTTGTCTCACTGTTGGTTAAACTCTGACGTAGAAATGTATCTGTATGCTGATTGGCTATAAGTTCTTTGAAATCTAATAAAATAGTGTGTCTAGGAAATTATTTTTAGACATGACTGACGCTACATTGCTTTGCGGCTGATTTTGGTGTCTCTCACCATGGCGTAGCGCCGCGTCTGTTTTCAACTTTGATATATGAGAAGAAACTTGGAAAAGGGTTATTGAAATTTCATAAATGGTAATTTTGATAGGGAATTTGTTTTTGTTTGCTTAAAATTCTAATTTGTCACTCTTTGCATAATTTTTTTCAGAGCATTAAATAGCAAGGAAGGTTTTTAAAATGTGTTTATCTTTCCTCACTTCAATTTCATGTGAGATTAAACACGTGAAATTGTGACATACACTTATTAAAGACTATGGGCAGTATTACAAAGCTGGTGCTAACTTAACCAGAGCTGGTAAACGTATTAACTCCATAGACTATGGCAACCCTCAAAAAATTTGCACTCGCCTGCTCGCATTTGGCGAGTGCAAATCAAGTGAGGGCGAGTGGAAATTCACAAGCAGGCAGCACGATAAATTATATCGTACTGCCTGCTCTGTGTATTCCGGCGGCGTCAGTTTTTTTTAGGCTGCCCGACGTGCTCAGGGCCAGTCAGCGTGCATTTCTTTTGCAGCAGCAGCTGGACATGGCCAGAGTCATTTCCGGTGCGCTGACTGCTCAGTTGCTTTCTCTCCCTTTCCCATAGAGAGCACGCCAGCTACAATGCGTATTCCAGGTATGGAGAATGTCCGGCCAGCAAGGGGGAGGAAATAAATCAGTCCTGAGTGCCACAAAGGGAGCGGGTGCAAATTCCCTCTCCCTCTGCTCTCCTTACTGCTGCCAACTGGATCTCTTTCATGCTCCGTCCCTGAATCTGGCATGCCTCAGCAAGTGAGGGAAGCAGAGATAATCACTGCCCCCTCATTCTACTAGCAGTGTTCTGTTTCTCCACCAAAGCACTGAGAATGTGATCTCTTAACTTACTGTTGTGATGAGATGGCTATAACTCCCAGTCTAGATGAATTACAGGCAGTGACTCAATCGAGATGACACCTTGAAGATCTGTTGAAGTTTTATTCCAAAACAATATACATCCGATAGGTCAAAAAATCATAATGAATCTGAGTCCATAAGGCTTGCAAAGGATTACTGGGAAGGGAACAAGGGTGGAGCTATCTGAACAGGAAATCCCTGCGCCATGAGGAAGGGAGGAGAGAATCCCAGGGGTAGATAAGACATGTGCAATTCTTAAAGGCATATCACAAGTCATGTGAAACATGACACTCCCCGTCGAAATCTATGATTTCTATAATTAAATAACTTTGACTAAAGTTCAAAACAAATAAGTGAAGATTCTTTTCCAGGAACATCTGAAAAGCAAGAGGGAAGGGAAGAACAAGAGAAAAGACTGCAACATTAACAATTCTTGCAGATCTTGATCTTGATGGTCCAGGCTGTGTCAAGAACAGTCAGTGAGCCCATCTTCAGAGGGGAAGGCAGCAACGTGCACCAAACCTTCTTACCTCCCTTTGAGTCAAATTGATGACTTGTGAGGCTCGTCTTCTTCTTTGGGCAGAAGGAGTACTAGTTCCTTTATAGGCCTGAAGTAAAAGTGTGGAGAATCTTCTTTCATGAATAAGTTGTAAAGTTTTCTGGTCCAGTACCAGTCCAGGAATTTTCTTGCGACTCCAATCATGCGTTCCCAAGAGTCTCCCATGTGAACGGAGTGAGGTGGGTTGAATTCCCATTTACACTTGTCATTCAAGAAGTTCAGTATCTTTTCTGGTCGAGAGGCCTCCTGAATTGTGGGGGGGCCTTTACAGATGTGCCGCTTGTGACATTGTTTGTTCGTGTCAGAGCTGTTTGTAAATTGATGAGCAACGTGAATAAGGTGTGCTCTTACAACAGAAGACCACTTGGAAAAGCGTTCAAAACGGTGAGGACTCAGCCTTACCCTTTCTTTCACAGAGGAGTTGAGTGTAACGGTAACAGCTCTAATTTCTTTATCCAATTCTGGTTCAACCAGTTCAAATGTAGAATTTGTAGAATTTGAGATGAGGTCTTCATTCAAGAGTATTGGTGGGGATAGCCATAATGTGTCCAGAAATTCAGTAGCAGGTACTGCACGCGTACCTCGATCAGCAGGGTTGAAGTTAGTGGACACATAGTGCCATTGTTCGGGTGTAGAGAACTTTCTTATACATTCCATTCTGTTGCCGACAGACAAGTGGAACTGTCTTGTCTGATTGTGTATGTATTGCTTTGTGAAGGGCTTGTCACAGGCTGATACTTGTAACGTGAACGTGTCTTGCTTAACGTTCCAAAGCAATCCAAGACTGCGCTGTGTAATGGAAAGGTTCGTTCCTAGTTGGAATTTCTTCACACTGACAGCGTAGTCATCAGAGGGAAAGGCTCTCATGGCCTTGTCGCTGTTCGAAATGATTTTGTGAAGTCTGAGGTTTGCAGTGGAAAGCATGTTCTGAGTTCTAGTGAGAAGGTCAATAGCTTCTTCTTCTGTAGGTAGAGATTTGAGTCCGTCGTCTACATAGAAGTTCTTTTCGACGAACTGTTGTGCATCAAACCCAAATTCTTTCTCTCCTTCTTGAGCCGTTTTCCTCAGTCCATAAATTGCTACTGCGGGAGAAGGACTATTACCGAAAACATGTACCTTCATCCGGTAGTCTATGACTTCATCATTGACATCATTATTGCGATACCATCGGAATCTGAGGAAGTTTCTGTTGTCTTCACGGACGATGAAACAGTGGAACATCTGCTGAATGTCAGCCATAATAGCAATTGGTTCTTGTCTGAAGCAAAGTAAAACTCCTATGAGGTTATTGTTCAGATTAGGCCCAGTGAGAAGACTGTCATTGAGGGAGACACCTTCATGTCGAGCACTTGAGTCGAAGACCACCCTAATCCGATCAGGCTTGCGAGGATGATAGACACCAAAGCATGGAAGATACCAGCATTCTTCTCCTTCCTTAAGCGGAGGTGCAGGCTCAGCATGATCTCTCTCAAGCACTTTCTGCATAAAGTCCACAAAGTGTCTTTTCATCTCAGGTTTCCGATTCAAACTGCGTTGTAAAGAAGTAAACCGTGCTTCTGCATGTTCTCTGTTGTTTGGTAGTCTCTTTCTTGGAGTACGGAATGGTAGAGGTGCTACCCAGCTGTTGGAATCATCTTGGTGGAACTCTTTACTCATGGTTTTCAGGAATTCTTTGTCTTCCATGGTAGCTGCCAACTCGTTTAGATGTTACCTCAAACACTGTGTTGCCGATGTTGTCATCCCAGAAATTAAGAGCTTTCTCTTCGTCCTGTATGATGTGTCGTTGTGCGCTCTTATGAAGCAGTCTTTCCTTCACATGATATTGGTGTGGTCGTCGTGCAGAACAAGAAGTCCGACCATTTGGCAGGACGTGTGTTTTAAAGGAGGACACAGAGTAAGGTATTCTGCCTTTGTCTCGACAAACATTGCCTATGATGACCCAGCCTAGATCCAGACACTGAGCATATGGAGCATCATGTGGACCGTTGATTTGTTGACGAACTTTGTGCACCCT
This sequence comes from Leptobrachium leishanense, assembly GCA_009667805.1. Taxonomy (NCBI): domain Eukaryota; kingdom Metazoa; phylum Chordata; class Amphibia; order Anura; family Megophryidae; genus Leptobrachium; species Leptobrachium leishanense. The sequence continues at coordinate 180,546,128 of CM019068.1, forward strand.
TAAGATGTCTCGGCCGAGCAACAGTAGGATCTCAACACTTCCGTCGAGGGCTGGTATTTGGTAGGCTATGTCCTTCAAGTGAGAATGGTGCAAGGCAGCTTCCGGAGTAGGGATCTCCTCTTTGTTGCTTGGGATCTGGTTGCACTCAGTGATAGTGGGCAAAGGTATTTCCACATTGTCGTTCAGAGGAGCAACCACAAGACCGCTGGCTCTCCTACCTAAGACTTCTGTAGTGCCGGTGCAAGTAGTTAGTGTATATGGTAGAGCATTTCTTTTATGTTCAAAAGTTCAAAAAATTGTGTTGTTGCAAGAAATCTGTTACTCTGATCATCCAGAATGGTATACAGTCTTACGGACTTTTCAGGTTGACCTCTTGGGTATACACGAACCAAACATATCTTTGTGCAGGATTTGTCACAGAGTCCTTCTCCACAGACTTCCGTACATGAAGAGAACACTGAGGTAGAAGGTGCTGCTTGATCTGTGCGCTCCCCGCCTTGCTTTGCCTCAGGAGGATTGTTTGCGGGCTTAGTAAAGTTGTGCGGATATGGATGAAGAGCTTGTACATGGTCATCGCTGTCACACTCTATGCATTTAATGATAGCTTTACAGTCCTTTGCAAAGTGTTCTGTGGAGGCGCAGCGTTTGTAGCAGACCCCAAATTTCTTTACGTTCTTGTAGGGTTTTCTTTCTGAAGCCAATACATTTCTTAAGTGGATGCGGTTTGTTATGTATGGGACATTGGCGATTTGGGTTCTCGATGTTCTTGTTTTGTTCAGTCTTTTCAAGAACTGTAGCAGGTGCAGGTAGAACAGTGGTCCTTTTCACGGACACTGGTCCTCGATGGTCTCTGTGTGTCATACGTGTGTTTGTAGGTCTTGGAGGGGTGAACTGAGAGGGTTACCTTCACCATAGGAGAAACTTGGGTCATTCTTTGTGTCTGCAATTCGTTTGATGAACTCACAGAAGTAGGAAAAAGGAGGAAAGGCAACTTGATGTTTTTCCTTGTATTTTGATCCAAGCGCTGCCCAATTTTCTTGAAGGCCATACGGTAGCTTGAGAACAATAGGGTTGATGCCACAAGGGGTGTCAAGGTAACTGAGACCAGGTAAGCGGATGTCAGCTTTAGCGAGTTGAAGCTCCAATAAAACATCGCTGAGTTCTTGAAACTTTAAATTCTCTCTAGCGGAAATCCTTGGGAAACTGTGCAATCTTTTGAATAAGGCATCTTCAATGGCTTCTGGACTGCCAAAGGTACGTTCAAGTCTGTCCCAAGCAGCATTAAGGCCTGCAGCAGGGTTGTCAATATGAACCGCTTTGAGCCTCTTGATGCGTTCAGTAGACTGGGGACCTAGCCATCTGATGAGCAGATCTAATTCTTCTGTAGCAGTGATGTCTAGGTCACTCATTGTGGCTTTAAAGGTGGATTTCCATCCTCTGTAATTTTCAGGCTTGTCATCAAACTTGGTGAGGCCTGTCTTTGTGAGCTCTCTGCGAAGCATGTATTTAGCAAACTGCGACATGTCCGTGTTTTCAGACTTTGGGTGCATGACTGCAGGTGACTTGGGAACATATGTTGGTGCTGAGGCATTCAACACTGGAACTGGTTTAAAGTTCATTGGCATGTTGGTTTGTAGCTGTGGAGCAGTGTGCTTGCTAGTAGGTACTTGGCTGATGTCAAGGTAAGGTGGATAGTTTATTATGTGCATGCTATTGTCCACTGCTTGGTGAGATGCTGCAGTCTGGTGTACTGGAAGATATGAAGGCAAATTGTCTTGGAGTACAGTAGGTGCGGAGAAGAGACCTTGGTTGAGTGCTTTGGTTGCTGTGACAGGGAGCTGATGTTCTGGAGAGGAATGTGAAGAATCTGAGGCATAAGACACAGCTGAGTGTCTGCTGCTACTGTTGTCGCTTTCACTTTCACTAGCAGCCTGTTCTAAAACTTTTAATCTTGCCATGGCCGTGGCATGTTCACATTGTTTTTCCAAAAGTTCCATTTCCACTTTGTGGCGTGTGGCTTCAGCTTCCTTGCGTGCGGCTTCAGCTTCCATTTCTGCCTTCTGGCGTGCGGCTTCAGCCTCCATTTCTGCCTTCTGGCGTGCGGCTTCAGCCTCCATGGGTGTGGCTTCAGCTTCCATTTCTGCCTTCTGGCGTGTGGCTTCAGCCTCCATTTCTGCCTTCTGGCGTGCGGCTTCAGCCTCCATGCGTGCGGCTTCAGCTCCCATTTCTGCTTTCTTTTTGGCGAAGGCTGCCTGAATTTTAGAAGCTTCAGCATCAGCACGGGCCTTTATGAGTTGTTGACTGAGTGTGGAACACCTTGATTGTAGGGATTTGGAAGACCTTGAGGAGTGTCTGGAGGATGCAGAGCGGTGGGATCTGGATTCATGGAGCTGTGCAATTCTTACTTCTGCCTTTGTCTTTGTTTGCAGCACTAAATTGTCTCTTTCTAGATTGAGCTCATTGAATCTCTTTAGTTCTTCCAGTGACACTTTAGTGTTGTACCGCTTTAAGAGATGAATATATTTAACACAGTCTTTGATAATTCTGATAAGCGACATCTAATTGCTTAATAGTGCTCTCTAGTTGTAATGCATCATGACATGGTTGAGAGAGAGCTGACATGCATGTGACATTAGTACACCATAGATCATTCGTTTGAGACATCAACTCTTTTGCGTGAGCTTCAAGATTTTCTTGTACTTTCCAGGTTGGTTTTGTTAATCTTTTTTCTCTTTTGTTTGGTTCAGGGTTTAATTCCTGATCTGAAAGGATTTCTGAGTCTGGTAGTGTGTCAGTTTGCATGTTGATTTGCTGGAACATTTTGCTGACAAGGAGAGGGTTAATGATCTAGTTCTATAGCAGCAGAGAAATGTATCAATTTTGCTCAGCTCAGCTAGGATTTCTAGGCACTGGGTGAAAAAAGATTTGTTTTTACTTTCTTTTCACAGTCAAATCACATGCAATGCGTACAGAGAAATAAACTGGTTGTAGTGTACAGATGCACTGGATAAACTGTTTGTAAGGCACAGATGTATTGAACTTTCACAGCACTAATATCCTTTGTTGAATGCTATGCTGGGACTTGCTTGCAGGCACATACAGGCTTGTGGTAATGGCTGCACTGTGTGAAGCTGCTATTTCCACTGTCCCTACAGTGTCTCCCTGTGTATCCAGAGCTAGCAAGGATCCTATGGAGGATGTCTGACTGATCTTTCTTGATCTTTTGGCTGATCTTTCTAAGATCTTCTGACTGATATATATATGATTTTTTGACTGTTCTGTTTCTCCCCCAAAGCACTGAGAATGTGATCTCTTAACTTACTGTTGTGATGAGATGGCTATAACTCCCAGTCTAGATGAATTACAGGCAGTGACTCAATCGAGATGACACCTTGAAGATCTGTTGAAGTTTTATTCCAAAACTGTAGAAAATCCACAACAATATACATCCGATAGGTCAAAAAATCATAATGAATCTGAGTCCATAAGGCTTGCAAAGGATTACTGGGAAGGGAACAAGGGTGGAGCTATCTGAACAGGAAATCCCTGCGCCATGAGGAAGGGAGGAGAGAAACCCAGGGGTAGATAAGACATGTGCAATTCTTAAAGGCATATCACAAGTCATGTGAAACATGACAAGCAGGGCAGGTAAAAGGAGGGGGAGGTGTGGAGAGGAATTAATTAAATGGAGTGGGGGACAGGAATGAATAAAATGGGGAGAGAAATGAATTAAATGCTGGAGTGAAATGAAATAAATGCTGGAGTGAAATGAAATAAATGCTGGAGTGAAATGAAATAAATTTAATAAATGCTGGGGAGAGAAATGAATTTGGAAAAATAAATGAAATAAAAGGAGGGAGAAATGAATTAAAGGGGACCTTGACAGAAAAAAGGTTCCCCACCCCTGTTGTAAACTGACAGTAAAAAGCTGCGCCGGAAGTGACACCAGAACCAGTGCCGCTACTACAAACCCTGTGAGGGTCCATAATTTGCAAAAATGGTGGCGTAGGCATTTGAGTTTATGCAAAATAAATCTATAAAGAAAGAGGTGATACGGAAGGAGCAAAAAAGAAAAAAAATGGGGATGGAGTATCGCACATGAATATTAATGGATTTATCTGTTTAAGCATCCAAGGAGGGAACCTGACTTTGGGGTCTTCTAACTTCTGTTGATAACCTGCCATATGAATAATAAAAAGAGAGTATTAAGTTCCCCTTGATATGTCGGATGCATAAACCCCAAATTAATTTGGTCCTAAAAACTGTTGTAGAGGAGCCTGTCTGTACTAATGTATGATACTACTTGTCTGGGTCTGGTGCCTGGGTATTAATGTTATTTATTTTTGTAACTTTATTCTGAATAAATCTTTTAACAGTGTAATTTCATAAGATTATTTAAGAAGGTGTGTTTAGGGGTGGAGTTCAGGGCAGGGTAGGTGGGGCAACTGGTGGCGAGTAACTCTTAAGATCTGGCTAGTAGCGTGGGAATTGAAATTTTGAGCCCTGGACTATGGGCTACATTACACTCTGGGTGCTAACGTTAGCGCTCACCTGAGTGAGCATTAACGTTAGCCCAGGTAGCCACCCAGGGGTCAAGTCCTGGCAAAAAAAGTGAGGGAACTCACCCAAGAATTCCACAACCCCAATTACCTGAAGAAAAAAAAATGTGTGTGTGTGTATATGTGTTTATAAATAATATATAAGCAGAAAAGAACAACTGTGTTGCACTCAGGTCAGATGATCAACAATGTACCAAGGGCGTTACCTGAAAAAAACAGCCACCCCTAATAGCCAAACAATAATATATATATACACACACACACACACATACATACACCCCTGCGAATCATGTATAACCAGGCACAGGCCCCCAGAATTATATATACACACAGGCACAGGCCCCCAGAATTATATATACAAAGGCACAGGCCCCCAGAATTATGTATACACACAGGCACCCCCCAGATATTTATATATACACACACAGGCACGGACCCCCAGAATTATATATATAAACAGACACAGCCCCCCAGAAATATACACAGGTAGACCCCCAGAATTATACACAGGCAGACCCCCAGAATAATATACCCATGCAGACCCCCAGAATAATATACCCATGCAGACCCCCAGAATAATATACCCAGGCAGACCCCCATAATTATACCCAGGCAGACCCCCAGAATAATATACCCAGGCAGACCCCCAGAATTATACACAGGCAGACCACCAGAATAATATACCCAGGCAGATCCCCAGAATTATACCCAGGCAGACTCCCAGAATAATAACCAGGCAGACCCCCAGAATTATACTTACCCAGCAGCTAAGACGCGGCCGCCGGTGTTCCTCAGCCCTCTGAAGGCTATGACGCGAGATCTTGGCTGCAGGCCACGTCACAGGCTTACAGGGCTGGGGACGGCGGGCGCACAGGGGCACACACGCAGGCGCTCGGGGAACACGGCCAGTCGAGGGGGCTGCTAGCAGAATGTGGTTTAATGCATTCCGCTAGCAGCCCCAGCGATAAGTCGACCGACAGCAGGAACAAGCGTTCCCGCAACGTTCCCACAGCGGGAGAAGTGCGGGAACGGAGTTCCCGCAGGACTCGAGCCCTGTAGCCAACGCACATTACAGTCCAAACGCTAACGGGTTAAGAAACCCGTTAGCGTTTGGTACCTTGCACTTTTTAGCGTGAGGTTACTGTACTTTGCACTCCCTATACTTAACATGGGGAGAGCAAAGTGCTAATCAGTGTTAGGATTACAAAGTCCTAACGCTGATTAACGTCCGGCTGCGGGTAACAAAATGTTAACCACAGCCTGGACTTGGTGCTAATGGATTCCCCTGCTGCAGAATCCGTTAGCACGAGCCAGAAAGCCCCCATAAACAGTTGTAGCGCTCACTCCCGGAGGAGCCGCTGAAAATGAACCACGGGTCAGTCTCCCCGCACTAGGGAATAAATATACTCCAACACCGCTGTGAGTTTTTATCATTTAAATAGTTTACTAAAATAATAAGCAGATGTTGAGACACGGTAATCACAGATATTATTATAGTACTTTCGTATTGCGGTAAAACGAGTAGCGGAAAAGAAACGAAACACGAGGCTTCGTATTTCGGAAGAATAAAATATTCGCAACCGAACAGAAAAATATATGCAATTTCCCAATAGTTCGGAAAAACAGAGACACGTAGCGAACCCCAAAATACAATCTCTTCGTATTACGATAAACGCGCAGCGGAAAAGAGAAAAATATGTATTCAGAACGTAACTTTAACTCCCGTTCCGATTCGTAACAAAATGAGTCCTGCACAGGTTTAAGTCCCGGAATGTAAAAGGTGTGTATGTGTGTGTGGTACCCGGGTACTGTTCAACTGGCCAGTGAATTTACTTAAGGAATGTCTTCGACTAGTCAAGTTGGGGCCCTGTGGACTTTAAAGAGAAAACAGCAGTGTGTTCCTTAATTACATACGGCCTTGGAGGCCTCTCACCCATCCACCGGTTGCTGTAGGCTCCGCTGACCCAGGACGTCTCTCCGCTCGATTTTGACTGGGGATACTAGCGGCCGGATCCGTTGTCTGACTCTCAGTTGCGTGTCCGCGACTTGTCCCGCTCACCGCCTGCTCTCCGTATCCCATCAGCTCGCGGCAACTCCTCACTCCAGGTCTTTGGCTTCTTGTATCTGCAGCAATCTCAGGATCTTAAAGGTCTCCTTCTCTTTAGGCCGAATGACCCGATAAGGAACTGACAGGTCTCACTCGTGCTCTGGCCTAGGCCCTCCTGCGATGTCTTGCACTGCGTCTGCTCTCTCTCGTTCCCTCGCGCGCTCTGGCGCGTTCTCCACGAGGTTCGGGAAGTAAGCCTCCTGTGTCCCACCCACTTCCTGTCCTTTTGCAAAGCACACCGGGAAATGTAGTCCCAATGTCTCGTGTCTCTAATCGCGATTGTCTCCATCTTGTGGCCAAAAATAGGTACTGCCAGCAGCAAGATTTAACACAGCGCTATACACATTTTCTGTTTGCCTTCCTAATTTATCACGATGCACTGTTTAGTGAAGAAACCCCCGAGTGTTTGTCTCTGTGTGTTTATTACGGGTTGGGGTGTGTTATTGTAAACTCACCTGTGTGTAATATTGTGAAATCGAAAGGGTAGTAGATACATGGAAAAGCCTCCCAGTGGGGGCAGTAACAGTGATATAGAAAAGTAGAAAGGGTAGCAGATACATGGAATATCCTCCCAGTGGGGGCAGTAACAGTGATATAGAAAGGGTAGTAGATACATGGAATAGCCTCCCAGTGGGGGCAGTATCTACTACCCTTTCTATATCACTGTTACTGCCCCCACTGGGAGGCTATTCCATGTATCTGCTACCTTTTCTATATCACTGTTACTGCCCCCACTGGGAGGCTATTCCATGTAACAGTGATATAGAAAAGGTAGCAGATACATGGAATAGCCTCCCAGTGGGGGCAGTAACAGTGATATAGAAAGGGTAGCAGATACATGGAATAGCCTCCCAGTGGGGGCAGTAACAGTGATATAGAAAGGGTAGTAGATACATGGAATAGTCTCCCAGTGGGGACAGTAACAGTGATATAGATATAGAAAGGGTAGTGGATACATGGAATAGCCTCCCAGTGGAGGCAGTAACAGTGATATAGAAAGGGTAGTAGATACATGGAATAGCCTCCCAGTGGGGGCAGTAACAGTGATATAGAAAAGGTAGCAGATACTGCCCCCACTGGCAGGATATTCCATGTATCTGCTACCTTTTCTATATCACTGTTACTGCCGCCACTGGGAGGCTATTCCATGTATCTGCTACCCTTTCTATATCACTGTTACTGCCCCCACTGGCAGGATATTCCATGTAACAGTGATATAGAAAGGGTAGCAGATACATGGAATAGCCTCCCAGTGGGGGCAGTAACAGTGATATAGAAAAGGTAGCAGATACATGGAATATCCTGCCAGTGGGGGCAGTAACAGTGATATAGAAAGGGTAGCAGATACATGGAATAGCCTCCCAGTGGGGGCAGTAACAGTGATATAGAAAAGGTAGCAGATACTGCCCCCACTGGAGGCTATTCCATGTATCTACTACCCTTTCTATACCACTGTTACTGCCCCCACTGGGAGGCTATTCCATGTAACAGTGATATAGAAAAGGTAGCAGATACATGGAATAACCTCCCAGTGGGGGCAGTAACAGTGATATAGAAAGGGTAGCAGATACATGGAATATCCTCCCAGTGGGGGCAGTAACAGTGATATAGAAAGGGTAGTAGATACATGGAATAGCCTCCCAGTGGGAGCAGTAACAGTGATATAGAAAGGGTAGTAGATACATGGAATAGCCTCCCAGTGGGGGCAGTAACAGTGATATAGAAAAGGTAGCAGATACATGGAACATCCTCCCAGTGGGAGCAGTAACAGTGATATAGAAAGGGTAGTAGATACATGGAACATCCTCCCAGTGGGGGCAGTAACAGTGATATAGAAAGGGTAGCAGATACATGGAATAGCCTCCCAGTGGGGGCAGTAACAGTGATATAGAAAAGGTAGCAGATACTGCCCCCACTGGGAGGCTATTCCATGTATCTACTACCCTTTCTATACCACTGTTACTGCCCCCACTGGGAGGCTATTCCATGTAACAGTGATATAGAAAAGGTAGCAGATACATGGAATAACCTCCCAGTGGGGGCAGTAACAGTGATATAGAAAGGGTAGCAGATACATGGAATATCCTCCCAGTGGGGGCAGTAACAGTGATATAGAAAGGGTAGTAGATACATGGAATAGCCTCCCAGTGGGAGCAGTAACAGTGATATAGAAAGGGTAGTAGATACATGGAATAGCCTCCCAGTGGGGCAGTAACAGTGATATAGAAAAGGTAGCAGATACATGGAACATCCTCCCAGTGGGAGCAGTAACAGTGATATAGAAAGGGTAGTAGATACATGGAACATCCTCCCAGTGGGGGCAGTAACAGTGATATAGAAAGGGTAGCAGATACATGGAATAGCCTCCCAGTGGGGGCAGTAACAGTGATATAGAAAAGGTAGCAGATACATGGAACATCCTCCCAGTGGGGGCAGTAACAGTGATATAGAAAGGGTAGCAGATACATGGAATAGCCTCCCAGTGGGGGTATGACGGAAGCCTCCACCACCTTTTTCAATGACTATGATTCCAAGTGTCTGAGACTGGCTGGTACGGACACTCACAGCATATTGCCGCACTATATATAGACTTTGTGTCCTTGGGAGACGAGTGGATGCCAGCCTCGAGCACACAGACTATGGGTGATTATGGCAAAGAATATTCATGGAGCATGTGGGCATTGCCACATTGTATGTGATTTTTTTTTAAAGCATGTTTCTGTGGTGAGGTTTTTAGAATTATTTGTTTGTTTTAGCTTAACCCCCCCCCCCTCTGATCATGCTGGACAGATACTCTTATCACGTGGGAGGAGAGTGATACTCTAACAGCAGAGTGCTATTATTCTAGACCCCTCCCAGATAACAAACATAAATTGTGCAAACTGTATTAACATACTGTGTCAGGAAAATAAATTCATTCCCTTTCGACTTTTACCAAGGATCACGTCTCCAGGTTTGTGTGTGGGGGCACTTAGCTTCACTGGTCAATCTCTCTGAAATGTCAGGGCTATAAATCAGGTAGTCTGAAAGGTGAGTGTGGGTCTCCTGGCTTGGTTCTGGGACAGAAAAGGGACGGACGAATATCAAGCTGGGTCTCGTCGTGGTGTTTTGGACAGAATCATGCGTGTTCCTTTTCCAGGGGGCAGTAACAGTGAAATGGAAAGGGTAGTAGATACTGCTCCCACTGGGAGGTTATTCCATGTATCTACTACCCTTTCTAATATCACTGTTACTGCCCTCTGGAAAAAGAACACACAGGGTTCTGTCCAAAACACCAGGACGTGACCCAGCTTGTTATTCGTCCGCCTCTTTTCTGTCCCAGAACCAAGCCAGGAGACCCACACTCACCTTTCAGACTACCCGACTTGTAGCCCTGACATTTTAGAGATATTCACCAGTGAAGCTAAGTACCACTATATGTGTCATTGGGTGCATCCATTGTGTGATATTTTGTGTTGTAAACTGCCCCCTTCAGTATCTTTCCAACATTTGCTCCTCCCTGTCTGGCTTTGGCCATAGAAAGGAGTGAATGGGTCAATCACCGACTCACATCATTGTATTGTGTGGGATGTATTCTAAGGACACCACCAGGGGGTAGATTAGAAGCCTTTTAAGATCCCTGTTTTACCTTGTTCAGCTGCCAGCTCTTATTGTGAGTAGCCTGAAGAACAATAGCCTTCTTATCTAAGCATTCCCTCCTCCATCTCATTAACTGTTAGATACTGTAGATTACATAAACCACAGACATAAAGAAAACCCTTGGTTTTGGTAAATGTTGCCTCATGGGAAAAAATCAACAAAATGGTAGGGAAATAAAGCTAACTTTATCTTTCCTTTTTACATGCAATTACTCCAAAAAGTGTTTTATAAAGCGGTTTTGTTTGTAATGCACAGGTAATCTAGACACATCTTATGTATGTGGTAGTGCCCTTTAATACATTCCTGTCTAGGAGGGCAACAGATTGATGATCACAAATGGATTAGTTATTATGTACTGATACTATGTCATATAATAAATTCCTCTACTTCACAACATTATCCCACCAGAAGACGAACGAACGCACAACAATGCCCCACTTAGTAATGGTTTGTACAAAAAATTCACATTCATGGAAAAAAGCATGCGCACAAAAACCAAATATATAATGAAACGTTTTCCACATAGAGCCCTCTGCCATCACATCTGACGTACATTTCGCCTGCTCGGCTCACCGGGGATGGTCCCAGTTTCAAGAACATTGAGTGTTGGTTTGGTAAACATTCCTAGAAATCATTTTAACTGACACAAATTCCCCAAAATCCTCAAATTTTCATCCAGGAATTATCCTTGTATATCCCAAACACAGCATGGAGCGGCTCGGTGAAGGCAGCCGTAAAGGTGTGTAAGTGTCTGATCGGATCACACAGCTCATAAAACGACAAACGTCCGGCTTCATAGTCCAGGAATATCCGTAATCTGCAGCAGGAAGAGGTGTGAGTTAACTGGATTCGTGTACTGTTATGTGTCACATAATACTGATTATTAAACCACTTCCACAAAACCCAGGACTTGTTATTATTTCCAATCCCTGACAGCCCTCCTCTCCTGGCTATACTGAGATAGGCCATCCCGACCTCCCACTCCCCTGAAACACTTCCCTCCACTTCCCAGTAATGTTGCCCTGAGGAGAAACTGCTGGAGCTTAAAACCTGAGCATAGTCCTTAAATCTCTTTGGTGTTTCTCGGAGTCTCTGGTTTATTCCGGACCTGAAAAAGGTTTTCAGATCATCTGATACGGAAACCTCATTACTAGCCGTGTTTATATCCAGGAACATGTCTGAAGCCTTCATTACATGGCCTCTCTTTAATTCGGTCACAATCCAAGGAAGGCCCGAGTTTGAGGCCTCTGAGATTAGACCCACATCCAGATCTCCGACATCACGGACCTTTATATCAGGTTTCTCTCTGTCCTCCTGAGCGTCACAATAGTCGGCTCTGTTTGTTTTCCATCCTTGTAAGAAAATAACAGGGTCCGTCATGGTACACAGCTCCTCGAGGTCACCCATCTTCTTTGACAGCTCCTCATTCTTTATTTCCTGCTTCTGGATTAGATCTGAGACTTGGAGTGAGACCTGCTCTTCCTGCCTGGAGATCTCACTCAGGGATCGATCTTCCAGCAGTTCAATGGAGTCCCTGGTCAGGTCAATAACTCGCTCTGGTACCCTGGCAGTTTTTGCTTTCACTTGTCTCCTGAGCTCCTCCAGGCTCTGGACTCTTTTCTCTGCCTCCTCTCTCTGTGAGGTCAATTTCTGTAGAATATTCCGCAGTGTCTCCTTCTTCTTCTCAGAGGCCTCATTCAGAGTCTCCACCTGGTGTCCCCTGTGTTCTCCGGTCAGGCTGCAGGACACACAGATACAGGCCGCGTCCTCGCAGCAGTAATACTCCAGGACCTTCTTGTGGACAGAGCATTTCCTGTTCTCCAGTGAAGTGGTGGGTTCAGTTAAGACGTGTTCCTCTGACTTGTTGTGTTTCTTTAAGTGTTTATCACACAGAGATGCTTCACAATGTAGACATGTTTTAACAGCCGGTACTGGATAGTCACAGTAAGTGCAGGGGATTGCAATCCTTTTGTTCTCTTGGTGAGCAGACTGGAAGCTCTGTGCTATGTTATTCAGCCTCAGGTTTCTTTTAAGTTCAGGTTTTGTTTCAAACATTTCCCTGCATTCAGGACAGGAATATCCTCTCGTCTCCTGTGTGCCCATCACAGCATCGGTACAGGCCCTGCAGAAGCTGTGTCCACATGGCAGGGTCACAGGATCCGTATAAATGCCCAGGCAGATGCAGCAGGTCAGCTCGTCTTCAAGATCCGCAGACTCCATCGCTGGAAGCAGAATGAGAAACGAAACTTAATTTTTGAATCATATCAGGAAGCAGTGGGCGTATTTTACCACATTCCACACACACACAGGGTGTGAACACTTTGTATCATGGATCTGTTAACCCTCCTCTCCTAGATTAGCAGACTTCATTGCTGGATTGAGAAATTAAAGAATTCTCTTTCCTCACATTACGCATTGGGCTTTTTACCACATTCCATGGGCAGGGTGTGAACATTTTACTCCAGGGACTTTACATTCCTGCTGTTAACACTGTAGGAAACTTCTAACATGTTCTACCTTTAATTCTACACGCTGTAGCACAGCCCATCCCTGCCGTTAAATGACTCATGCGTAAATGAGGATGATTCACTCTGTACGTGGAGTAACCAATCAAAGTAAAGCCGTTGAAGCTGTTGTGTGAAACGCATCAGGCTCCCTCGACAGGGAATCCCTCTCTATATCGGTGTTGTTCTTTTTTTCTAACACACATCTTGATGGAGCGACTGTACCCTTACTGAATACCGCCATCCGCGGGCTATCTTCCACGTAACAGTCCCTGTAGCAATCTTCCCTAACAGCTCCCCAAGACTTTAACCGCAGTTTAAAGGAGGCTCACCATTGGCAATCAATCAGCAGAATGCTAGTTTATTCACACAGATACAGTCAAGTACCAACCCCCTTTGCATACAACCAAACAGATCAAATAACTGCACAGGACCTTAAAACAATGGACAATGGGATTTTCTGGGAGGAGAAGGGGTGAGGGAGAAATCAGCTAAAACAAAAATAATTTCTTACAGAGAGAACGTACACAATAGCGAGAGCAGGTACGAATACAGAGATAGGATACATAATAGAGGGAATGTACACCATATACACAACAGGAGACTCTACAATAAATACACAAGGGAATAACACACAGACATCAGCAATCTTTAGTTTGCTGGGGAATGTTTAAAACAGTGAAAAACCAAATATATTTAAAAGGTCCAGTTCCCCAATAGTCTCTTTCACGGGCCATAGTCTCTGGGCAGGAGACTAGCCCACAGCCCCCTCCAGATGCCCCAGTGACGGTAAGTTCCGTCACACACACATATAAAGGAAAAATAAAGTAATTCCTTAGTGAATATTTTGTGATCACTCAGGTCTATGCGGCGTGTCACATGGATGAGTGGCATCTCTGAGCTGAGGGCCGTCCTACAGGACAACCTTCCACTCAGTCCTGATGAAGACTGAAGCCGAGTCAAACGTGTAGTGCTTAACCACCAATCTTGGGGTCTAAAATGGGGGGAGGAAATAATAAAATTTGGAGTAGAAGGAAATAATAGGGATGTTATGAACACGTATTGTCCATAATATACAAAGAAACATAGGGTAATATCCCACAGCAAAAATCTAGTGCGCAATATAATTGTTCACTCAAATAAGCACCATGATTAATGCGATGAGCATTGGACGTTTTGCCCCTTTGGACCTGGATCAGGATGGTACCATTATCCTTCTTCCATGGTTTGGGCTGACATCTTCATTTTATGCTGTGTTGTTTCACCGCTATTTTCTTGTGAGTGCAATAAATTTGTTTATGTTTTTATACATCTTTGATCTGCACTATTTTTCTTGTTTTATGTCATTTGCATTGCATGATTGAGGTCTTCTGCCATCGGATCAGAACATCTTCAGCCACCGCAAATCAATAGAGGCTGATTGGCCCATTAATCATGGTGCTTAATCTATTGCGCACTAGGTTCTTGTTGTGGGATATTACCCTATGTTTCTCTGAATATTATGGAAAAGATACCGAAACTGGACCTTACAGGGTTACAACCATGAAGTTTGTTTAATGACTTGTCCACGCCCTTTCTGTGAGGAATAAAAAGCAGAACCCTCCCTAATTTCTCAGAAACGATTTGACACACACAGTGCGTTATAGCTGCATTCAGTGATGGCATCTGCTGGTCTGAGAGCCGAGCTGACCTGCTCCATCTGCCTGAACATTTATACAGATCCTGTGACCCTGCCATGTGAACACAGCTTCTGCAGGACCTGCATTGGAAAAGCATTGGACATGCAGGAGGTATCTGGAGCCTACAGGTGTCCAGAGTGCAGAGCAAAGTTTCATGAGCGTCTGACTCTGGAGAAGAACAGGAAGCTGAGTAACATCGTGGAGAACATCCGATCTACTCACTCAGAGCAGGTGGCAGTCGGGATCTTCTGTACCTACTGTATTAATTCTCCTGTACCAGCTGCTAAAACATGTCTGTTGTGTGAAGCTTCTCTATGTGAAAACCATGTGAGGGTCCACAGCAAGTCAGCAGAACATGTTTTATCTGAACCCACCACTTCACTGGAGAACAGGAAATGCTCCGTCCACAAGGAAATCCTCAGATATTACTGCTGCGAGGACGCGGCCTGTATCTGTGTGTCCTGCAGCCTGGCCGGAGAACACAGGGGACACCAAGTGGAGACTCTGAATTAGGCCTCTGAGAAGAAGAATAAAAAATTAAGAAGTATTTTAAAGAAACTGACCTCACAGAGGGCAGAGACTGAGAATAGAGTCCAGAACCTACACAAGCTCAAGAGACAAGTGCAAGAAAAATCAGCCGGGTTAACAGAGCGGGTCACCTACTTGATTAGGGACATCAGGGAACAACTGGAAGCCCTGGAGAAGCGAGTCCTGCGGGAGATCTCCAGGCAGGAAGAGCAGGTCTCACTCCGAGTCTCGTATCTAATCCGGCAGCTGGAAATAAAGAAGGAGGAGCTGTCCAGGAAGATGGGCAACATTGAGGAGCTGTGTGACATGACGGACCCAGTAACTGTCTTACAAGGACGGGAATCAGACAGAGCCGACTATTGTGGAGGAGATAATGAGGACAGAGAGGTAAATGGTATGATCTATGATCGAGGAGATCTTGATGTTGGTCTTGTTTCAAAGACCTTACACTCAGGTTTAGCTAAAATCTGGTCGGATATGAAGTCTCGATGTCATGTGCCAGCAGAGTTATTACTGGGAGATAACGTTGTTTCAGACATGTTAATGGATGTTAACACGGCTAGTAATAAAGTCATTGTGTCTGATGATCTGAAAACAGTGTACTGGACAAATAAAGACCAGAAACGCCCCAAAACATCATTGAGGTTTAAATATCCTCAGGTTTTAAGTTCCAGGAGATTCTCTTCAGGGCGACATTACTGGGAAGTGGAGGTCAGTGAAGCAGGGTCATGGTTGATAGGAGCGGCCTATCCCAGTACATATAGGAAAGAATCGAATGTCTCATGGGCTGGAAACAATGATAAGTCCTGGAGTTTGGTAAAATACCTTGGAAAATATTCCTTTAACCATGATGATGAAGCCACATGCAATGAATTTTCCCCTACCTGTCAAGGATTCGGGATATTCCTGGACTATGAGGCCAGACGTTTGTCCTTTTATGAGCTGTGTGACCCGATCAGACACTTGCACACCTTCACTGCCACCTTCACCGAGCCGCTCCATGCTGTATTTGGGGTTGGTTATTACCATTTGATGTCAGGTCAACCTTTTTCAAAAAATGAAGTTATCTGGATGAGAATTACTCATTAGTGATGCTGATGTGGTTGCATTTGTTGGTAAAAATGCCTATGTTAGAATTTAGGAAACGGCAAAGACTAACAAGCATTGACGACTGTCTAGCTATGATTTTGAGTTGCTGCTCAATTCAAGTCCAGCTTGCTGGCAGAATGAAATGATTTAATACGTCCGTAGAACTGAATCAGATAAATATACATAAACTTTGTAAAAACGTATACTTTGTGTAGTGATTACAGGCTCTGACTCCGAAGCTGGCCTACAGGAGATCCTGAGACCCTCGCAGGTTAAAAATAGTGCAAAAATATACCGCCCCATGGAATTTGCCGCTTGGAGCAGCTGCTCCATCGGGCACCATGGTCGGGCAGGTCCTGATTACAGCATCTGTGATGATATACACATTTAAGATATACACTTATCCTAGCGCTGTGTGATATGTTCCTGCACCAAAATCACTTTTTAGCAACCTAAACCTTTTTCACGACCGTAACTCTGTATCATTGTCACCAGATCAGCCAAATCTCGGCATCCTTACGATTTATTCCTTATGAAATCTGTTTATAAACGGTGATTTGATTAATAAAGTACCAGTATTTAATGCCTGCATTTTCTGTTGTTAATAGAAGTATTGGTATGGTTACATTGCGTTCGCTTAAAATATTTATCTGGCGTTCCCGTAAATCAAGCCACAAGAGACCACAGCCAGGATGGAGGGACTTGTGACTGTGTGGCTGTATGCGGGACAGATGGCAGCTTTGATTCCGCACGTTAAGAGCATTTGAAAAGAACACACAAGCCCTGTCACTTTCTACACATGAGGAGGGGGTTTAATATCAATATAAACCTGCAAGTCATGCATATTTGACCTAAAGCATAATTTACAGAGGAGTTTTTGAGTGGAGGGTGATATTATGCCACATAATGTGAGATCTTCAAAGGAAATGTCAAGCAAAAATACCAAAAAAAAACCCCACAGAAGTTCCTCATTCTGCTACAATTAAAGAGAGGAATGTGAAAAATCTCCTCTTTCTGCTTTTCAACCTGAATACCTGCACGTTCTGTTTGGAAATTCTTTTTTAGATCTGGTTTATCTGCTTCAGTGATGTGGTAATTATAACAAAACCCCCTCCCCCACAATAATACTTTTTTAATCTATGTTTTGGGGAAACAAAAAAATAAATAACATAAAAAAAAATTAAAAAACGTTTCTCGCTGTGCCCGTGTAGCGCTGTGTTAAAAATCTTGCTGTGGCAGTACCTATTTTTGGCCACAAGATGGAGACTATCGCGATCAGAGATACTGGACATTGGGACTACAATGCCCGGCATGCTTTGCAAGAAGACAGGAAGTGGGTGGGGACTGGACACTTACATCCTCTGCCTCGTGGAGAAAGTTCCAGAGCGCGCCAGGGAAGCGGAGAAAGCAGACGCACTGAGGAGATCGCGGCAGAATCTAGGCCCAAAGCCCGAGGGAGACCTGTTGTTCCGGTTTGGGTCACCTAGTCTGAGGAGAAGGAGACTCGCCAGAGCCCAGACACTGCTGCAGACCGGCGGAATCGAACGGAGAGCAGGCGGTGAGCTGGACAAGCTGCATAAAGTGAGACAACGGATCCGGCCGCTAGTATCCCCAGTCAAAATCCGGAGGAGAGACGTCCTGGGTCAGCGGAGCCTAAAGCCTGCGTCGGATGGGTGAGAGGCCTCCAAGGCTGTTTGTGATTAAAGGTCAAGCTGCTGTTTTCTCTTTTAAAGTCCACAGGCCCCAACTGACTAGTCGAAGATTTTCCTTAAATAAACTCACTGGCCAGTTGAACAGTACCCGGGTACCACACACACATATACACCTTTCACCTTCTGGGACTTAACTTGTGCAGGACTCATTTTCTTTTATGAATCGGAACAGGGGTTAAAAATAAAGATACGTTCCGAATATATATTTTTCCTCTTTTTCCGTTGCGCGTTTACCGTAATACGAAGGGATTGTATGGGGTTTTGCTACGGGTCCCCCTTTCTGAACTATCGGGAAATTGCATTGCTTTTATGTTCGGTCGCGAATATTTTATTTTCCGAAATACGAAGCCTCGTGTTTCGTTTCTTTTCCGCTGCGCGTTTGTCGTAATACGAAAATACTGTAATAATACTTGTGAATACCGTGCTTCAACATCTGCTCAAATATTTTAGTAAACTATTTAAATGATAAAAACTCACAACTGTGTTGGAGTATATTTATTCCCTAGTGCGGGGAGACTGACCCGTGGTTCATTTTCAGCGGCTCCTCCGGGAGTGAGCGCTACACCCGCATCGAAAGTAAGGGCAAAATCTGCTGCCTTAAAATGAAGCAAAAATGGAACAGAATGTTAGGGTAGGGGTTAACCTTAAAAAAAGCACAAGTAGTAATCTAACCTTAATTTCTAAGGAGGTTATTCAGAGAGAGCCGAAATGTCGCCAACATTTACACCACACAAAAGACAACTGAGGTGTCATTGGAAAGGTTAGAGTCTGGCCTTTCCAACGATACCAAAATGTGACCATGTAACCTGTAATAATAGAAAAAGAAATTAAATGCAAAATTTAGTTGTTTTTTCCCCTCATTTCTAAGGCGGTTGCATTATGTGCTTTTACTTGTAAAACAAACAATGCTGAAGCCCTAACTTCACTTCTCATTTCCCATGCCGGGACTAAATGTGGAGGTGATGGCGCAAAGCGTTATTACACATTGGGTACCTAACAATTGTAACCAAAAGGCCGCTCTACTGAGCAGCTCCAAGCCCCTCCAGCTGCTTTTCAGCCAAGGAGAGGCAAAGATGGTGGGTTTTATTTATACACGCACCAGACACTTCCCATTTGGGAACAAAAACATGGAAAGAGGAACAGCTGCAGAACGACAGACTGGCGTTACAAGCATGATATACATAAATACAGAAAAAATGGCGTCGCGCCCATACTCACCGGAGCGGCAGCAACTGCCAGGAGTAACAGCCCAGTCAATGTATAAAACATAATAAGGAAAAAGAGTGTCATCTGCGCTCGTTTCTATGTGTTCCATGTACAACAAAAATGAGGTTTTTGTTTGTTTCAATGGCCATTGCAACGTAAGCCCACTCGCCACTTCAAGGCACCTCTTAAGAGTGGGTACCTAACAATTGTAACCAAAAGGCCGCTCTACTATATATTTATGTATATCATGCTTGTAACACCAGTCCGTCGTTCTACAGCTGTTCCTCTTTCCATGTTTTTGTTTTTGATCCCAAATGGGAAGTGTCTGGTGCGTGTATAAATAAAAACCCACCATCGTTGCCTCTCCTTGGCTGAAAAGCAGCTGGGGGGCTTGGAGCTGCTCAGTAGAGCGGCCTTTGGTTACAATTGTTAGGTACCCACTCTTAAGAGGTGCCTTGAAGTGGCGAGTGGGCTTACGTTGCAATGGCCATTTGAAACAAACAAACCTCATTTTTGTTGTACATGGAACACATAGAAACGAGCGCAGATGACACGCTTTTTCCTTGTTATGTTTTATACATTGACTGGGCTGTTACTCCTGGCAGTTGCTGCCGCTCCGGTGAGTATGGGCGCGACGCCATTTTTTCTGTATTTATGTTATTACACATTGGCCCATCTAAAACACAAGCTGCTTCACTGCTGCGACGAAAGTGGGGGTCCTTTTGGACCACTGTATTTCCATTCTTTACACCCCACAAAGTCGGTTTTGGTGTCACTGGACAGGTCAGAGTCTGGTCTTTGTAATGATACCAAAGAGGACCATGTGAAATAATAATAATGTGGTGGATCACTATACCCCGACAGGGTCACATCTGCCGATGCCGCTTGCTTGCAGGACCCCCCCGTGTTTTACCCAGGCAGACCCCCGTGCCACCCTCCAGTCCTCAGACAAAGCTCAAGGACTGGGATACAGAGAGCCTGCTAGCATCTCCCAAAAATAAGACAAGGCTGTAGATCTGAGGTCTTTTCGGGTTAGAATGGAACAGTTTTAATCAGGAACAGACACACATACGTCTATATGGTCACACATAGGTAATTTACATATACAACCCCCCTAGAAACTGTTGGGGGACCTAATTTGAAGAAACAGATAACTGGAAAAACATTTGCTTCTTGAAATGTGGATCTTAATGGGACAATGGGAATCGTGATTGACAAACAGATTACAGACAGCAGATTTACAACCTATTCAAATATAAACAGATAAGCACATTCTTGAGACAAAAAGTAGGCTCGGATGTTAATCCTTTCAACAGAGAACACGTACACAAGGACCAGACAATAGCATTCTTGTATAATCACAGATCACACAAACTGTCTGCATACAAGAGGGCAATGAAAATAATAAAGAACCCCAGGCCTGTACCCCAAACACATCTCCATGTCCAGGCACCCCAAGTCCAAATGACGCACATCTATACTATAAAACAGTAAGGCGGTGGCGTGTCCGTCTCCACGCTGCCGCCTTCAAATGCGCGCGCAACCAGCGTACTGCTGGGTGCGCGCGCATCCACCTGCCGCAGCACAGGCGGCTGGATGCCTTTCACTGCGGATGGCATGTGGGGCATGTGCCCCACACGTCATCTGCAAGCGGGAGCCCCGGTTTAGATACTCACCTCTCTGTCTGGGGTTCCGTGGCTTTCTGGCTTCAGTGAAGCCAGACGCTGCCTATAGGCCAGCCCCCGACGGAAATGATGTCATTGCGCCTGCGCCTGAAATTAACCCTACAATTTCCAGATCGTGATCGGCGCCGCTCGGCAGCCGATTGCAATCTAGCTCCGTGGGGGCCGCCATCTTGGATGACGGCTCCACCTCCGGGTTCCCACCTTGGCTCCTGACGTGTCGTGCATAGCACAATGACGTCAGATAGCCAGGGAATCCCTAGCTGCCTAGGGATTTCCCAAGGAAATCCCCTGGTGGAGATATGGGGTTCATTTGAACCCCGATATCTCCAGAACCGTGGCAGCTAGGGGGTCATGCTTGGTGTCATTCGAAAGGCCTGAGCATGATACCAAACATGACCATGTTCAAAGTAAAACAAAATAAAAACAAATAAAAAACAATTGAAAAAATAAATAAATAAAAACCTTTTTTTTTGTGTGTTGTTTTTATTAATGCAGCAATATTGTTCACATTTCAATTATAAAGTGAACAATGATGCTGCACTAATCATTTTTTTCTATGGGGTTCATTTGCAAAAAATCACGTAATTCCCCCCCCAAAAAATGTAACGAGTCTCCATTTCTAATTTTTGTACAAGCGCACCCCATAGAAAATATAACCGCAAATGCTCATGTGATAAAATGTGAAAAAAAAAACACTTTACACACTGTAGATGATTAAAAATTCTAATTTTATTGCATATTTTGTTATAATATACAGGCAGGACATGACGTCGCCTCGCCGCTATTACATCCTCAGCCCCTGCTGTGCTCCCTGGGGGGTCTGGGTATGGTGGGGTACCTCTGGTTGGTAGGGTGCCAGCACTTCCTGCTGGCAGATAGGCGTCTGAGGGGGTGGGGCCTGGTGTGGTCACAAGGAGCCGTTGGCTTTAAAACAGGGCGCGAGGAGTTTCCTCGTCGCCCTGACGTGGAGTTTATTTCCCGCACCGCTATTCTGAGACTATTGCTATTCCCTGTTGACGACACATTTCTGTATGCGATTCCTACTCCTGATATTCGACCCGGCTTGTACTTTGACCATTCTCTCTGCTCGTTTGTATATCGCTGTCTATGAGCGTTGGCAATTTAACCCCATGCTTGCCGCTGGGTTTATTGCTCGTTATATGGGTTCTGTCCCATCTTGGTTAGGGATATCGCTTGTGTCAAACACGTCTTGTGTTTCTGAGCGTGTCCTAGGTTACCTGTCGGTCACGAAACCTTCAGAGCCTAGAGGCAATTCAGTCAGTCCTTGGGACTCCTTGGCTTTTGAGTTAGTCTGTATTTTATGAAACTCCTGTATTAATCCAGCAGATACTTTTGCCCTTAAGGATCTCAACTCCGCTACTCGTGGGAAAGCGTTACCGCTACCGTTACAGCTGCCGTCTTCAAATGCGTGCGCAACCAGCGTACTGCTGAGTGCGCGCACATCCAACCGCCGTGGCACGCACACAGCCGGCGTGCGCAAGGGACAACAAAAATCCGCTGGCGAGGCGCACAGCGCCTCTCCAACGGATTGCCTTTTTTTTTTAGCCCTCACGGATCCCCCTGCCCTGAGTCTCCCCCGGCAGCTGGTGCAGGGGAGGCTCTGTGCGCCGCATGCCGAAACATAGCATTGATTTTAGGGTTCTGTGTAATAACAGACCCAGGATGCATAGAAGTGGGACAGATGTCATTTGCATATCCTACCCAGAATTCCTTGCTGCATATGGGGAATGTGGCACAGGAGCTATGGGATGCAATTCATCGAATTGCTGTGATGTGCAAGTGGCTTCTACAATATTAAACACAAATTATATATATATATATATACACATATATACATACATACATACACACACCCTTGAGAATCATGTATAACCAGGCACAGGCCCCAGAATTATATATAGGCACAGGCCCCCCAGAATTATATATATATATACACAGACACAGGCCCCCAGAATAATATACACAGGCACACCCAGTGGAATGAAAAATGGTGGCTATTTTATCATGCCTATTGGCTATTTAATTAATGCCACATATGCTGGTATAATTTAAAAAATAAACAGCTGTACATAAACACAAATACTCAATTTTATTTAATTACATACAAGAGACTTAATTAACATAAGAGAAATAGTTCACAATTGTTTGGATAAATTCTCGGTGGTCCCCAGTATCAAGCTGACCAAATCTCTCATATACCCTGGGTTAATTAGTAGCTTTGCTGTCCTTAAAGATAGTTCTTGTGGACAGATGGGAACTAGGATCGATAATTGCATTGATCAGGAGGCAGATTATTCATGGGAGAATTAAAGGTACCACCTTCCGCTTGAGGCCCCGTTCACACTGTGCGATTTATCGCGACGTTGCAGCAAAATCCGCGCGACGTCGTGCTGTGTAGCTTCTCCAATGCATTTCAATGGAGCTGTTCACATTTTGCCGCGCGACGTCGCATGTCGCATGTCGCGCGTCGCAGAAGCATGTCGCTGGTAAATTACCCTTTTTTTGCGATTTGCTATCTGCGATTTTACGATATGTATTGGTGGTGCTTTGCAAAAATCGCACAAAACAGCGATGTCGCGCGACATTATCGCACCATGTCGCGAATATGAAAATCGCTCGGAAAGTAGCGCAATTTTCAAATCGCACAGTGTGAACGGGGCCTAAATCGCAATTTGCGAATGTTGTAATTATTTTCTACTAATGGATAATTCCCACAGTGTCAGATGTCGTCAGGTGCAGTGAATGATCTCATGATCACTACTACAAATGAACCCATAGTTCGCAACAATATATAATTACTTGATTATGTATCACCTACAATAGCAATTGCCATATAATACATAAAGATAACAGTAGATGCTTAGCAATTAGATACATAGTTTGTCATGTGTAAAAATATGTTACGAAATTGGCTGTATTTCTATCCTTAGTACAAATTTTAAATAGATCTAATATCACATCAGCTGTCCATGCATGATAAGGTAGGCTACTAGAGGATCTTATATAGTTATTCATGAGGACATCATATTTATTACCATAATGATAGAGTCCATCAATTTAAAACTGGACCCACATTTAATTTGAGCCCCTCGATCGGTCTGATATTAGGGTCTATTCGTATCACCTTTAGTCTTGATTGTTATAAAAATGTGAATACGAATATTAAAGGGATACTCTAAGCAACATGACCACCTAAGCTTTTTTAGGTGGTCATGATGCCTGGAGTATCCTGCCCTCTGTCCCCCCTCCCTCCTCTCAGCCGATCGGCAGAAAATGCTGAAAACAGCTGAGCGACGCGGAGGAGTTTACTCCGCCCTCCCAGCTGTCAGTCAGCAGAGCGGGAATCATACTTCCCGCTTCTGCCGACTTTTGCCGAGTAGGAGACGTCATTGCGCTTTCAGCGCGATGACGTCTCCAACTCGCCGCAGTAGCTGGGGGCAGCGGCTGAGGGTTAGTGTTGCGTGCATCCTCTTGCGCGCAACACTAATCCTCAGAGGGAGCCGGGAGGAAGCCTGCTGATTGGCTGGCTTACGTGAGAGGCGCGCATGCGCGCTTCTCCCGTAAACCAGAAGGCAAGAGGACTCAAGAAGGACGGGAGCGGAAGAGGAGGGAGGTGAGTATGAAAAAAAAAAAAAGACGCCGCTGGAAAGAAGTGGATTTTAGGGTAAGTATTACAGTTACAAGAAAAAAAATAAAGGTTTATTAAGGGAATAGGGATAGGTTAGGATAACAAAACGGGGGGGGGGGGGGGTGATTTTTGAGTAGAGTGTTCCTTTAAGACCAGGCAAATTACAGTACTGAATAAATCTGCACCAATTAGATTTCAAGCAATTTAAATACCTGAGGGAATCAATCCATTGTTCCAAAGTAAGAACTCCGTCAACAATTGAATAATGCAACAAGCTAATTGTTTTAACCCTTCAAGTATCACAGGTTCAATACAAAGAACAGCATAGCCCTAGTTCCTCAGATTTCTATGTTGACCCTGAAATGCATTTGAATAACCGAGGGAATGAATCTGTTATTCCAAAATCAGCAGTTGAGAGGTCCACCAAGCAACTTTTTTTATGTAAAACCCTTTCAATAAACACAGGTTCAGCATAATAGACATAACAGACCCCCAGACTAATATACCCAGGCAGATCCTGAGAATTATACACCGGCAGACCCCCAGAATAATATACCCAGGCAGACCCCCCCAGAATAATATACCCAGGCAGACCCCCCCAGAATAATATACCCAGGCTGACGCCCCAGAATAATATACCCAGGCAGACCCCCATCCCCCACAATAATATACCCAGGCAGACCCCCAGAATTATACCCAGGCAGACGCACAGAATAATATACCCAGGCAGACCCCAAGAATTATACACAGGCAGACGCCCAGAATAATATACCCAGGCAGACCCCCAGAATTATACCCAGGCAGACCCCCAGAATAAAATACCCAGGCAGACCCCCAGAATTATACACAGGCAGACCCCCAGAATAATATACCCAGGCAGACCCCCAGAATAATATACCCAGGCAGACCCCCAGAATTATACACAGGCAGACCCCCACAATAATATACCCAGGCAGACCCGCAGAAGTATACTTACCCAGCAGCTAAGACGTGGTCGCCAGTGTTCCCCAGCCCTCTGAAGGCTATGACGCGTCTCGCGAGATCTCAACTGCAGGCCGCGTCACAGCGTTTACAGGGCTGGGGACGGAGGACGCACACAGGGAGCACGCACGCAGGTGCTCGAGGAACGCGGCCAGTCGAGGGGGCTGCTAGTGGAATGCGGTTTAATGCATTCTGCTAGCAGCCCCAACGATAAGTCGGCCGACAGTGGGAGCATACATTCCCGCAACGTTCCTGCTGCGGGAGAAGTGCGGGAACGGCATTCCCGCAGGACTCGAGCCCTGTATCCTCCGCACATTACAGTCCAAACGCTAACGGGTTAAGAAACCCATTTAGCGTTTGGTACCTTGCGCTTTTCAGTGCGAGGTTACTGTACCTTGTGCTCCCTATACTATACTTAACATGGGGAGCGCAAAGTGTTAACGTCCGGTTGCGCGTAACAAAATGTTAGCACCAAGTTCAGGCTGTGGTTAACGGATTCCGCTGCTGCAGAATCCGTTACCACCAGCCAGAAACCCCCCATAAGCAATCATATACTCACCTCCTATCCCACGGCGAGGACCGGGGCTCCGTCCGCCTCCTCTGAAGTCTCTCCCTGCAGATCACTCAGCCGACCTGCCCGATCTCGCGAGGCGAGATCCGGCAGATCATATGACCGGCAGGGGGAAACTCAATGGAGACCTATGGACTCCATCGAGTTGATGCTCGCGGCAGCGCTTAGTGCTGCTGCACGCATTTCGGGGTGTAGTGCCCGCTAACAATGCAGGCAGCTTTTTAAGTGCCTGCATTGTAATCTCCTGTTAAAACAGGGGCGCTAGGGAGAAAACCGCGAGCACAGTTTTTTCTCCCTAGCGCCCCCGTTTTAACGGGAGGACTGTAATGGAGCCCTATAATAGCTCTGGTAAGTTTACAACAGCTCTGATTAAGTTAGTACCGGCTTTGTAATTCTGCCCAAATTGTGAAAAAAACGATTTAATTTTAACAATAAACATGACTTGTTGCAGCGTTTGGTCCCATTCTGTATGTCGTCCTGTTCCTGGGTGAGTTTGCTGCGGACCAGTCTTTGCCTCAGGTTAGGGGGTCGCTTGAATGCCAGTAAGTGGGGCTGTAGAATATTTCTTTGGAGCGCCGGGTCCTCTGTGACCAGTGGCTGCAGATCTTGCATGGTGCAAGGTGTATACATGTGTGTGCTATGTATGTCTAAAATCTGTATTCATGTAGTCTGTTCGTGCTCTGTATATAAAATGGTGTGTAAACATTGTTTATCTGTTTTGCTGTTGTGGGTGTGTGATATGATATGTCCTTCACCTTTTTCTTTCCAGGTTTGAGGCTCAGCTTCTCACACACACCATCTCCTGCAGCAACACAGGGGGGAGGGGCGCGCTCTGATGACATCACAGCTCATGTGACTGGCTGCAGGGCACACGTGATGCTGGGGGAGGGGAATGGGGGACACTGAGCTGTGAGGTGGCTGGATCCAGCACTGAGGGACAGGGAGGGAGACACAGCACTGTGATCAGGCCATTCATTAACCCTTTGTGTCCTGAGCCCTGTGAGGCGGCAGATCCAGGCTGAGGGTGCTGGGAGTGAGCGGCTTCTTGTAAGTAAATGCATATATTGCTGATTATAAGCTGTATCCGCTGTATAATGATGTGTGTGAATTCAGCAATGAAATGTCTCCCAGCCATGGGAATAAGGCGGCGCTTAGTCTATAAGAAGCCCCTGTGTGACAATCACCCCCTGACCACAATGACTGGTATGGAGGTTTTTTGGCAGGGGATGCATTATATGTTCATTATTATTATTATCATCATGTATATGGCACCAACAGTTTCCACAGCACTTTACAATAACCAAAAGGGAACAAGATACAGATAAACGGACATAGGATGGAAACACTAGGGGCCACATTACATTCTTGTTGCTAACGGTAGCACTCACCTGCGTGAGCACTAATGTTAGCCACTGTGTCTACCGCATATTAGAATCCAAACGCAAACAGGTTAAGTAACCCTTTTGCGTTTGGTACCTTGCGCTTTCCATCGCAAGCTTACTTTACTTTGCGCTCCCTATGCTTAACATCCCTATGCTTAACACCAGCCTAAAAAAAGAATCTGACACTCACCTCCTGTCCCGCGGTGAGGACCGCGGCTCTGTCCGCCTCCACCATCCGGCGGGAGCAGGGAAAGACCGGGGGAAAAAGTCCCCCCAGTCTCTCGCTGTGTATCACTACGCCGACCGGCCGGATCTCGCGAGGCGAGATCCGGCTGGTCATGTGACCGGCAGGGGGAAACTCAATGGATTCCTATGGACTGAAGATCAGGGGAGAGTTTGATAGGGCGAGGCAAGTCATTCCACAGGACCGGTGCTGCCCTTGAAGTATTGGAGGCGAGAGTTGGCCATGCAGGTGTAGGCAGATGACAGGTGGAGATCGCCTGCCGACCAGAGATGTCTAGACGGGACATGTTTGCGTAGTAGCAAAGACATGTATGGAGGGGTTGAGTTATTGAGAGATTTGAACGTGAGCGTCAGAATTTTAAAGTGTATCCTGTAACCTACAGGAATCCAGTGGAGGGACCGGCGGGGGGGGGGGGGAGGTGCATCTGGTGTGAAAAATAAGCCTGGCATCTGCATTCATTACAGGTTGCAAAATGGGCAATATGGGAGTTGGGGCCAATAAGGAGCGAGATGCAGTAATCAAGTGGAGAAATGATAAGAGCATAAACCATCATCTTCGCGGTGTATTGTGTCAGAAAGGGACGGACACGGGTGATGTTCTTGAGTTGATGGTAACAAGATTTGGTCACTGGCCGTGGGGAGAGGAGGTTAGGTCAGAATCGAAAGTGACACCAAGGCAGCGAGCATGAGGCATCGGGCTAATGAGCGTTCCATTTGCTCGTAGAGAGATAGGTGATATTGGGTTTTTCTTGGAGGGAGGAACAATGAGAATTTCAGTTTTGGCAAGATTGAGTTTAAGGAAGCGTAAAGACATCCAATTCAAGACGGTGGAGAGACCGTCAGTGACGCGATCCAGGAGAGCCAGAGAGAGATCAGGGGAGAAGAGGTATATTTGAGTGTCATCGCCGTATAGGTGGTACTGGAATCCAAAGGAGTTGATCAGTTTGCCTAGAGAGGCAGTGTAGATCGAAAAGAGAAGAGAGCCCAGTACTGAACCGTAGGGCACCCCAACAGAGACAGGCTGCCGGGAGGAGGTACATCCATAAAATGAGACACTAAACGATCATTGGGACAGGTAGGAAAAGAACCATGAAAGAACAGTACTTTGGAGGCCTATCAGTGGCGTAGCGTGGGTTGTCAGCACCCGGGGCCAGCCAAGAATTGTGCGCCCCCCCCCCAACCTGTGGACACGTTATCGATATTGCCCCAGCTCTCACATGGATATTGCCCCAGCTCATGGATTTGCCCCCAGCTCATGGATTTGCCCCCAGCTCATGGATTTGCCCCAGCTCACACATGGATTTGCCCCCCAGCTCACTCATGGATTTGCCCCAGCTCATGGATTTGCCCCCAGCTCACTCATGGATTTGCCCCAGCTCATGGATTTGCCCCCAGCTCACTCATGGATTTGCCCCCCAGCTCACTCATGGATTTGCCCCCCAGCTCACTCATGGATTTGCCCCAGCTCATGGATTTGCCCCAGCTCACTCATGGATTTGCCCCCAGCTCATGGATTTGCCCCCAGCTCATGGATTTGCCCCCAGCTCATGGATTTGCCCCAGCTCACTCATGGATTTGCCCCCAGCTCATGGATTTGCCCCAGCTCACTCATGGATTTGCCCCAGCTCACTCATGGATTTGCCCCCAGCTCATGAATTTGCCCCAGCTCATGGATTTGCCCCCAGCTCATGGATTTGCCCCCCAGCTCATGGATTTGCCCCCCAGCTCATGGATTTGCCCCCTCCAGCTCATGGATTTTGCCCCCTCCAGCTCATGGATTTGCCCCCTCCAGCTCATGGATTTTCCCCCAGCTCATGGATTTGCCCCCCAGCTCATGAATTTGCCCCCCAGCTCATGGATTTGCCCCCCAGCTCATGGATTTGCCCCCCAGCTCATGGATACTGCCCCCAGGTCACACATGGATTTGCCCCAGCTCTCACCTGGATTGTTGCCCCAGCTCCGGCAGGGGTTGAGGGACCCAGATGCCGGGCAGCGCGGGAGCGCCTGCCCGGTCTTGAACAGTCCGTCCTGTGAAGTGGATGCGGCTGTGTGCGTGCGCAGCCGGTCACGCGGTCCGGCCAGTCAGGTGGTACAGAGACTCAGTACCACCTGATTAGCCGGACCACGTGACCGGCTGCGCACGCACACAGCCGCATCCACTTCACAGGACGGACTGTTCAAGACCGGGCAGGCGCTCTCGCGCTTCCCGGCATCTGGGTCCCTCAACCCCCGGGCCAGTTTTAGGGGCGCGAATGCGCCCCTAACAAAACTGCGCCCGGGGCCACGGCCCCCCCAGCCCCCCCACGCTACGCCACTGAGGCCTATATCACTAAGAGTTTGAAGGAGGAGCGACTGGTCAACCGTATCAAAGGCGACAGGTCAAGAAGGATCAGCAGAGAGTAGCACCCTTTTGATTTAGCAGTTACAAAACTGGCCAATGACCTTGTAAGGGCTGTTTCCGTTGAGTGCAGTAAGCGGAAGCCAGATTGCAGAGTGTTGAGAAGAGAGTGGCTGTTCAGGTAGTCAGACAGGCATACACAAGCTTTTCAAGGAGTTTGGAGGCAAAAGGGAGCAGGGACACGGGGCGGTAGTTAGAGGGAGCAGTCAGATCCAGAGACAGCTTCTTTAGGATCTGGACTACCGTGGCAGGTTTGAGGGAAGCAGTAATTATTAGTAAGTAAAAGGTTAAATGTTTCAGGAAAGAGTTGAATCTTTGCCAGAGCATAACATCTGACTGTATCTCTGTATTGAAAAATTCTATTATTCATTATAATTACCATAAACCTTTTCCAAGTTTCTTCTTATATATCAAAACCAAAAAAAGAGCTGCGCTACGCCATGGCGGAGACTCCCAAAAAGAATCAACCACAAAACTGTATTGGTCTTTCTCAGAAGTCTAGCTTTCCTCCGTTAAGCCAGATCTATTTATTAAAATACACAGAATTTATAGCCAATCAGTGTACAGATACATTACAACATCAAAGTTTAGCCACTCAGTTAAAGTACTACCATATATGGTTCAACGAGACCTCTTCCCCTTCTTCCCGCTTCTGCGCACATTTTCCTGCACTGAACATAACAGGAAATCGGCCACATATCCTATAGAAGGAAGAACGGTCTATACAGTATTGACACAACGAAATGGAGGGGGGGGAATTTCACAGCCCATTTATAAGAACCGGCTTTCTTAAGACTAAATATTTATTATATTTACAGGAAATTAAAATCTAACAATTCTTTCCTTTGATCACATATCACCTGTGATCATCTAAAAGATAAACCAAACTTAGACAATTAAACCTGGGCTACAGTGTCCTTGCCTAAGACCTTTAGATCATTCTAGATGCTCGGATGGGAAGAAAAAAATTCTGGTATTTACTCCTAAAATACCTCAATACCTTTTATAATGTACAAAAGGGATTCCCCAAGGAGGCCCTTTATGAGCATAAAATACACTTATCTATCTAGATTCACTCTTCCAGCGAACCACTTGGAGCGTAGGCAAAAATACCCAATCTAGACCTTAAATAACTATTTATTCCCATTTCCCAAAATATAATTCACCGAACAAGAAAAGTATAATAACTTGAAGGTAAAAGTTCATTTATCTAATAAATCAACATGAGTCAGATCTATATCTGTGTGTTTTCCTATGTTCAGCTTCACTCCACAAAACGCATATACACCTGCATTCATACACACATTCAAGAAATACATTCTCATTTGCACAAAATAAATCCTTTCTCACACTTATCTAGGGGATTAAATAAAAAAAAAATAATATTCCATAATCTAATACCATAGTCCACAGCGCGAGATCAGGGTGTGGTCTTTTTTTCAACATCCCAGCTTGAGACGCATAATCATTGAATGTCATCAGAGCTCCCACCATAGGGACTCCTGAACAAGCTGTCTCTTTGCGCTGGTTGCTTATTACCTGTGACCTTTGACCTTGACACAAAATGTCCATGATTCGTTCCATATGCAGTCATTGTGACTGTCAGGTTTCTTGATGATGTGATATGGTTTTAGCAACAATAAAGAAAATAAAAAAAGAAAGAAAAATATGGTATACCCCGCTAATCATATACATCCATTCACTCATTGTCACTCTCAAATGCACGAAAACAATAAAAATGTTAATTTACACAAGAAGAGACACAGATAATAAATTTCAAAATGTCCCCGCGAAGCCTGTCGGCCTCACGCAATAAAAAAAAATTATACTACTTCTGACTCATGTTAGAGAAAAATATATATACGCAACTTTGGCTCAAAAGGGAAATATCCGAAATGCATATTCCACCCTTTTATTAAATATAATTGTTTTTTTTTTTTTTTTTAATTACTATCCTATTCAGTCTTGTTCGGTGTTGTGAAACAAACCTGGCGTTTATAAAAACACCCAATCCTCAAATGAAATAAAAAAAATAAAAACCGCATTAATTTTATCGAATTAAAACTTCCCATTTACCACTATATATGTCATGAAACGTGCAAATGCATTAAATTATATGTTCCTAAAAACATTAATGAACTCTAATTTTAATTGGATGTGATCTTCAATAATCCTAAATGTGTCAGGGAATTTTGAACAATATTGATTGTAACTAAACAACAAAAATAACAAAATATAAAATAATAAAAGACACAAAATAATTATCACTTAGACGACATCAGAATATAAAAATACATTATCTTCTTTCTTTGTCTTCTGTCTTATTGGTTGAAAATAACAGTTTTGTAAAACTGACATGTCTTAAGTTGTATTTCCAAATCAATGATCTTCTACAAATAGCATGATTTATTGATGAGTTGTCGATAATCAGATTGTTTTATTGCCTGGTGTCTGATAATTCCTTATTATCTGGTTGATGTAACATTGCAATGTGAAATGATAATGTGTTTGAGTAAATTTCCTTCAATTCCAACATCTTTATCAAATATGGTATCACATAATCTTCCATCTAGCTTGAGCAAAGTTGGCATGCATGGGTAATTTCACCTAAAGTAAAAACTTGGGAAAAAAATGTATTATTAACCTGTCAAAACTTTAAAATTCATATGGTTAAAATACTTTTAAAATGGAAAAAAAATGCAACACATTTTTTGGACACAAAGAAAAGGAGTGGTCATGAGTGAGACAACACGGAGGAGAGGAGGGGTCATGAGTGAGACAACACGGAGGAGACTAGGAAAAGAATGTGAACTTCAATTCAAATAAAAAACACAACAAAAATATCATGAACTGAAAGAAAGTATAGTAAGGAAGGCATGTTTAAAACTTGAACGCGGTTAATTAGCACAAAGTTCTCAGAGGAAACTCAGAGAAAAAGATTCTTAATAAACATCAATAATCTTTATTAAGGATATTGGTTAAAAACAAACATTCAAATGTGAGGTGTTTGTGCAGCTATTTTACAACCTGTTTTATTCCCTCCAAGAATATGCAATAGAGGCAAAGTTATACGCTATTGCACTTCACACCCAAAAGACAAAACATCAGACAGCAAAAAAAATAATACTAGACATCTGGCTACCACTGCAGAAAAATAAAACAAATCAAACATAATACTCAGATACCAAACTACAACCTTCCATCCCCTTAGCCAACTAAAATAAAACCCAAAAAACCACCTTCTCTTATTTAAAATCTGCCTAAATTCCTTTGTACAGCGCTACTAAACCTGTAGGCGCTTTCCTTAAACTTTCACTCAAATCCTTCAGCTATATCACTTCATCCTCTTAGATTCCAAACAACTAAACATGAACCTACATATATATTCCATTATACAAGTTACAAACACTGTAAATGATCTCAGTCCGCCATTTTGGCAAAACATATTCCTAAATTAAGGTGCGGTCAATCCCTTAGTGCTGGACTCAAACAAAGACCAGAGGAATATAACCGACCACGCCTCTCTTGGGAAAATGTACAACTTTGAGCCCATCACCTTGATAACACTACTTTTTTATATATATATCATACGCCGAAGCTCTCAAACCGCGCCCAATTCCACAACAGTTAGTTTCATAAAGCACTAACAGCTCCAGAATTCAACTGCTACTACAGTCATTCAAGGTATTAAACACATGTCATTGGTATATACTGTTCAATTATCCAAATAGATACTCACAGAACAACAAAAAATAACTACATATTCCATTATCCAACTTGCACTGCTAAAAGACTACTAGCATTCAAAGAAAAAAGTCCTTATACAAACACATAATAACATTATACATTACAAAAAAAGAGTTCTTTTAATTAAATAAAAAAAAAAAACAAAGAGAAAAAATGAATGTATGAGAAAGAGAAAAAAAGTTAGCAGGCGCTTTTGAAAGTCACTGTAAAAGTAAAGTCTCCATTTCCTGTGCCATTTCCTGTGCCTTTTTTACACGAGGCAAGGGCAGTAATGACACAGAAACAAAGAAACCTGGTTACGAAAAACAGTCCCTATACATAAATTACATATAAAAAACATAATATCAAAACTACGAAATACAAAACATCAAAGATAAACACATACATTAATAGTTAGTAAAGAC
This sequence comes from Leptobrachium leishanense, assembly GCA_009667805.1. Taxonomy (NCBI): domain Eukaryota; kingdom Metazoa; phylum Chordata; class Amphibia; order Anura; family Megophryidae; genus Leptobrachium; species Leptobrachium leishanense. Next base: position 180,580,211 of record CM019068.1, read on the forward strand.
AAACATTTAAATAAACAGACGCAATCAATGGCCAGAAACAAAATAAAAAATAAATAAAACAAAAACAAACATGCAATCTGAAAGAAAAAACAGTTAGCAAATCCTTTTAGAATCAGCGCGCAAACACATGCAGAAAAAAATAAAAAATAAAAAATGGCAGCAGCGCGCAAGAAATAAAAATAAAAAATTAAGAGGAAAAAAAACTGTCTCTCAATGGAGATTAAAGCAGTTGATATACAAGAAGAAAATCTACTCAGTTAAAATAAATTCTCACAATTACAAGATATGGACGACCAGAGAAACACCAGAATTGAAGTACAAGATAGACACAAACGGAGACAAAACAACTAGAAACATCTCGTTTCTTTTTTTATGAGTTCAATTTCCAGCAAATACAAATACTCAGCACACAGCGGGCGAGTTCAAACACACGTGAGGAAGAGGGCATGGAAGAGGGCAAAAGGAAGGCCAGAGCCTAGGTGGCTGTCCCAGCAGCTCACCCAGGTTACTACCCAGTGTCCCAAAAAAAAAAGGGGGGAAGGGAACGTAACGCTCCATCCCAGACCTAGAACCCAGCAAGTACAGCTATAGATTCACTCAGAAGAACATACATCGGGGGTTAAGGAAAACAGAAACAGAGGTCATCTAAGTACATACAAATAAAAAGGCCAAAAACACAGGGTCAAGACTTCTAGTCCAGTGCCAAGTCCAGAGCGGTGAAGCCAGAGGAATTACAAATAGAGGGGCAAGGCTCGGGGTTGGGCAGGGGCTGATGGCAGAAGTCCAAGCTGAGATAATAGAGGCCAAGCAACATCTGGGGTATTAAGGATGTGGGAAATCTCACCCTGCTGAAGAACTAGAGTGCCCGAGACACCCCAACGGTAACGGATCCCCGACATCCTCAAAGCTGCGGTGACCTCCCGGAAACGGCGTCTCGCCATCAACGTAAGAAACGGCAGGTCATGAAAAAAGGACCAGGATTAACCTTCAAAGACAATTATAGAACGAGTCTGCGGAAGATTCATCAGAGCCATTTTAGCAGAGAAGTCCTGGGCGACAGCTAAAACATCCTGCGAGGCACCAGAGGGAGCCGCGGTGGCCTTACGGAGATGCGTAGCCGACATAAACAACGGAGGGTCAGTGGCTGGTTCACCCAGAAGATGAGAGGTCGGGCGAAGCAAAAAACCCTTGGGGGCAGTAGCGGTCACAGACTCTGGGACTCCACAGATCGTCACGTTCCTCCTACGGTGGCGCATCTCCATGATCTCTAAGGCTCGAGATAGGTGATCCACTTGTGATTGAAGTGCCCCAACATGGCTTTCAAGGCGAGTCTGCCCGCAGTCGTGTCATCTACCTGTGCCTGGATAGCCTCCATCCTGGTCGACACCGCAGTCACCTCCTCTTGGAGCATGTGGACAACCGTTCGCCAAATCCCACGCAGCTCCTCCACCAGACGACAAAGATCATACTTCGTAACAAGCCCAGAGGTGTCAGGTAAGGCCTCCTTCAAGAACCGTGCTCCTGTCAAGGCGCAGGGGTCAAAAGGGGGTTGAGCTGTCAGGGAGACCTGAGCTGGGGATAGCTGGGAGGATTCACCCTTGCCCTCGAGCTGGAGAAGCAGCGGGAGTCACAGTGGCAGTACCAGGCTGGCGCTGTAGTAAGGCCCTAGTACAAGTAAAAGCTCCTATATGTAGAGATACACGGTACAACAGCAATATATATGTATAACAAACAACACAGGAGAAACTCTGCTCTTTTCCATCTACACCTCCTCCCTGGGCAAAGTCATTAATAGCTTTGGTTTTAATTACCAACTCTATGCTGATGACACTCAGATTTACCTCTCTACCCCTGATCTCTCTCCCCCTGTCCTTTCCAAAGTCAGTGACTGTTTATCTGGCATCTCCTCCTGGATGGCCTCCCAAGACCTAAAGATCAACATGTCTAAGACTGAGCTCCTACTAATTCCTCCATCTAATGCCTCTCCACCTCCTGACTTTTCTATCACGGTGGAGGGTATCACTATCTCCCCATCAAACCAGGTTCGCTGTCTTGGAGTTACACTTGACTCTGCTCTTTCCTTCATCCCCCACATTCAATCTCTTCCCTCCTCCTGCCGCTACCAAATACGCAATATTTCCAGAATTCGGCCATTTCTTACCGCTGTCACCACAAAACAACTAATCCATGCCCTGGTAATCTCCCAATTTGACTATTGCAATAATCTCTTATCTGGCCTCCCGCCTCTCCCCCCTACAATCCATCCTGAATGCCTCAGCCAGGCTAATCCACCTCACCCGCCGCTCGGTCTCTGCCGCTCCCCTCTGCGAGTCCCTTCACTGGCTCCCCATCCACTGCAGAATTAAATTCAAAATCCTTATCCTGACCTACAAAGCTCTCACTAACTCAGCTCCCCACTACCTGTCCTCACTAATCACCAAATACACCCCAGCCTGCAACCTAAGGTCAAACAGTGACCTACACCTAGCTTCCCCCCGCATCTCCTCTTCTCATGATAGGCTGCAGGATTTCTTATGCGCAGCCCCCATTCTCTGGAACGCTTTCCCTTGAACGGTCAGACTTTCTCCTAATTTCTCTTCCTTCAAACGCTCCCTTAATACTTTCCTATTTAGAGAAGCCTACCACCCGACTCGCTGATGCAACCATCAATCACTCTCACCTTGCAGTCCTCTCCTCCTGTTTCCAACCCCAACCCTTCTAGATTGTGAGTTTCTACGGGAATAGGGCCCTCATCTCCTCCTGTACTGTTTGTCAAATATTGTTCAATGTATTGTAACCCTGTCTATACTGTGCCTATTGTACAGTGCTGTGGAATATGCTGGCGCTTTATAAATAAAGAATAATAATAATAAACTGGAGACCTTTGCACGGCTATACCATAGCAGCCCTGCTCTGATAGGACGGACCTTAGAATGGCCTGATCTGCTTTAAATGAAAAGTTACCTTAGTAGCAGTGCAGAGTCTTATGACGAACACAGATTACAGGGTTCACTGGAAACAGTACAGATGAAGGATAATCCGAAATACGTAGTCAAAAGAGAGAAGCCAGAGGTCAGAACCAGAGCGAGTACGTCAGACAGATATAGGGATAAAGAACCAGAAGGGAAGTCAGCCAAGCCAGAAGATCATAACCAGGGAATCCGAATAATGTATACACATAGAAAACAAACCACAGCAAGGAAAACTAGATAACACAAGAATGCTAGAAACAAATCAGGAACACGATAACAGAAATGCACAGAAAGACATACAGGGAACCAAGACTAAAGAATAACAAACATATCAACAAACTAAGCAGGAGAAATTACAGGCAGCTCTCAGGAACAACAACACTGGAAACCAGGAAGTGAACAATGACAGAGCAATGCCTTGTGGGTGCATTGCTCTCTTATGGGGAGTGAATTAGGACAAGGGCAAACACCCGAGCGGGGAGAACAGAAACCCATAAACCCCTGAGCTGCAACACAGGAACAGCAACATGACAAAACAAGACCTGAGCAGGAATACACATATACAGAGGGCAGCGAGAAAGGGCTGGAAGCATGGAACATGACAGGGAGTCCGGGAGCGCGCCGCATCCATGCGGCCCCCCTCCATACAGGGCTGGTCCTCCGAACCCGCAGGTGAGAGAGGGGTCGGCAGCAGGGGCACCCTGAGGCACGACCCAGTGAAACCCAGATGTCGCTCTGTCGTGTGCCATCTGCTGGGCAGGAGCGTTGGCCGTCTTCTTTCCCATCCTCTGAGAGCAATAAACGGGGAGGGACGAGCGGGCCCCCAGCACCACTCCGGCTAGCGAGAGATCCCAATGTGGCCACCGGCAGGAAGCCTCAGTAGTAGGCCCAAAGTCTTTAGGCAGCCAGCTCCATGCGCCAAACAGGTTAGCAGGACCTGGAACTGGTGCAACAAGGCGTCAAGACCGTCTGCCACAGACAGGAGGCTGCAAACTGGCAAAAAAACTAATCAAAAGTCAGCCAAAAGGTAAAACAACCGAAGAGCCTCCCGTAGTGTGACTGCTCGGGTCAGCTGGTAACTCCAACCCCAGGCTTGTTATTTCTAATGAAAAAAGTGCATTTTGTACAAAATCATCTAAACATAAGTTTTCAATTATTAAATTAATTACTAAGGCCCCTGTTACAATCTTCGCGCAAATGCACTCGCGCAGTGCAATTTTTTTGCGTACGCAAAAAAACCTTAGCACGCGCAAATTAATGCGGTATTACGATCCGAGTGCAGTTTTTCAGCCTTCATGTTTTTTCGAGCGCAAGCCGGGCGCAAATGACCGTTGCATGCAGGAATCGGTGGGCAGACAGTTTTTTCATCGGATTCAGCCAATCAGAATTTTAAGAACCACCATTTGCTAAGTTTCGGTTGTTGCGCCTGTCAAAGTCAATCTGCGTATATGTGCTGCAACAAAAATAAAAAATTTAACAATTTATTAATTTTATTGTTTGGGTATGTGTAGAATGTGTAACTGTACTGTGCTGTATTTTTTTTTTTGTGCAGGTTTATTTAGTTTCGGCCAGAACGTTGAGATTGTAAGTTAACACCAGGTTTTCAAAGACGTTACGATACTTTGTGCAAACGTCGTTCGTACGACGTTGCGCGAAGATCATAATACCATCCGCTCGAACACATTCGCGCTGACAATGGTAAGTATGGGATGCGGGCACGCACTTGCGCTCCCGCTGGGTTCGTGCAGGGTCAATCGCGGTAGACGCTAACACGCATCGTTTGCGCGAACATCGTAATACGACGTTCCGCGCAAATGTTTTTGTCCTCACGCAAAAGCGCATTTGCGCGCACGCAAATGCGCTGCGCGAGGATTGTAATAGGGGCCTAAATGTTTCATAGGTGCAGTGGCGTCCCTAGGGTTGGTGTCACCCGGTGCGGTAACTTATGGTGTCACCCCCCCCCCGAGTTTTACGATTTTTTTTAACTACTCTTACTCGTAAATCAGTACTCCCATATAACACTGAATGCTCATACACACATCGCACATTACTGTGAGGTTTAGTGCAGTGGAGCTCTCTCCTATGCTCACACACAAATTTTTGCCAACTGCCAGCAAGTACAGTGCCTGTTCGAAGGCAGTGAAAGTGAAAGCACACATGGATATATATTGCTGCCAGCAGCTCTGGATATATTGCCCCCAGCAGCTCACCCATGGATATATATATTGCCCCCACCTCACATATGGATATATTGCCCCAGCTCACAATTATATATTGCCCCCCGCAGCTCACCCATCGATATATATTGCCCAACTCACATATGGATATATTGCCCCCAGACCAGCTCACACATGGATATGCCCCAGCTCTCATGGATATGCCCCAGCTCTCATGGATATGCCACAGCGCACATGGATATTGCCCCCAGCTCACCTCCTGGCTCCTGCCGCCGCCGCGCCTTCGGCTCCCTCTGAGCGTCCGGCAGTGTGGAGCTTGGGCGCTTCCCTAGGGGAGCCACGTGACCAGCCGTGATCTTGCGAGAACTCGGCTGGTCACGTGGTTCTCCCAGGCGAGCACCAAAGCTCCATGGCTTCGGACGCTCGCAGGGAGCCGAACACACGGAGCCAATGCCGCTTGGTCGCAGGGTGACACATCCTGCCTTTAGGGTGACACCGGCCGGTTCAAAAATCAAAGTCTTGGTGACGATGTCACCCTGAGGGCGGGTTTTGTGGGGTATATGTCACCTGGTGCAGGGCGCCCCCCCGCCCCCACCTAGCGACGCTAGTGCATAGGTGCACACCCTAACACAACGGGCTGCGCACGCTAGTGTTGGAAATCCCGAACCTCACACCCCTCTGAAACATGGCACCAGAACAGACTTAGAAGGAGAGAGTTTTTCTCCGGTATCTGTTGGGGGTCATTGACATTTGCATCAGCACCTACAGGGAAGGTGACGTCTTTGTCACCTCCTTTACTGCCTTTCTCCTTCATTGCTTATGCCCCTCCCCATCTTTTCTTTCTTTTTTCTGTGGCTGCCTGACACGACTGGAATTGAGGGGTTAGATACCATCAGCATAATGAGCAAACCTGCCCTTCCCTCAAGTTTATTACACAAAGTCTATACCGCTACTAGAAACTGTATTCTTTTGCAGGAGTACCGCAAGAATCTGAAAATGTCTGCAGGAATAAATTTTGAGGACTCCGTATCATATGTTGAAAAAAACCTCATGAAGCCTCTGTCAGTAAAGCAAGAGGAAATAATCAAAGATGAAACTCTGGATTTGCAAGAAAATAAAAAAGAACCAGAGAATTCTGAGCTGTCACATGGGACTGTCCAAAAAAAATATCCTTTTTCAGACATGTTGGTTCAATCTGATTTTACAAACTCTGTCTCTTGTTGGTCAGAACTTACCCAAACTCACACAGCTCATATTGGAACAAAAACATTTCAATGCCCTGGGGAGGAATGTTTAAGCACAAATGCAAGTCTTGGTATACACAGAGTTCACATAGGAAAGAAGATATTTGCATGTTCTGAATGTGAGAAATGTTTTAAATCAAAAAGTAATCTTACTGTACATGAGAGAATTCATACAGGAGTGAATCCGTTTGCATGTTCTGAATGTGAGAAATGTTTTAAATCAAAAGGTGAGCTTACTCAGCATGAGAGATTTCATACAGGAGAGAAGCCGTTTGCTTGTTCGGAATGTGAGAAATGTTTTAAAACAAAGCAAGATCTTACTGTACATGAAAGCTTTCATACAGGAGAGAAGCCGTTTGCTTGTTCTGAATGTGAGAAATGTTTTAGAAGAAAGAGTTTTCTTACTGCACATGAAAGAATTCATACAGGAGAGAAGCCGTTTGCATGTTCTGAATGTGAGAAATGTTTTAAATCAAAAAGTAATCTTACTGAACATGAGAGAATTCATACAGGAGAGAAGCCGTTTGCTTGTTCTGAATGTGAGAAATGTTTTAAATCAAAAAGTCATCTTACTTCACATGAGAAAATTCATACAGGAGAGAAGCCGTTTGCATGTTCTGAATGTGAGAAATGTTTTAAAACAAAGAAAGCGCTTACTGTACATGAGAGAATTCATACAGGAGAGAAGCCGTTTGCATGTTCGGAATGTGAGAATTGTTTTAAAACAAAGCAAGATCTTACTGTACATGAAAGTTTTCATACAGGAGAGAAGCCGTTTTCTTGTTCTGAATGTGAGAAATGTTTTAGAAGAAAGAGTTATCTTACTGAACATGAGAGAATTCATACAGGAGAGAAGCCGTTTGCATGTTCTGAATGTGAGAAATGTTTTAAATCAAAAGGTGAGCTTACTCAGCATGAGAGATTTCATACAGGAGTGAAGCAGTTTGCATGTTCTGAATGTGGGAAATGTTTTAGAACAAAGAGTGAGCTTACTGTACATGTGAGAACTCATACAGGAGAGAAGCCGTTTGCATGTTCTGAATGTGGGAAATGTTTTAATTCAAAAGGTGATCTTGCTAAACATGAGAAAATTCATACAGGAGAGAAGCTGTTTGCATGTTCTGAATGTAAGAAATGTTTTAAAACAAAGCAAGCGCTTACTGTACATGAGAGAATTCATACAGGAGAAAGGCCGTTTGCATGTTCTGAATGTGGGAAATGTTTTAAAACAAAGCAAGATCTTACTGCACATGAAAGCTTTCATACAGGAGAGAAGCCATTTGCTTGTTCTGAATGTGAGAAATGTTTTCGAAGAAAGAGTCATCTTACTGAACATAAGAGATTTCATACAGGAGTGAAGCCGTTTGCATGTTCTGAATGTGGGAAGTGTTTTAGAACAAAGAGGGAGCTTACTAAACATGAGAGAATTCATTTATCGATTCATTCACATTGATGCAAAGTCCTTTTCATGGCATGAATGTGGGAAGGGTTTTGGCACAAAGTAGCAGAGTTACATACCTGAATGTGCAAACAGAAGAGAATTTACTCATATTTGTCCACATGGTGGATATATCTGGACACGCGTTTTATTTACTTGTGACAGTATTCACTTTAGACTTGGGGTACAAGGACCTAACAATGTGTTTGAGAGGTTTATGCCTAATGTGTTATATTGTTTTCCAGACTGCTCCTTTGTTGAAGACACACAGTACCTACAATTCTAGGTACAGAGTGTTTGTGTTATGTGTGCCCCACCCCCTGATGTTATTCCCTTATGTGTTTGTTATAGTATCATGTTGTATACACTGTGTTGTTTCCCTTATGTGAATCTGTAACTAATGGATTCCTTGATTTCCCCTGATTCCATCCAACACCCAGGATCTGGCTTAAACCAGATTTCTCTGCCCCTTCCCCATTGTCTATTACAGAAGGGCGTATGTGTGGGAAGGGGGAGGCTATTCAGTATAGAAAGGCTGGGACGTGTTTTGGGGCATTGTATTCTGCACATCCTCCTGTTTGTGTTTGTAATTGGAAACCCTAAATAAAGTCATTCACAGTTTTGTTTTCACTCTGCAAAGAGCTCCGGATATTGACTGGGTGGGTTTGGGCCAGAATCAGTACCGCTTCGGCACAGTGACAGCAAGGGGAGCTTTGTGCACGTGGGTACGGGACCCCACATTACATTACTGAATTCAGGTGTTTCAAACCGAGCCTTTGCTTCTAGTTTAGAAAATCGAGCCCCCAGCCCTGCAGTCTGTATTTATAAACAATTATTATTAAAAATGGGTCGTTCTGAAGAGCTCAGTGAATTCAAGCTTGTATTGTGATAGAATGTCACCTGTGCAATAAAAACACAAAATAGAAAATAAGGATTGTGTGTAATACTAGTACACAAGCAGTGGGGGTTTAACAATAAAACAAAACTTTATTAGATCATATAATGTAAGTACTAATAGTAAGAACAATTAAAAACATGGTGGGGTAACCTCGTTCATTCGAGTATGTGATCAAAATATCCCCCTCTCTCATGTAATGAGATGGAGCTAAATTATGCGTAGCAGAACCTATGTATCTGCTCACCTATCTATGATGCCCCCTAGGGGGAGACTGCTCCTTGATAATATCAATACTCTAGGTCAGTGTTTCCCAACCACATCCTCAAGTACCCCCAACAGGCCAGGATTTAAGGATCACCTTGGGAGAAATGCAGACTGAATCCTGCATTCACTGAGCAGCAAATCATATCCCCTGTGCTGTGCTTCAAAAATCTAGAAAACCTGACCTTCTAGGGCTACTTGAGGACTGCGGTTGGAAACCACTGCTCTAGGTTATTCAAGTTAAATCCACATTAGATTACGATATTATCAATACCACAGGCTGCAGCCGCATAAAAGCATGTGTCATGGATCATATAATGGCCATTAGTCACAATAACCATATTATGTCGCAATTGCCTCAATATGAAAGAAACAGTGAGTAGAGGAAGGTACCTCTGTATGGCGCTACGCACAATAATCAAAATAATGTCCTATACACACACCTATAGGAGTCCATATATTTGCACAAGTACAAAACACGTATTTTTAAAACCTATACAATACATAGCTGAGGAATTAATGTGTTACACACATAGATCTCCTTAAACAGGGTGTGTTTAATATCAGCGAATGCGTAAATTCTCACAATTCAATTCCTGACATTATTTCCTGTAGAGAATTAATACAGTTTAAGTATAGTCCGTTAATGGTATGCTGCTGCCACCTAGTGTCTGGTCTCTAGTATGACCTGTTCTTTGGGGAATCTTGGATTGCGAGCATAATTCGTTCCAGAAGCTTGTAATCCAGAGCGCTCTTATATCAAAGTGAATTTCCCCATAAGAAATAATGGAAACTCTGACGATTGGTTCCACAAACATTTATTCATATGAAAATGATTACAGTAACACAAAATACTGTACCGTATAAAGTAAAAATAAAACAAATGAACCTGCACATTGGCTTTGGGAAGAATCGTGGCTGGTGGGAGGGAGAGAGAGGAGAGGAGGGTTATTGTGCAGGATGTTTATCACTTACAGGATAATTATCTGTTGGGAGGGTTTCAGCACGTCGGGTGTAATGTGTGATACTATTACGCATGTTACACCATGTGACCCTCCCTGTCAAGATGCCAGAATGCTGCGCGGACGCAGAGAAGAAAGGTGACCATGGCCTCAGTTGTGACGTGACGCTTGGCAGACAAAGCGTACGTACTTTGACATCACTTGTATATCAAGACAAAGACAAAATTTATAAAAAAATTGTTGCTCTTCTTGCAAAACGCTCTCAAACCAAGTTACTCTCAACCTAAGGTTTTACCTTAGCTTATCGGAATTCCCCAAAAGTTTGCTGACAGTCTTATCTGCTCACTCCGATTTATTCAATATTCCACACTCCAGCAGGGTGACGCGACCTCTGTCTTCCTTATCCTTCAAAAAGAAAGAGTTGTCAGAGGCACACCAGACCTCAGATACGTGTATACCCAGGCACATCAGACCTCAGATACGTGTATATCCAGGCACATCAGACCTCAGATACGTGTATACCCAGGCACATCATACCTCAGATACGTGTATACCCAGGCACATCATACCTCAGATACGTGTATACCCAGGCACATCAGACCTCAGATACGTGTATACCCAGGCACATCAGACCTCAGATACATGTATACCCAGGCACATCAGACCTCAGATACGTGTATACCCAGGCACATCAGACCTCAGATACGTGTATACCCAGCTACATTTTTGTTTGAACTTTTTGTTACAGTGAGTGCTGGGGTTCTATTTGCAGATGGTTTCATGTCTCTCCAGGGTGCTTGGAAAACCATAAAGCAAAGAATTTTATTTCTCCACAGGGGACACATCAATCCTGCTTTAAAAAGGTGTGAAATGGTCTTTTGATATGCTAATGAGTGCCATTCATGAATTACAATGAGTAATCAAGATAACCCCTTCACACCCAAAATCGAGTTAAGCAAGTACCCATCCAGAGATCCCATGAGTTTACAAACTAGGGGATGGGGGTAAGTGAAACAAGTGGGACCAGAGGGAAGGTGGAGCTGCTGGCCAGACAGAATATAGCAGGGATTGCATGGGGAATGACCAGAAGCTTGGGCTTAGTTAGGGTAATCAGAGAGAAATGTGAAGGCAGCTGGAAGGGATAAATTTAGGACCAGCCTGGATAGGAGGAACAGCAGACTGGAAAATAGAGTTCAGTCTGAGTGTAGCAACACGTTCTCCATTTTTGATTTGTACACATTTTTTTTCAAATTTTGGTTAAAATTTAGTATTTCTTCCAAAACATGCGCTAACAGGGTGTACAGTAGGTTACGGAGACCTGCCTGTGAGGAGACTATAATTCCCATAATCCTCAGCCAGGTGAAACATCCCCATGTTTATAATGATACAGAGCTCCTCTCTGAGCAGTGACATGCACAACGCTGTAATGGAACTGTGTGGCTATGAGGGCTGTGCCGTGACTGTAGAAAAAAATAGAACATGCAGTACAATACAACCTTATAGATGGTCAAATAGGTTTGTTTGTCGATACAGGATCTTCAATGGAGTACAAAGCCTCTAGAATTAGAGCATACACAAGGACATAGCGTAATACTGTCAAAATTTTTTTTTTATAAAACATAAAACCACAAAAAGGAAGCCACTCACAAAATTAGTGGCACACAATAGATAAAAGTGTGCAACAGCGCATATTAAACAATTCGTTCGGATAGTCACCACAGCCGGAAAGACATCGTCCTTAAAGCGTAATTTTCTGTAGGAGAGCCTGGCCAGGATACCACTCCGTGCTGAGAAGTCCAAATCACAGGTGAAGCCACAGTCTTTCAGAACAACCAATTGGGGAACCGAAGACCTGGAGACATCCAAAGTGAATGATGGACGATCCGATTCGCGGACGAATAATGGACGATCCGGCGGGCGAACGAACGAAAAATAGAAACGAGCAAGTCAGTTCGACGCGTTTCGTCCTCCGACTTATTCATGAACTGTCCCAGAAAATTACACCAGACAGCTTTCCATGCAATAACCAGCATATGGGTCGTGGCGCCTGCACATACCTGAGCCTCCTCTCCCAGGCCACCAGCCCTGTCTGTGCTACTCCTGTGTGTGTTCTCTCCAGTCACATGGGGGTGTGAGCAGCCTCATGGAGCCCGTAGTAAGGGGCCAGGGCCGGACATTCCCATAACATCCTCAGCTTCAGAGGACGAGTGGAGGGGGAACTCGTGGGAACGCAGTACCTGCACTACTTTGACAGGTGGAACTGCGTTCCATTTGGTCAGAAGCTGGTTCAGAGGAAGAAGATCTCCCTGCTCTCTGCAGCCTCACACTGGTTCCTTTCCCTGCAGAGCAGTGCTTTTTCTCTGGGAGGCTCTGAGAGATGCGGAGATAAGGTCATTGGACTGCTGTGTAGGGATACCCCCTGCCGACACACACATCCTCCCATGACCAACAACAGCTCTGTGGGGTCAGATAATAGGAAGAGTCTCCTGAGTTCACTAACAGTTATCCAGGCTGCTTAAAGGGACAGAACCACTTACACAAACTGTAACCAGATTACTCGTGCATTACAAATACAACACATTATAAAACACATACTGCTGTTTTTTTTTTCTTTGAAGTAATTGCATGTAAAATGGAAACATAAAGTTAGTTATTTCCAATTTATGGATTTTTTACCATGATGCAAAATTTTCCAAAACCTTTTGAGGTGTGACTCTTGTTTATTTAATCTACAATATCTACCAGTCAGTGAGGTGGAGGAGGGAATGTTTAGATACGGCTGCAGGGAGCTATTTTCCTGCCTCTGCTACCTGAGATAAGAGCTGGCAGCTGAATGAGATAAAACAGGGAGCTTAAAGGCCTTTGAATACATCCCACACAAAACAATGATGTGAGACAATGACTGACCCATTCACGCCATTCTACGGCCAAAGCCACACGGTGAGAGCAAGTGATGGAAAGATAATATGTGGGGCAGTTTACAACACGAAATATCACACAATGGATGCGCCCAGTGACACATAGAGGAAAATATCACACAATGGATGCACCCAGTGACACATAGCGGAAAATATCACACAATGGATGCACCCAGTGACACATAGAGGAAAATATCACAGAATGGATGCACCCAGTGACACATAGCGGAAAATATCACACAATGGATGCACCCAGTGACACATATAGAGGAAAATATCACACAATGGATGCGCCCAGTGACACATATAGAGGAAAATATCACACAATGGATGCACCCAGTGACACATATAGAGGAAAATATCACACAATGGATGCACCCAGTGACACATAGAGGAAAATATTATCTTAACTAAATATACAAGAGAAAAACAAACACATGTAAGATATCATGTAAATATTAACATCAAATAAACAAAATAAGGACATTGCATTTTTTGGTGGTACTGGCCCATTAAACATAGCAGCTGTATTATCCACTTTGAAGTTTAACCCCTGCAAGGCCAGGGATCTGAGCAACACACTCTTTCATATGTGTTTTACCCTCTCTCCTGCTGCTCTGACAAATGATCTGGTTGTATATTTGGTTCTGGTGTATATATGTGTGATGTATGTGTATAAATGTGTCTGGTTTCTGAGTGTGTGACATAGGGTTCCCATATATCAGCCATGTTTACATGGACATACTATTTCATATTTCATGCAGAGAGAAGGAATGGGAAAGCTCTGCCCTGCAACATGTATAATTCTTATACTGCAGGAGGGAAATCAAGGCGGGTCACCTGGGATTCCTTGTTGATTTCTTACCGGCAGCGCATGGATTATACATACTGGTGGGCAGGGCCGGATTTGCATTTCAGGAGCCTGTAGGCACAGAAACGAGGAGCGCCCCTACCCCCCCTCAAAAAAGATACATGCCAAAATTACTATTTAAATTTTTGTTCTGAGGCAAAAACCCTAAAAAAATACATTTTAAAAAACTGAAACTGTTTTTCTCCGTGCCCAAATCAAAAGAAGGAGCAGAATCTGTTGCCTTAGTGGAATTATTTACAGTTACAAGTATTTATAAAGCGTCAACAAATTCCTTAGCACTGTACAATGGGAGAAACAGAATAACAAATATACATATATGTTACACACACGGAACAGAAGGAGGTTGGACCCTGCTCAAAAGCTTACAATCTAAGAGGAGAGGGGTGACACATTAGGTGAGGACGAATAGGGTATTTGAAGTAGCGGGTTGCATGAGGACTGAATGGGAAGATGGAGCTGGAAATGACAGTGGGGGATCATGGAGTGAGCTGATAGGCTTCTCTATAGTAATACGTTTTCAGAGACTTCTTGAAGGACTGTAGAGACGGGCGAGTCTGATGTTGCGGGGAGGCAGTTCCATAGAAAGGATGCAGCTCGAGTGAAGTCCTGAAGGCGAAAGTTGGGGGGTGTGAGTACGAGGAACTGATAGCATCAGATGATTGGCTGAGCAAAGTGGTGGGGATGGGATGTACCTGCTAATAAGGGATGAGATGTAGGTAGGGGCGTGGTTATGGAGAGCTTTGTACGTGAGCACAAGTATAATGAATTGGATTCTAAAGGAAACAGGGAGCCAGTGTAGAGATTGACAGAGAGGTAAGGTGCAGGAGGTGAGGTGTATGAGTCGGACACAGGCGTTCTTTACAGACTGCAGAGGGAAAATCTGGGATCTCTTAAGGCCAGAGAGAAGGAGGTTACAGTAGTCAAGGCGGGTGATAAGAGTTTGGATGAGCATTTTAGTAGAGTCTGGATTAAGAAAGGGACGCATGCGTGCAATGTTTTTAGGTGGTGGAAGTAGCAGGATTTGGTTAGAGACTGAATGTGAGGAGTAAAGGATAGATTGGAGTCCAAGAGGACCCTGAGGCAATGGAGCTTGAGAGGTAGAAGTAATGTGGCACCATTCACCTGAAGAGAAATTGGCGCAGAAAAGGAGATTTTAGAGGGAGGGAAGAGTAGAAGTTCAGTTTTAGAGAGGTTGAGCTTTAGGAAACAGGAAGTCATCCAGTCGAAGACAGGACAGACAAGCTGTAACACGGTCCAACACCGGAGGAGAGAGATCGAGAGAGGAAAGGTAGATTTGGGTGTCATCAACATAGAGGTGATATTGGAATCCATAGGAAGAGAGGAGGTTGTCCAAAGAGGCAGTATAGATCGAGTAGAGCAGGGGACACAGACTGTACCCCAACTGAAAGAGGAAATGGTGGTGAAGAGACACCAGCGAAGTGTCACGGATCCCTCTGCTATCTGACTAGTGGTCCCTATACGCAGGACACTCTCTACCCTTCCGATCCTTAGGTTGGTCGGCACGACTAGACAGACACAGAATACGACAGGATAGTGTAACCACAAAGAATGACACTAGAACGATACACAAGACCTTAGAATAATTAGCTCTTCCCAAGATCCTAACCAGACAAGAGGTAGTCTGATGTGTGCTTAGGGTGCCACACAGACTGACCTCAATACCAGAATTAGAAGAGTTAATGCCAATGCCAGGGGTCATACACAGAGTGGTTCGTTCGCCAATGCCAGGGGTCACACACAGAATGGTTCGTTTGCCAATGCCAAGGGTCATACACAGAGTGGTTCGTTTGCCAATGCCAAGGGTCATACACAGAGTGGTTCGTTTGCCAATGCCAAGGGTCATACACAGAGTGGTTCGTTTGCCAATGCCAAGGGTCATACACAGAGTGGTTCGTTTGCCAATGCCAAGGGTCATACACAGAGTGGTTCGTTTGCCAATGCCAAGGGTCATACACAGAATAGTAGTAATTGCAAAATATACAAGAGCTCTGCGGGAAGTAACTACCACGTCAGGGCACCGGTGAATAGTGAAACTGGGTTTTAAACTCGGCGGGTCCGCGTCATCACGCCAGTCCCCGCCCCTGGCGCCCCACGTGAGCGCAGCCGGCTGCGTTATCACTCGGCGCCTGGCCAGCGAGCAGCGAGGAAGTCGCTGCCAGGCGCCCCCTAGATCCAGCGCGGCCCGCGATACCAACGCGGTCCGTGACAGAACCCCCCCTCACGGGCGGCCACTGGACGACCCCCAGGAGCACGAGGATGGGCCACGTAGAAGGCCTTCACCAACCGAGGCGCATGGACCTCAGCAGCCGGGAGCCAAGAACGATCCTCCGGCCCGTAGCCCACCCAGTCGACCAAATACTGCAAAGTGCCCCTTGATACCCTGGCATCCAAAATGGCCCGGACTTCAAACTCCTCCTCACCCTCCACTGAGATAGGAGGAGGTGGGATACGGGCCCTGGTGTACCGATTACACAAGAGAGGTTTTAAGAGGCTCACGTGGAACACGTTGTGTATCCGGATATGGGGAGGCAATGCCAACGCATAGGAGACGGGGTTGAGTCGTCGCAAAACCTTGTAGGGGCCTATGAATCTAGGTGCCAACTTCATGGAAGGCACTAGGAGCTTGATATTGCGCGAGGAAAGCCATACCCTGTCCCCAACCTGATACACGGGTGCCTGCCTCCTGTGTCTGTCAGCCTTGGTTTTCTGGATGGCACTACTTTTCTTGAGTGCCTCCTTGACTTTCCCCCAAGTGTCCTTCAAGGACGCCAAATGTTCATCCAAAGCAGGTATCGTGGTATCCGAAAACGTAGTCGGTAACATAGGAGGATCGAAACCATACACGGTGAAGAAAGGGGAATGTCCTGTGGATTCGCTCACCGCGCTGTTCAAAGCATACTCAGCCCAAGGTAGCAGGTCTGACCAGTTATCTTGCTGTTCTGAGATAAAGCACCTGAGATACTTTTCTACATTTTGATTTGCGCGTTCTGCTGCCCCGTTGGTCTGGGGTGATAGGCCGAAGAGAAAGACAAGTCAATCCCCACATTCTTACAAAACCCTTTCCAAAATCTGGAGACAAATTGGGTGCCCCTATCGGAGACAATCCCAAGAGGAATACCATGTATGCGGACCACGTGGTTAATGAATATGGGCACCAGTTCGGCTGCCGACGGTAGTTTACGAAGAGGAACATAGTGACCCATCTTGGAGAACCGATCGATGATCGTAAGTATAACTGTGTTCCCTCTAGAATCGGGTAACTCCACTATGAAGTCCATAGCTAAGTGCGACCATGGTCGTTCTGGGATAGGCAGAGGTTGGAGCAAACCAATGGGTGCTGTTTTGGGATCTTTATGTCTTGTGCAAACCTCGCACACGGCTATGTAATCTTTAACATCTCGGCGCAATGTGGGCCACCAAAAGATTTTATTGATGCTGGACACCGTTTTGGTGATTCCCATATGCCCGGACGTTTTATTATCATGATAGAGGTTTAATATTTCTTCTCTTTCACATTCAGGTACAAAGAGTTTCGCGGGAGGTTTCCCTTCAGGGGCCGTGCCCTGCACGGTTTGCAACCTTTTCAACAAAGGAGACGAGACATTAATCGTGGTAGAGGCTATAATCCTTTCTTGGGGTACAATGGGATGCTGATCTTGGATGTTAAATTCGTAGGACTCATGCTGTCTAGATAAAGCATCTGCTTTAACGTTTCTGGACCCGGGTCTATAGGTCAGTACGTAATTAAAGCTTGAAAGAAACAACGACCATCTCGCTTGTCGGGAATTTAACCGTTTAGCATCTCCAATGTATGTGAGATTTTTATGATCGGTTATGATAAGGATGGGGTCACTAGACCCTTCCAGTAGGTATCTCCATTCTGCCAAGGCTGATATGACTGCTAACAATTCTCTGTTTCCTATGTCATAGTTCCTCTCTGCCGGGGAGAGTTTCCGGGAATA
Organism: Leptobrachium leishanense; assembly: GCA_009667805.1. Taxonomy (NCBI): domain Eukaryota; kingdom Metazoa; phylum Chordata; class Amphibia; order Anura; family Megophryidae; genus Leptobrachium; species Leptobrachium leishanense. The sequence continues at coordinate 180,597,935 of CM019068.1, forward strand.
GAAGCCGCATGGATGCAAGGGTTTGTCGGGTGCTTCCCTCTGGGACAAGACTGCACCAAGACCTATTTCGGAGGCGTCAACTTCCACTTGGAATGGCAGAGTCGGATCCGGATGTCTGAGTACCGGGGCCGTAGTAAACGCTTGTTTGAGTGCTTCAAAGGCTTGACTGGCTTGGGGTGTCCATTTCTGATTCCCCACCCCTTTCTAGTCATGGCCGTGAGGGGAGATACCAAAACCGAAAAATCTTTAATGAATCTCCTATAATAATTAGTGAATCCTAGAAACCTCTGGATGGCTTTAAGCCCTTGGGGTAGAGGGCAGTCTAGGATTGCTGTAAGTTTCTTAGGATCCATCTGGAACCCCTCAGGTGTTATTATGTAGCCAAGGAAATGTACTGTCCTTATGTCAAATAAACATTTCTCTAATTTACAATACAATCCAGCCTCCAACAATTTTTTCAGTACTTTTTTCACGTGGACATGATGGGTTACGATATCAGGCGAGTATATCAGGATGTCATCCAGATATACTATGACAAATACTTGCAGGAATTCTCGTAAGGTATCATTTATGAGGTCCTGAAAAACAGCCGGCGCATTGCATAAGCCAAAAGGCATCACCAGGTACTCATAATGCCCACTTCTTGTATTAAAAGCCGTTTTCCATTCATGTCCCTCTTTAACCCTTACGAGGTTGTAAGCCCCGCGTAAATCAAGTTTGGTATAAATATTGGCCCCCTTAGGCGATCGAACAGTTCTGTGATAAGTGGTATGGGATAGGCGTTCCTTATGGTTATCCTGTTCAAACCTCTATAATCTATACAAGGCCGCAGGTCTCCCTCTTTTTTTCGATACAAAAAAGAAACCTGCCCCTGCTGGGGAAGAGGACCGTCTGATGAAACCTCGCTCCAGGTTCTCCCTTATATACTCCTCCATAACGTCATTTTCTTTTTGGGACAAGGGGTATACATGTCCCTAGGAGGCATAGTACCAGGGAGTAAATTTATAGCACAGTCGTACGGGCGGTGCGGCGGTAGGACCTCAGTCCTGGACTTAGAGAAGACCTCTTTAAATCCCAAATATTGTTCAGGAACCTCTGTAGACAAAGGAGGGGCTGTGGCAACGTTGAGGCTAGCGATTACGTTGACCCTCCCCAGACAGTGCGATTGACAACGAGGACTCCAGTATTTTATGTCTCTTTGGACCCAATCAATAACCGGGTTGTGTGTCTGCCAACCACGGAAACCCAAGCACGACAGGACAAGAAGGTGACTCAATGATTTGGAAACATATGTTTTCATGGTGCAATACTCCTGTTTTCATGCACACAGAAACGGTGTCGTGGGTGATATGTGGGCAGGATAGAGGGTTTCCATCTATAGCCTCCACCATAAGAGGTCTGTCCTTGAGGACCAGAGGTATGAGACATTTAGCAGCAAACTGTTTATCCATAAAATTGCCTGAGGCCCCAGAATCCAAGAAGGCCTCAGTCTTAATGTGAACCTTATCCCAGGTCAATGATATTGGTACCAGGATCCTGGACTTTTTTTTTTTTCGTTGTTTACGAAAGAGGCATAAAGAGCCCTATAACCTGGGTATTGGCTGGTCTTTGGCTTGATCTGCCACTCTCACCCCCCTGCTCCCCTAGGTCTCTGAGGACATTGAAGGCGGAAGTGGTCTGCCCCGGCGCAATAGAAGCAGAGTCCCTTCTCCCTTCTGTGGGCTCTCTCTGCCTCCGATATACCAGTCTTTCCTATCTGCATAGGCTCAACAACAGGTAGATCTGTTTTAACGTTTTCCTGGTTACCGGAAGCAACAGTAGTTCTGGACGATAAGGTAAAAGAGGCAAGAGCCTTCTAAGGTCTATCCCTGGGATGTCTCCTTTCCCTAATTTGATCATCCATAGCAATACAGAAGTCGATCAAGTGATCAAGAGTCTCTGGCAATTTTAAAGGAGCCAACTCGAACATAAACGCGTCGTTCAGACCTTCAGTAAAGGCCAAGGTTAGGACATCGTTCGGCCAGAGAACCTCTGAAGTCAAGGTTTTAAATTCTATTGCGTATTCAGAGACCCTCCTATTACCTTGTTTAATGTGAAATAATGACCTCCCCGCATTAGTAGCCCTTCTAGAGGGGTCAAAGGTGCGTTTAAGCTCTGAGGTAAAACCCTCATAATCGTATATGATGGGTTTCTTGTTCTCCCACAAGGGTAGCCCACAATAAAGCCTTCTCCGTTAAATGACTAATTAGATAGCCCACCTTAGCTTTATCTGACATACATGATCCGGGGTTGTTCTCGAACAAAATTTCCAGTTGGGTCAGAAAGCCCCGGCATAAGTTTGGTGTTCCATCATAGCGTACGGGTGCTTTCATACTGAGCCTACATCCCTCGGGAGAGGCCGGACTGATCCTAGGCACTACTGGGTCTGGAGGGCTTGCAGCTCCAGAACTGGATCGGTTTAACAGGGTTTGCAGGGCCAGAGCAATCTGGTCCATCCTATGGTCCTGCTCTTCTTGTCTGGCTGCAATACGTGTCAACTGATTAGAGAGGTCTGCGGGATCCATTGGCCCTGACGTAATGTCACGGATCCCTCTGCTATCTGACTAGTGGTCCCTATACGCAGGACACTCTCTACCCTTCCGATCCTTAGGTTGGTCGGCACGACTAGACAGACACAGAATACGACAGGATAGTGTAACCACAAAGAATGACACTAGAACGATACACAAGACCTTAGAATAATTAGCTCTTCCCAAGATCCTAACCAGACAAGAGGTAGTCTGATGTGTGCTTAGGGTGCCACACAGACTGACCTCAATACCAGAATTAGAAGAGTTAATGCCAATGCCAGGGGTCATACACAGAGTGGTTCGTTCGCCAATGCCAGGGGTCACACACAGAATGGTTCGTTTGCCAATGCCAAGGGTCATACACAGAGTGGTTCGTTTGCCAATGCCAAGGGTCATACACAGAGTGGTTCGTTTGCCAATGCCAGGGGTCATACACAGAGTGGTTCGTTTGCCAATGCCAAGGGTCATACACAGAGAGTGGTTCGTTTGCCAATGCCAAGGGTCATACACAGAGTGGTTCGTTTGCCAATGCCAAGGGTCATACACAGAATAGTAGTAATTGCAAAATATACAAGAGCTCTGCGGGAAGTAACTACCACGTCAGGGCACCGGTGAATAGTGAAACTGGGTTTTAAACTCGGCGGGTCCGCGTCATCACGCCAGTCCCCGCCCCCTGGCGCCCCACGTGAGCGCAGCCGGCTGCGTTATCACTCGGCGCCTGGCCAGCGAGCAGCGAGGAAGTCGCTGCCAGGCGCCCCCTAGATCCAGCGCGGCCCGCGATACCAACGCGGTCCGTGACACGAAGGAGACACTGTAAGAGCGAAAAGAGAGACAGGAAGAGGACCAGGAGAGAGTGATGTCACTGAGGCCAAGTTGACGTAGCGTGAGGAGCAGGAGAGGGTGATCACCAGTGTTGAATGCCGCGGAAAGGTCAAGAAGAATAAGGAGGGAGAAGTGACCTTTGGTTTCAGTGGCAGCTAAATCATTAGTCACCTAGGTCAGAGCCATCTCAGTGGACACTGGGAGTGAAAGCCGGACTGGTGCGGATCAAGTAGCGAGTTAGCAGCAAGAAAAGTGGTGAGCTGGTTATAGACCAGACGTTCTACGATTTTGGAGGCAAAGGGGAGCAGAGAGATGGGACAGTAGAGGCATGGAGGTAGGATCAAGAGATGGCTTTTTTAGAATGGGATGTTCAAAGCACGTTTGAATACAGAGAAGATTCCAGAGGAGAGGGTGTCAGGTATATTATAATGGAAAATTAGAATGGATGCCTGTAGCCATCTTGTTTTAATGTAAAGTTTTTGTTTTTTTTAAATTTTTATCCTAGGTCTAGAAATGGACTCAAAGATTTTTTTTTATGAGTTAATTGCTAGGTGAACTATAAGAGTTATGGGTGTTTTTATAATCGCTAGAGATAAAGTGTTTTTGTATAGCTAAGCCTAGTGCCAGACACGACAGACAATTTATTGGTTTGTTTTAACAAGTCTTTGAATTAAATATATTTTTCTTTTTGGGTATAGAAACATATTTAAAATATCTATGCAGGTGTATAAATGTATTCACAAAATATATTTTTATAATCAATACATTCTATATATTCACAGTAAATAATAGATGCTCCAAATATTTGTAGAGTATAACTGTGTAATAGTATAATTACTGAAGAATAGAAGTAAGTTGTTGATATAATTGCAAAAGAATCTAGCTGATAAAGAAGTACTTTAAAATATTTGAAATGAGCAAAATAACGAGAGATATTAAATTAAATTTGACAATTCGAGACGTACTGTCTGGAATAACTATAGTCTTTCTTTGTTCAAACTAAGATAGTGGAATTGACCCCTGACCTAAAATAAGGGATTAAAAAATAATTTGTGAAATTATATTTGTAGAGCAACTTGAGGCATAGTAAATATTATATTTTAAGAATAAATATAAGGTAATCTATAGAAAGCAATATTTAAATGAAGGGGTAGATTTTCAGTGACGTCGAATTTACTATAACTGGATATGTACTGTTCGTGGCAGTCATTCAGATCATTCCAGGACAAGACACACAATGCATTCAGGATATTACATCTCACTTAATTAGGACCACACCTACATTTTCCCTCATGGGAATGCACAATTCTAACTCTCATGCATTGATTATCTGATATTGATAATTTTCACATATTCCAAAACAATACATTATATCCAAAGAATATTTCTGCTGTAACTACAGAAATATTGAATCCATATCTTGGACAGGTAATGTATGAGAAAGCAAAATTAAGGGATTAATGTAAGAATTTTATATATAGGAGTGTGTACTTTGCAATGGAATTGATTGCGATTTATCGAAGGGGCAGGGAGTGAGGGAGTCAGTCGGGTTGAATGGTTAAAGGAGCAGGCCGTAAATGCAGCAGCATTATTTGTTTTATATATAAAAGCATATATTGCCTCTGCTGTAGAACAGAAAAAAAATATTTTGCATTTACTTTATTCATTTTTTTTATTTTTACACATTACATGGTCTTGTTTGGTATCATAGTAAAGACTAGACTCTGACCTTTCCAATGACACCTCACTTAAACTTGTGTGCTGTACAATTCAGGGATGCAGGTTCCAAAGTCCTCCTGTCCCTCCTCACTGCAGCGCCACGGTCTAGGTTGTGAATTAAACAATGCATTGCTTCACCAGATACACACTTGCTGGCAGTATGGTAAATGAGGCGAGTTAGTGCAGCATCACTGTTCACTTTATAATTGTAAACTGAATAATAGTGCCGTGTTAGAAAAAAAATGAGAATAATATAATTTTTTTAGATATTTTTACATAAATCTAACCTGGTTATATTTGGCATCACTTGAAAGGCTATAAGCTGACCTTTCCAATGATACCTCATATGTCCCTCTAGTCCTTAGAGCTCCAGAGATACAGTGGTCTAAATTATTGCAAATTTTTTTTACACACAGAGCAAGGCGCCCCCTTGTGGCAGGCGCCTGTAGGCACATGCCTACTCTGCCTAATGGTAAATCCGGCCCTGCTGGCGGGTGGCAATTTTCATGCACTGCCCATCAGCATGAATAAATTATGTGCAGGAAAATATCTTGGCAGGTATTCATAGGTCTGTAGTGTATACATGTGTCTGTGTTGTACGTGTATGGTGTGTAGATTGGATAAGCCGTGTTAGTCCAGATGCCAAAATCACGAGTATAGCCATACGTAGTGATACCTTTATTACTGGACTAATGTTACACTCGAAAGATTGTCTTTTAAATGTATCTCCCTTCTTCAGGTCTGGAAGCTAAACTAAGCAAAATTATAGAAAAGAACATTAACCTCCCTGGTGGTATTCCTGAGTGTGGCTCAGGGTTAAATTTCAGTGCTGAAAACGGTAACCCAGAGCCACACTTGGGCTGGTACATACCTTGTCCCTGCTTTCCCTCGATGTCCTCCCGCAGTCTCCTCTGCAGCGTCCTGCTTCTGGGTTCCCTACACTGCGCGCGCCGCGATGTAGGGGGGCGGGATCTGGCGGGATATGCAAAAAAATTAAAAAATACATATATATATATTTTAAAAAAATGTACCTCTTTGACATTAAAAATAATGTCATAATCACACCTCAGGGAGGTGAAAGGGCACACGGTGGGAGGTTAGGATGGGTGTAAATAGCGAGAGTGAAAAAGTATGGTCAAAGTGTCAAACAAACAAATGAATGAGGAATCTTAGGCCCATAAACAACAGTGATAAGATCATGATGTACATCTGATGATTGTGCATAAAAAGGAAAGGATCAATAACACAACTGGGGAAAAACAGCAAAGAAGGAAAAAAACAACACCCCCCCAAAAAAACCAAACACATGCCAGAATGCTGAATGTTATGTCACATTGTGATAGGGAGTTGAAAAGCCGGAGTTTACATTGAGTCCCTCCTTTATGGGGTTAAAATATGTGATCATTTAATTTTTAATGTCTTACGTTCATGAGTTTTTAAAATTTCCTTTTGAGGATTTTAATCCTGAGGTTGTAGATGGAGTGGCCGGTCAGATTAAAGGGATGCCCCACCGGGTACAATATGTATTTTCCTGATGGTTCTTCATGTAGTGTCTATGCAGGTTGATGCTGAGATTCAATTCAAGGCCAGTGTCACCAATATAGCAGCCCTTTTTACAGGCCGTGTACTGGATCATGTCACCACATTGTCAGAAGTATGAGCCCTTGCTGTCATATGTGGTGTTATTGTGTCGGGCAGTGCTGCTGTCACATATATGTTGTATGTGGTGTTATTGTGTCGGGCAGTGCTGCTGCCACATATATATGTTGTATGTGGTGTTATTGTGTCGGGCAGTGCTGCTGCCACATATATATGTTGTATGTGGTGTTATTGTGTCGGGCAGTGCTGCGGTCACATATATGTTGTATGTGGTGTTATTGTGTCGGGCAGTGCTGCTGCCACATATATATGTTGTATGTGGTGTTATTGTCTCGGGCAGTGCTGCTGTCACATATATGTTGTATGTGGTGTTATTGTGTTGGGCAGTGCTGCTGCCACATATATATGTTGTATGTGGTGTTATTGTGTCGGGCAGTGCTGCGGTCACATATATGTTGTTTGTCAGGGCTCAAAATTTCAAGTCCCAAGCTACTAGCCAGGCCTTAAGAGTTACTCGCCACTAGTTGCCCCACCTAACCCCTTATCCTGCCCTGCCTCTGCATTCCCACTCACCCTCATGTAATTTCCACTCGCCAAATGCGAGCAGGCGAGTGGAAATTTTGAGGCCTGTTGTATGTAATGTTATTGTGCCGGGCAGTGCTGCTGTCATCTATATGTTGTATGTGGTGTTATTGTGTCGGGCAGTGCTGCTGTCACATATATGTTGTATGTGGTGTTATTGTGTCGAGCAGTGCTGCTGTCACATATATGTTGTATGTAATGTTATTGTGTCGGGCAGCGCTGCTGTCACATATATGTTGTATGTGGTGTTGGGCTGGCCGTCCACTAGATCCGTAGTCGGACGACCGACTATTTCGTCAGACCATGGACGACGTCGCTCGTCAGACCAGGTCTGACTAGGGTCGTCCACTGCATGCGATCTGTCATGCGACCACAGATGATCCAAATCAAAATCAGAGGTGGAGTGCAGAGACTGCCAAAACCAGAATGAACTGGTTCTACATACAAAAACAAGTTCATTCTGCCTTTTGGAACCAGTGCAGTCCTTTTTTTTTGTTACTTTCATTTTTACTATGCGCTTTGTCTGTAAACCAGTCAAACTATCCCCTAAATCAGGGCACTTCAGTGGAGTACAGCGCTCTGATATTCACTCTCTCTGCCGCTGCAGATTGCCGATGTGCAACGACCTGCACCATATTTCGCCATCATTTTTACAGTACAAACAGCAACAAAATTGCACCGTCTGGGGAAATTCAACATTCAGTGCCCTTTCGGGAGGCACGTCAGTGCTTAGTAAATAAACCCCTTTGCGCAGCAGCACCGCTAGTCCCACCATGTTACACAGCTAGTCCCAACATGCAAAAAGGTGATTTGGTAAACTTGCGTCATGTCTGCACCATTTATTTTCAATGGGAGTTCAAAAAAACAGCAAAACAAATATTAGGGGAGATAAAAAAAAAAACATTTATGAGTTTGTTAACATCCATCTTGCCCAGCAATCGTTCTGAACTCCGAGCCTGCAAGGTGTGATCACCCATCTGCTGCGGTCTTTACCTGTCGCCAGAAGTCAGAAGTCTGCTGCAATGGACGATGGCTCCATTCACATTCATGTTACAGGATCGGACGTACGACGACAGACGATATCAGATGGTCGCACCATCGCACGAAAACGGACAGCCAGCCTTATTGTGCTAGGCAGTGCTGCTGTCATATATATGTTGTATGTGGTGTTATTGTGTCGGGCAGTGCTGCTGTCACATATAAGTTGTATGTGGTGTTATTGTGCCGGACAGTGCTGCTGTCATCTATATGTTGTATGTGGTGTTATTGTGCCGGGCAGTGCTGCTGTCACATGTATGTTGTATGTGGTGTTATTGTGTTGGGCAGTGCTGCTGTCACACATATGTTGTATGTGGTGTTATTGCGTTGGGCAGTGCTGCTGTCACATATATGTTGTATGTGGTGTTATTGTGTTGGGCAGTGCTGCTGTCACACATATGTTGTATGTGGTGTTATTGTGTTGGGCAGTGCTGCTGTCACACATATGTTGTATGTGGTGTTATTGCATTGGGCAGTGCTGCTGTCACATATATGTTGTATGTGGTGTTATTGTGTCAGGCAGTGCTGCTGTCACATATATGTTGTATGTGGTGTTATTGTGTCGGGCAGTGCTGCTGTCACATATATGTTGTATGTGGTGTTATTGTGTCGGGCAGTGCTGCTGTCGCACATATTTTGTATGTGGTGTTATTGTGTCGGGCAGCGCTGCGGTCACATATATGTTGTATGTGGTGTTATTGTGTCGGGCAGCGCTGCTGTCACATATATGTTGTATGTGGTGTTATTGTGCCGGGCAGCGCTGCTGTCACATATGTTGGCACAGTTTGCAGGGGGAGTTGTTGCAGCGTTTGGTCCCATTCTGTATGTCGTCCTGTTCCTGGGTGAGTTTGCTGCAGACCAGTCTTTGCCTCAGGTTTGGGGGTCGCTTGAATGCCAGTAAGGGGGGGCTGTGGGAATATTTGAGCGCAGGGTCCTCTGTGACCAGTGACTGAGGATCTTGTATGGGGTGTATTTATAAAGTCTGTATTCATATAGTCTGTGTATGCTGCATGTGTGTGCGTGCTCTGTGTATATCGGTGTGTCAACTTTGTTTTTTTTTTTGTTGTGTGATATTGATTTATCTGCGTGTGTTGTTTTATATGAGTTACAGATATATGTGTATGTGTGTAAAAATATTCGGTGGGGGAATGAAAACGTGGTGAGGTTCTTTTTCTCCAGGCTTGAGCCCTGCTCAGCTTCTCACACACACCAACTCCTGCAGCAACACAGGGGGAGGGGCGCGCTCTGATGACATCACAGCTCATGTGACTGGCTGCAGGGCACACGTGATGCTGGGGGAGAGGAATGGCGGACACTGAGCTGTGAGGTGGCTGGATCCAGCACTGAGGGACAGGGAGGGAGACACAGCACTGTGATCAGGCCATTCATTAACCCTTTGTGTCCTGAGCCCTGTGAGGCGGCAGATCCAGCTGGTGAATCCAGAGAGGAGATCCAGGCTGAGGGTGCTGGGAGTGAGCGGCTTCTTGTAAGTAAATGCATATATTGCTGATTATAAGCTGTATCCGCTGTATAATGATGTGTGTGAATTCAGCAATGAAATGTCTCCCAGCCATGGGAATAAGGCGGTGCTTAGTCTATAAGAAGCCCCTGTGTGACAATCACCCCCTGCAGGGCCACAATCACTGATATGGAGCTTTGTATTCACCTTCTATTACACCCAGGAGTGTCCCCTTCTGACTTAACAGCCTGAGATCCCCACAGGGTCACAGTGCAGAGTATACTGATACCCGAGCCCCAATATACACAGTCCTGACAGCCTGAGATCCCCACAGGGTCACAGTGCAGAGTATACTGATACCTGAGCCCCAATATACACTGTCCTGACAGCCTGAGATCCCCACAGGGTCACAGTGCAGAGGATACGGATACCCCATATATACTGTATATATGGGGTATCAGTATCCTCTGCACTGTGACCCTGTGTATATTGGGACTTGGGTGTGGAAAGTTAAAAAAATCTACTTGTCCATTTGGATTAAAGTGGAAGCTCGATCTACTTGTCCTGATAAGAAATAGCTTTAGGTCTTTAACCCCTTTTAGGACGCAGGATGTAATATTACTTTAACGATGCAAAATGGCATAGAACATCTTGTGCGTCTGAAGCCCGCCTCCCTCCGATACTCGCCTCTCTATGCTGGTCCCACGCACATCGGACGTCCTTGAAGTCATATCAACGTTCTTATACCTTCCCGGCGAACTGACGTCATCGCGATGATATCAGATTCAGGTGACCCTGTCAGAGCAGGGGGAGCGCTTGAAGGGGAGGGGGGTACATTTTTTGTGGGGGCCGCCATCTTAAAATTTGAGGAACCTGGAGAGTATGGATACCAGCGCAAGTACAGATGGTGTTAGGTCTTCAGAGGTAAGTTCTCCTTTACCGCAGTACTTGAAGTTTCTTTGAAAAGGCCCTCGGAAAGAGAAAGAAAATACAACAGTTTGCAGACTGTTTAAACACGTGTTAAACACTAGAGCAGGCCTCAAAATTTCCACTCGCCCACTCGCATTTGGCGAGTGGAAATTACATGACGGCGAGTGGAAATGCAGATGCAGGGCAGGAGAAGGGTTAGGTGGGGCAACTAGTGGCGAGTAACTCTTAAGGCCTGGCTAGTAGCTTGGGACTTGAAATTTTGAGCCCTGCACTAGAGTATACAAAGAAATACTCACATTTTTTTTGATACCGATTTAATCCAAAAGGCACCAACATAAGTCAACCGATGAAAATAAAGGGGCACCGGATCCCCTCCCCTATTTGGGGGTCCACAGGGGCGATGTAGTGGTGGTAGATGGTTCCTCCAAATTAAACCAGGTGGCCGTAAATAAAGTAAATTAATTTATTCAGGATTAACAATAAAAGAAATAAAACTGTATGATTTTACTGTGGAAATTTAAAGGTACAGAGCCCCAAATATCAGCCCATTGGTTACAAAGCGACATTTAATGTAAAAACCTGTAAGTATATGGATGGTTTTATTGTCTGTTTTCACACAAATGAGACTGTTCCACGGTTTATAACGTTTTTCACTATAATTAACACATTTTTATGTCACGATTTACACCTTTAAAGGTCCAATGTGGAGGTAATTTTACCTCAAAACGCGTTTCGCTCACAGGAGCTTCATCAGTGGGAGCTTCATCATTTCAATTTTAGCCTTTACATTGGTCTAGTACTGCAAATAGCACTTTCCCCAATTATTGGCATGGTCCACTCTGTATAGGCTTGAAGTTGTTAAGATACTCCTTATTAAATCTAATCACTCAATTACACCACTAGGTGGCGCCGAAATACACATCTCTACTTTCTCTACAAAATTCGAGGAACGTCACTGAAGTGGCCTTGGTGAAATCCAAAGAACTGCAAAGAACTCTTTCCCCCCCCCCCTCCCCTCCCCCAGAAGTCTCCTATTCTCCTAATAGGTGTTTCAACCTATAAAAAGTTATTAAAATGTGTGTAAATAAATAATAAAAAAGATCTTTTAAAAGATAATAGAAGGTCTTGTACAGCGACTGGATCACATCTGTTAATGCTGCTTCCTTGCCGGACCCCCGTTCTCCCACCAATCTTTCATGCCCTTCTCCAGCCCTTAGCTGATATTTAACCCCTTCAAACTGAGTTATATCGAGTTTGCATTGAATAAACTCCTTAGCATATCAAAAGATCATTTTCACTTTTTTTTTAAAAAAGCAGGATTAGTGTGTCCCCTGTGGATGTTTGTTTTATGGCTCTCCAAGCACCCTGGAGAGACCTAAAACCATCTGAAAATAGAGCCCTAGTCCTCACTGTAACAAAAAGTTCAAATTGATTTCTGCTGCGATACAACAGCCAGGGATTTGGCAGAATACAGGGAGAGCTCTGGGGTCACTCATTGCTGTACAGGGATAAAACTCAGGGGGTTATTGTTATAGTTGTGTGCGGTGACGTCAGTGGCTGGTGAGGCACTCGGTAGTATCAGAGCCAGATATACACAGGGTTACGCAGTCGCAATTTAAGCATTTGATTATCGTTATATAGGAGAATAGAGTTTCACTATTTATAAAGTAAAGTTCGTATTTTTTTTACAGTTCTAAGAGCATGCACTTACAATACTGACTAATAGAGGGGGCTATTACAACGCTTACTGTAAAATAAAGTTTGCATATAGGTTTTTAATGTTCTAAGAGAATGCACTTACAATACTGACTAATAAAGGGCACTATTACACACATGCTGATTTGCGGAGTTCTGCCTGCCCCACCCCACGACTGACAAGGACAGTCACATGACTGTCCTTCGTCAATCAATCCATGGGAGCTCTGCCTCCCATGGGGGGCGTTTCAAAAAAAAAAAAAAATTAGCTTGAGACCAATGGAGCTTTCCCATTGGCTCAAGCTCTCAATTGCTCTCAGTGACTCTGGAGGCACTGAAACGCAAAGAACCAGGAAGTCAGCTTGAGCTACGCAATTAGTGTAGCATTCAGCTGCGCAAATTGCGTAGGCTAGACTGGCTCATTGCTGCCCCTGCTGTCTGCATAGTGAAACACACACACACACACACACACACACACACACACACACACACACACACACACACACACACACACCGAGGGGGCGTGGAGAGGTGAGTATGAGAACTTTTTTCAATGAATAACATTTTATTTACAGTTTAAATATAGACACATATCATTACAACACAATGAGCACATTAATTTACTGGAATGGCTCTGCCTCCTCTGACTGCACGTCCCTGGCTGGGTGTACTATACATGTGCCATCACTTTAACTAGTGGCGTTGCCCCAGGATGACACAGGTCAGAAGGCACGGCAGCCATCTTCAGTGAATCAGTGTGGAACAGTTATGAAGGAAGATGCACAATCCTGTGTTCCTGTAGTAATACTAAGCCTGTATATAACAGTAAGTGTCCAGCAATAAAGTAATGGTGTACCGGACAGCCCAGCCTTATATCTGAACATGTAGAGACCATAACAGTGGCGACGAGGATGGGATTTGTAAAGGCCTGCTCAGCCCGAAGGGAAAAAAAGGTATTGACGGCAAGATAAAGCACACTGCCATCCACAGATACCCAGCAAAAACAAGGCACTGATAGGCACATTAACGGAGTTTGATGCAGAGCAAATTTCCTGGAGCTCCTGAGCTGAGTGATTTAGAGCAGTACTTCAGTGCTGACACCATACCCCCTGAGAGGCAGGTAGCAGTGTTTCTCACAGCCGTGCGGGCTAAAACATATGACGCTCTAAGAGACCTTCTGTTCCCTGAGAAACAGTGCAGTTTGACTTTCTGTGACTAGATGAACCATTACTTCTCTATGGGACAACTTCGGTGCTGCCAAACTGCGGCAAAATGCACCAGATTTTGCTGTCAATTCACCTGTATTTGTTGAATTGACAGCTCCTAGGCAAACTGCCCCGAAATGGCACCAAACGGGGAAATTCACTGTTCGGTGCAATTCTGTGGTTATTGAATAACCTCTCTTAAATCTCTCACTAATCTCGGGCTAAATTACAATCTTCACGCAAAAGTTTGCGCCACCGCAAAAAAAATTAACACGATGGGTAAAACCATTTGCGCCTAATCTTGTATTACATGGTCAGCGCAACAACTGCACGCAGTTGTCTACCACGGGTGAACCTGCGTGAGCTTACTGTACTACGCGCATCCTATACTTAACATTGTGAACGGAAATGCGAATATGCGCTGGTACGAGGATGGTGTTACAATCTATTTGCGGTAATTACCGCACAGCCTTTGCGCGCATAATTTTAGCAACTCCTAGAAGCTGGTGGTAACGGCAAATCTGAACAACCTGGCTAACCAAAAAAAGCCATTAAAAGGAATGCAGCAACAATGTAATGGATGATGGCAGGTGTGTGTGTATTATTACTGTAGCATATGTGCTCATTTTGCATCATCGACATAGAACCAGTCTCCGATGCCTCTGACAGGCGCAATTAAGTTGCGTTTGATATGTGTGTTTCTTCATTTTGATTGGCTGAATGGGTGCACAAAACTGCGCGTGCAAAGATTTTTGCACGAGACAGTACTGCGCCTGCATTTGTGCATGTACTGTTTGCGCGCGCAATTGATCGCGGGAAGAAAAAAAACATCATGATTGTAATTCCAGCAGTAATTTGCGTGCGCAAAAGTTTAACACTTGGCACAAAGATTTTCACTATGCGTGAGGGTTTTTGCGCGAAGATTGTAATACCATTACAATGGGCTGTGGCTGATATTGGACAGTCAGTAAAGCAACTAAAACAGCCAATGGCTGACTTGCAGGTTTTTCTGGATGCAGGAGATCTCGGAGTGTCTCATGCACCTTAGATCCAACTGCTGTGAGGAGCACAGCCACATGTCTGGACTCAAAAATGTTGCTAGCAGATACTGCTCAAAACTTTCCACCCAGGAGTTACAGGAGTCAGTGTCTGGATCAAAATAACTCTGGGTACCTATTAAGTGCCATCATGTGCATCCCACAGCCTCGTCGTCACTGTAGTGTTCTGGGTAATCCGTGCATTTAGTAACAGATACAGGAGATGTCTGCAGTATAATCAAACTACTTTAATATCTTGCTCAACAGTAACATTTCCACACATTCCAGCCCTGACTCCAGTTGGTGACAGCGATACGGGGTGGCTTTTCCCTATTGTGTGGACTGTCCATTCCTCCTCCTCCGCTCCAGGAGTTCGCCGTGACCACTCTGGTTGGATCACCTGATCTGCTGCCATTACAAGGCAGCCTCCCCCCATTGCCCAGGGCTCCTGCTGTTTCTATGTTGCTTTGCTCCCTGAGGTTTTGCCTGTTTATCTGTTTCCTGAGTTGGTTTCTGTTATTTGCCTCGTTTTCCTGTGTTCAGTTTATTTCTTGTGTCCTTGGTCTGTCTGCTCCTCTAGTTGCTTTGCCTGTTATATTTTGATTTATTCATTCTGTATGTTTCTGTTATCTGATTTCCTGTTTGACTCTGGCCTGGTTCTGACTATTCTATTGTATTATCCCTTTGCTCAGTATATTGATATACTGTGTACCAATTCCTGGCTTGTCTGATATCCCTCTTTGGCTTCTGATCACTGGCTTCTGTAAGACTACCTGTTCTGTTTTCTGATCCCCAGCTTTGTTTATAACTACCAGGGTTATTCAAAGAAATCCGAATTGCTGGTGAAAGGTAACCGAATGCTGAAATTCAGCGTTCGGTTACCTTTTCTGGCCATTCGGCTATCCAGAGAGCAGACAGTTTGCCAAATGTTGGAGAATTGCCTGCACATATACGGTGCCTGTTCGAGGGCAGTGAAATCCCCATAGCTTCTTCCATTCAGAGAACAAAAAGCAGCAGTGAAAAGTTGCCGAAATGGCCTGCCATTCGGTGACTTCAGTCGACAGGTTTATTCAGGCGAATCCCATAGGCTTCAATGTTAAAAATATTCCTGTTTTTTTAATCCAATATCTAATCAACCGTTTATTATAATATTCTGCAGTAAAAAGTCTCTTTACTTATAGATTTTTTTAGGATCTTTTAGGCATTTTTCGGGATTTTTTTGGGAAAAAATTTCTTATTTATTTATATATATATATATATATATATATATATATTTTTTTTAAATGTATTTTCTTTTCTCTAACCGCCCTTTTTATTATCATTCATTGGATCTTATATGCAAATTTCAGACATTTTCGTTCAGTAGTTTGTTTGCAAACAGCTTTTCACTTTTCAAACATTCAAGCCTACTGTTTTTTTTTTTCACTCCATTCGTCTGCGGTGTCGACTTTTTCCGGCAGCTGCTCTGCGCTCTGATCGGCTCCTGCTCGGGTTCCTCCGGCGTGTTCAGCGGGATTAATACAGCATGATGTTTTTACAGGTTTTCGGTGTGCGTTCGCCAGGTTTTGCGGTGAGTGTTTGTCGGGTTTGCGCAGCTTTTCCCTGCACTACGACGGCCCTGTGGTGCCTGCTGAATACACCGCAGGGTCGCCGAAATGGGATCGCCAAATCACACCAAATTGAAGAGAACGAAAAGTCACCGAACGTGCTGTGACTTTTCGATTCTCTTTGAATAACCCTGTACGTCTTTGGTATTGTCCTGTCTTTGGGTTCTGTATGTCACCCAAGCGAGGTCCCCTCTTAGAACAGATGGCCATCCTAAGGACTGTATCTTACTTTAGGGTTCCCATTGGTGTACTGCTGGGTGCCAGTACATTCTTTCCCTTAACCCTTGCCTTTTATCAGGTTGTGTTGTCTGGTTAGGTTTCCTGATCTGTGTTTAACTGTTATCAGATTCTGTACCAAATAAAAGGAGGCCTGCTGGAATGGAGAGGAAGTTTGCTTAACCCAATCTGACCTGTGTCCTCTGCTTTGTTGGGGGAAACTAAGGCAGCGTTGCATGAATATCAGCTATCAGAAGAATCCAGGGACTAATGGAGGAAGGTGGATATGACAACCAAGGGGCAAACTGTGACCTTGGTTCCTGTAACCTATGTTTGTACCAGATATCCGCTATCTTTATGTACCAAGGATAGCCAGGTATGGGGGGGTGGCTCCTATGTTTTTTAAGCACTCCCAGAGGTGTCATTACACATTGTGTTGTTATTGTTCAGGGTTGGCTGTCTATGGGGCTAGTTTATGGACAATGTATAAGCTGTTTCTGTTCATTGTGTTTATCTGTCTCTGTGCTGTATCTATACCAAGCCTTGGCTGTATCTGTATACCTGGGTAACATTGATCTGGCGTCTGAGCAATTCTAGGCAGCGCTAATAACGCAGGTACACAGCCAGGGAACAGGAGTCTGTTACAGTCTGTCCCTCTCTGCCCCTGTGCTTCATGTCTGTTCCTGTGCCTCTGTCTGTCCTACCCTCTGACCCTCGTGTCTGTCCCTGGGCCTCTATGTTCTCTGTCTGTTCTCTCTATCCCTGTGCCTCTGTCTGTTCTCTCTATCCCTGTGCCTCTGTCTGTTCTCTCTATCCCTGTGCCTCTGTCTGTTCTCTCTATCCCTGTGCCTCTGTCTGTTCTCTCTATCCCTGTGCCTCAGTCTGTTCTGTCTGTTCTCTCTGTCCTTGTGCCTCTGTCCTATTGTCTGACCATCCTGGCTAATTAAGCGTAGAGTGATGATGATGGAAAAATAAAAGTTGTCCAGTTGCTGAATCAGGAAGTGCTGCGACTGTTTTCTTCTTGCTCGTTGTTATCTCGTGTTAGTGATTTTTTTTATACTCCCTTTTGAATCGTTAACCTCTTACCACTGGACGGATCGTGCCCAGCAGGTGGGTATAAATGCCGGCGTTGCGTACTACTATGCCCTGGCTCTCTGGCTGCTGCTTTGGCCCCTCCTATGCAGATGATGCATGGCGCGTGCTTACTGGTGTGTGGGCCGGAGGCAGCCCATAGACGCCAGAGGGGCTTGCTATGCCGTCCCCATGGCGTTCATACCTACTTGCTGCAGCGCATGCCATTTAAGATTTTAAAATGTGTTTTGGTTTTGTTTGTATTGATGCGGGATTATACGTTACCCCTGCCTCTCCTTTATCCCCTCTAGCTCCATCCCCTTTGTCCTTTGTGTCCTGAGCCCTGCGAGGTCACAGGTCCACCTGGTGAATCCAGAGAGGAGATCCAGCCTGAGGGTCCTGGGAGTGAGCGGCTTCTTGTAAGTAAATGCATATATTGCTGATTATAAGCTGTATCCGCTGTATAATGATGTGTGTGAATTCAGCAATGAAATGTCTCCCAGCCATGGGAATAAGGCGGCGCTTAGTCTATAAGAAGCCCCTGTGTGACAATCACCCCCTGACCACAATCACTGATATGGAGCTTTCTGGCAGGGAATGGGTTATTTGTGCCCTATTAGTAACTAAAGGGTTAAATGTTTCAGGAAAGTGTTGAATCTTTGCCAGACAAGAGTTTAAATGTCTGGAGTGGATATAGAGTAGGGATGAGCTGTTCGGGTTCGGGGTTCGACCCGAACTTAGCCTGTTCGAGCAGATCGCGAACCCTGAACATTTCCGGGTGTTCGCCGCATGTTCGACCACAATGGACCACAATGCATTTTCCCACTGCCTGAAGCTCGTAATTGGCTACAGCCTTGCACCTGACCACAGGTCTGGTGCAAGACTGGTTGAACACTATGCCAATCACCGCTCAGAGTCCTGATTGGGCAAATTTTGCCCAATCATGGGCTCACAGAGCTAAGTCCCGCAGCACACTATATAAGGTTTCAACGCAGCGCTTTCTGCACGCATTTCAGAGGAGATTTCAAAGAAGATAGTTGTGTGTGTTGTTACTGCCGGTCTGCCACGCGCCTGGGGGGGGTCTCATTTCGACCAAATGTCAGGGAATTTAGGTGATGTGTGTCTTGTCACTGTGCCAGCAATTTCTTTTGGGGTTTACAACTTTCTTTAAAACATTTGTGAATTGAGGTGATCTTCTGGGTCTCGTCACTCAGCCAGCAATTATTTTTGGGGCTCACTAATTTCTTTAAAACACTTGTGAATTAAGGTGATCTGTGTCTCGTCATACAAACAGTACCACGCTGTATTTTGGGGCTCACTAATTTCTTTAAAACACTTGGGAATTAAGGTGATCTGTGTCTCGTCATACAAAAAGTAGCACGCTGTATTTTGGGGCTCACTAATTTCATAAAAAAAACTCTTGGGAATTAAGGTGATCTGTCTCTTGTCACTGGCAGCCAGCTATCAGTGTGTCTCACTGAGTTATACCAGAGTTCTTTAAATCTTTATACCAGAGTTGAATCAGAGTTCTGTATATATTAATCTATATATCACTCACCATGTCTGAAAGAACAAAAAGGACAGGCAGACGCTCCCAGCCACAGATAAAAGGGCAAGCAGCCCCTGTGTCGGGAGGCTGTGTCTCTGGTCGTGGTGGACGTGGTGCATCCTCTGCAGGGGCACGCTTGTCCTTTCTAACTGGTGCTGGCCGTCTTAAGCAGCAGCAACATACAGAGGACTTGGTGGATTGGCTAACCAGGCCATCCTCATCCTCCGAGTCCTCTGCCAGCCAGGCTTCTAGTGCATTACAGTCCACCTCAGCTGCCAAAGCATCTAATGCAGCCTTCATGTCCACAGCTACTCCTGCCGTAGCCTCGCTATCACACACAGAGGAGTCAGCTGAATTGTTTGACTACAATGAGAGTGACATGCTGCTTGAGGATGCGCAGCAAGTACAGTGCTCTGATTCAATCTCTGAGGTTGAGCAAGGGAGTATAATCAACCTAGAGGAAGGGGGTGCCAGTGACAAACAAATAACTGGCACTCATGTTGCCCCAGCAGCTGCAGCATACTGCCAAGTTGGCTCCAGAGACGAGGAGATAGGGGGTGAAGATGACATTGATGATGATGAGGTCACTGACTCCACCTGGGTGCCAGATCGAAGTGAGGAGGAGGAGGCACAGCAAACACGAGGCACAACATCCTCTGTGACCAACCGTAGCACTAGCCAGTCCAAGGCATCACATGTTAGAGCTGCTCCGGTGCAGAGCGCTGTTGTCTCAAAGAACACATGCAGGAACTCTGCTGTCTGGGAGTTCTTTAAGAAATGTGCAGCAGACCCCACCGTTGCTATTTGTAATCTATGTCAGAGGAGGCTGAAGCGTGGGATAAACACCGGACGCTTGGGTACAACGTGCTTGAGGCATCATATGAACAAGTGCCACACATCCCGTTGGGGCAAAACTTTGCGTAGGTCCTCCTCCTCATCTGTCTCTACCCACACTGTATGTCCTGCCATGCAATTGCCTACAACCTCCACCGACCGGGATGATGCTACAGTAATGGATGTACAAGCAGGTCCTTCCTCACAATGTGACATCATCCCAGTAGCTGAAGATTTACGCAGTCAGATTACGTTGCTGCAGCGAAAGAAAAAATATAGTCCCAAGCACTGCGTCTAAATGCCAGCTTAGCAAAATTACTCGCATTGCAGCTGCTGCCTTTCCAGCTGGTGGACTCTGCTCCCTTCCGTGAATTTGCTGAATGCGCTGTACCACAGTGGCAGGTTCCAAAACGCCATTACTTTTCACGCAAGGCCATTCCAGCACTATACCAGCACGTGGAAGACAATGTTATCCAGTCATTGGGAAAGGCAGTCAGCAGCAAGGTGCATGTCACTGTAGACACGTGGTCCAGCAAGCATGGACAGGGTCGTTACATTTCCTTCACGGCACACTGAGTAACTCTGATTGCAGCTGGGAGGGATCCAAGACGGGGCTCTGTGCTGGAGCTTGTTCATCCACCACGCCTCCAGAAAGCTGCTTGTATGAGGTCTGTCTGCTCCACCACACCACCTCTTCCTCCTCCTCTGTCTCTGGCGAAGTGGCAGTTAAACCCACGCCTGACAGGGTCTACGCAATGGCTCAAGCAAAAAGATGCCATACTGTGCTTGAGCTGGTTTGTTTAGGGGACAGGAGCCACACCGGGTCAGAAATTTTGTCAGCTCTGCAGGGGCAGGTGCAGAGATGGTTTACAACACGCCAGCTTGAGCTAGGAATGATCGTATGCGATAATGGCAGCAACCTTCTCTCCGCCCTACGCAAGGGTAAATTGACGCATGTACCATGCCTCACACACGTCCTAAATCTGGTGGTACAGCGTTTCCTAACCAAGTACCCAGGGCTGCCAGAGCTTCTCAGCCAGGCCAGAAAAGTCTGCAGCCACTTCAGACGGTCATTCCCAGCAAGCGTTCGCCTGGCAGAAATTCAAAGAGAATTCCACCTTCCCACAAACCGTCTGATCTGTGACATGCCCACCAGGTGGAACTCGACATTAACAATGCTGCAGCGTCTGCACAAGCAGCAGAGGGCCATCAACGAGTACCTGTGTGAGTATGGCACAAGGACAGGTTCAGGTCAACTTGGTTTTTTCCCCCCCGCAGTGGCTGATGATTAAGGATGCATGCACTGTACTGTCACCATTTGAGGAGGCAACGAGGATGGTGAGCGGGGACAGTGCATGCATCAGTGACACAATTCCTTTAGTGTTCCTGCTGGAGCACACTCTGCGGGGAATTATAGATGTGGCTCTAGAGGCAGAGCAGCGGGAGGAAGAGGATGCCTTCCCTAGCTCTCAAGGCCCCAGTCTTTCCGCAGACAGCATTCCAGCGGCTCCTACTCAGATCAGACAGAAGGAGGATGAGGAGGAGGAGGACTATTTAAGTAGTGGGGGCATTGAAGGTGGGGATTCCTCAAGGCAGGGTTTTGTGTGCCCAGAAACAGAAGGGCTTGTGCGTGGCTGGGAGGAGGAAGTGCACGATACGGTCATCCTCATTGACCAGGAAGACTTGGCAGCTAATGCCACCTCCAACCTACGCTGCATGGGCTCCCTAATGATGCAAAGCCTGCTAAAGGATCCCAGGATTCGTGCTATCAAGGAGAGGGATCATTACTGGTTGGCAACCCTTCTTGATCCACGATACAAGGGGAAAGTTGCAGAGCTCATCTTGCCCGCACAGAGGGAGCATAGGATGACAAAACGTGAGGACGCTCTAAAGCGAAACTTGTGTAACACCTTTCCAGGCACTGTTAGATTACCAAGTGCTGACACACATGCTTCTGAGGCTGCAGGTGATCAGAGGAATAGCCAGGAAGGCCAGGACTGATGCATTTTTAAATTTTTTTAGTCCTCGACGCCCAGGGACGTCAAATGTAGGCACCCATTGCCAGCGTCTTCACCATATGGTGCAGGACTACCTAAGGGCAAGGGCAGACCTGGATATCTTTCCAGCAGATGATCCACTGGCTTACTGGGTGTTGAGATTGGATCACTGGCCAGAACTTAGCCAATATGCTATGCAGCTACTAGGTTGCCCTTCATCTAGCGTGCTTTCCGAAAGGACGTTCAGTGCCGCTGGAGGTTTTGTCACAGACAAAAGAGTGCGTCTGTCCACCGACTCTGTAGACCGGCTGACATTTATAAAAATGAATCAGTCCTGGATCAGCAGCTATCAATCCCCTGATGCTGAAGTAATGGAATAGATAGGGGATGTCCTCTTCTGCATTCACAAAACCTCCAGCACTGAACTCTTCCACAAAAGGGTTACAGTGTGAAAGGCACAATATCTGGCTGCACTGACGCCCATTAAAAAAAAAAAAAAAACTTTTCAATATAGGACCACATGGTCCTCCCCTGCACTCTTCCACAATACCACAGAGGGGTTACTGTATGATGATACTTGCTGGCCTGGCACCAAAGGCACAATATCTGGGTGCACTGACGACCATTAACAGATCAAAAAAAATCACTTTTCAATAAAGGACCACATGGTCCACCCCTGCACTCTTCCACAATACCACAGAGGGTTTACTGTATGATAGTACTTGCATGCCTGGCACTAAAGGCACAATATTTGGGTGCACTGCCATTGACGTCTGTATCAGATTCATATCCTCAGAGGGGTTACGGTGTGACGGCACTGTTGCCGACGCTAAAAGCCCAATTTTAAAGCACCTATTGTTACTTTCATCCAAAGCCTGCATAAGTTTCACAATAATTTAGCCCAAAAAATCAGTAAACTTTTTCTGCGCGTCCTAAAATGTCTTTTCATACAGGCTGCCGCCCTCAAGCAGTTGTTTATGGATAGATTAAAGGAAAAGCATTTACCGTCATATGAAACGTCATTTATTTATTTTTAAGTGTTTCTATACATCCTAGAAATCCGCCACTTCACGGGCAGGTTATGGGGACCTCCTAGGCACGATATTTGAAGGCATTTTTGGTTTTTATTTTTAACCCTTATTTCATGGAAAACTCACTTTCCCTTTAAAAACGTTTTTTTAAAAACTTTTTGTCCTTGTTTCCTGTCCCCCAGGGCACTACCCGGACCCCCATACACCTTTTATGGCAAATATATAGCATATATTCCCTCTTGGAGGGCACTCTAAAAAAACTGAATTTTCAGCCCCATTGACGCGGGGAGTGTTCGGCTCATCCCTAATAGAGAGCACTAGTGACACTCGCTCTATTTTGACAACATGGAGACCATAGACGTGAACAGGGGATGTGCCTAGTGTGCCCAAACATGCCCTAATGGTGGGTGAAGAGGTCCTCTTTCATCTCCCACATTGACATTTTATATTTCCCTTTATCTGGTTCATGATGAATAGCATAAAATCTCACTGTATCTCTGTATTACAGCCTGGTTATTTCTAATGAAAAATCTGCATTTTGTGAAAAATCATCTAAACATAAGTTTTCAATTATTAAATAAAGTTAGAAAAATGTTCCATGGGTGCACAACCCAACGTAATTTGCTAGTGTTAGAAATCCTGAGCCTCTCACCCCTCTGAAACATGGTGCCAAAATAGACTTAAAGGAGAGGGTTTTTCTCTGGTTACTGTTGGGGGTCATTGACATTTGCATCAGCACCTACAGGGAAGGTGATGTCTTTGTCACCTCCATTACTGCCCTTCTCCTTTTTTGCTTATGCCGCCTCCCTTTTTTATTCTTTCTTCTTTCTGTGGCTGCCTGACACTACTGGAATTGAGGGGAAAGATACCATCCGCATAATGACCAAACCCGCTTTACCCTCAAGCTATTACACAAAGTCTATACTGCTACTAGAAACTGTATTCTTTTGCAGGAGTACAGCAAGAGTCTGAAAATGTCTGCAGGAATAATCTTTGAGGACTCAGTATCATGTGTTGAAGAAAACCTCATGAAGCCTCTGTCAGTAAAGCAAGAGGAAATAATCCAAGATGAAACTCTGGATTTCCAAGAAAACCAAAAACAACCAGAGAATTCTGAGCTGTCAAATGGGACTGTCCAAAAAAACGATCCTTATTCAGACATGTTATTTCAATCTCATTTTAAAAATTCTGTCTCTTGTTGTAGTTCAGAACTTCCCCAACCTTCCACAGCCCATATTGGAACAAAAGCATTTCAATGTCCTGAAAGTAAGAAATGTTTATGCACGAATGCAAGTCTTGGTATACACAGGAAGGTTCACAGAGGAGAGAAGATGTTTGAATGTTCTGAATGTGGGAAATGTTTTCAAAAAAAGAGTAATCTTACTGCACATGCAAGAATTCATACAGGAGAGAAGCCGTTTGCATGTTCTGAATGTGGGAAATGTTTTAAATCAAAAGGTGAGCTTACTGTACATGAGAAAATTCATACAGGAGTGAAGCCGTTTGCATGTTCTGAATGTGAGAAATGTTTTGGGACAAAGAGTCGTCTTACTGCACATGAGATATATCATACAGAAGTGAAGCCGTTTGCATGTTCTGAATGTGACAAAGGTTTTAAAGCAAAGGGTGATCTTACTAGACATGAGAGAATTCATACAGGAGAGAAACCGTTTGCATGTTCTGAATGTGGGAAATGTTTTAGAAAAAAGAGTCATCTTACTGCACACGCGAGAATTCATACAGGAGAGAAGCCGTTTGCATGTTATGAATGTGGGAAATGTTTTAAATCAAAGGGAGAGCTTACTGCACATGAGAGAATTCATAAAAGAGAGAAGCCATTTGCATGTTCTGAATGTGGGAAATGTTTTAAATCAAAGGGTGAGCTTACTGTACATGAGAAAATTCATACAGGAGTGAAGCAGTTTGCATGTTCTGAATGTGAGAAATGTTTTAGGACAAAGAGTCATCTTACTAAACATGAGATATATCATACAGGAGTGAAGCCTTTTGTATGTTCTGAATGTGACAAAGGGTGAACTTACTACACATGAGAGAATTCATACAGGAGAGAAGCCGTTTGCATGTTCTGAATGTGGGAAATGTTTTAGAACGAAGGGTGAACTTACTTCACATGAAACAATTCATACAGGAGAGAAGCCATTTGCATGTTCTGAATGTGGGAAATGTTTTAGAACAAGGGGTGAGCTTACTTTACATAAGAGAATTCATACAGGATTGAAGCCGTTTGCATGTTCTGAATGTCAGAAATGTTTTCGATTAAAGTGTGATCTTACTAGACATAAGAGAATTCATACAGGAGAGAAACCGTTTGCTTGTTTTGAATGTGAGAAATGTTTTAAAACAAAGTATGAGTTTACTGTACATGAGAGAATTCATACTGGAGAGAAGCCGTTTCCTTGTTCTGAATGTGAGAAATGGTTTAATACAAAGAATGCGCTTACTGTACATGAGAGTATTCATACAGGAGAGAAGCCGTTTGCATGTTCTGAATGTGACAAAGGTTTTAGAAAAAAGGAGGAACTTTCTGTACATGAGAGAATTCATACAGGAGAGAAGCCATTTGTATGTTCTGAATGTGGGAAATGTTTTAGATTACTACGTAGGCTTACT
Organism: Leptobrachium leishanense; assembly: GCA_009667805.1. NCBI lineage: Eukaryota > Metazoa > Chordata > Amphibia > Anura > Megophryidae > Leptobrachium > Leptobrachium leishanense. The sequence goes on from CM019068.1 coordinate 180,623,527, forward strand.
GAACATGAGAGAATTCATAACGGAGATAAGCCATTTATATGTCCTGAATGTGGGAAATGTTTTGGAACAAAGCGTTACCTTATTATACATGAGAGAATTCATACAGGAGAGAAGCCTTTTGTATGTTCTGAATGTGGGAAATGTTTTCGAATAAAGAGTAATCTTACTGTACATGAGAGATTTCATACAGGAGAGAAGCCGTTTGTTTGTTCTGAATGTGAGAAATGTTTTAAAGTAAAGCAGGATCTTACTGCACATGAGAGAATTCATACAGGAGAGAAGCCATTCGCATGTTCTGAATGTGAGAAATGTTTTAGAACAAAGGGTCCTCTTACTAAACATGAGAGAATTCATACAGGAGAGAAGCCGTTTGCATGTTCAGAATGTGATAAATGGTTTAATACAAAGACAGAGCTTACTGTACATGTGAGAATTCATACAGGAGAGAAGCCGTTTGCATGTTCTGATTGTGAGAAATGTTTTCGAATAAAGAGTAATCTTACTGCACATGAGAAATTTCATACAGGAGAGAAGCAGCTTGCATGTTCTGAATGTGGGAAATGTTTTAGAACGAAGGGTGAGCTTACTGCACATGAGAATATTCATACAGGAGTTAAGCCGTTTGCCTGTTCTGAATGTGAGAAATGTTTTAGAACAAAGCGTGATGTTACTGCACATGAGAGAATTCATACAGGAGCAAAGCCATTTGCATGTTCTGAATGCGAGAAATGTTTTAGAACAAAGGTTGAGCTTAATAAACACGAGAGAATTCATACAGGAGAGAAGCCATTTGAATGTTCAGAATGTGATAAATGGTTTAATACAAAGAAAGAGCTTACTGTACATGTGAGAATTCATACAGGAGAAAAGCCATTTGCTTGTTCTGAATGTAAGAAATGTTTTCGAATTAAGAGTAATCTTACTGCACATGAGAGAATTCACACAGGAGAGAAGCCGTTTGCATGTTCTAAATGTGAGAAAAGTTTTCTATCAAAGGGTAAACTTATTATACATGACAGAATTCATACAGGAGAGAAGCCGTTTGCTTGTTCTAAATGTGAGAAATGTTTTAGAAAAAAGAGTCGTCTTACTGAACATGATAGAATTCATACAGAAGAAAAGCCGTTTGCATGTTCTGAATGTAAGAAATGTTTTCGAGTGAAGAGTAATCTTACTGCACATGAGCGAATTCACACAGGAGAGAAGCCGTTTGCATGTTCTGAATGTGAGAAATGGTTTAGAAGAAAGAGTCGTCTTTCTGAACATGAGAGAATTCATTCATCTATTAATTCATATTGATGCAAAGTCATTTTCATGGCATGAATGTGGGAAGGGTTTTGGAACAAAATAGCAGAGTTACACAGCTGAATGTGCCAACAGAAGAGAATTTACTCCTATCCACTATGTGAACAAATGTATCTGGACACACGTTCTATTTACTTGTGACGGTATTCTCTTTAGACTTGGGGTACAAGGACCTAAGGATGCATTTGGGAGTTATGTGCCTGATATGTTGTATTATTTTCCAGCCCTCTCCTATGTTAAAGACACACTGTACCTATAATTCTAGGTACAGGGTGCTTGTGTTTTCTGTGCCCCAGCCCCTTATGTGTTTATTGTAGTGTCATGTTGTATATACTGTGCTGTTTCTCTTACGTGCATCTGTAAATAATGGATTCCATAGTTTCTCCGGATTCCATCGAACCCCCAGGATCTGGCTTAAACCAGATTTCTGTGCCCCTTCCTCGTTGTCTATTACACGAGGCCGTATGTGTGGGAAGGGGGAGGTTATTCAGTGTAGAAACGTTGGGGTGTTACCATTGTATTCTGCACATCCGCCTGTTTGTGTTTGTAGCAAAATATTGAAGTAATCAGCACAACGTGGTATAGAAGGCTAGGGTCAGACGAACGCATTTTTCACGTTGTCCGTGAAAAAGTGCGTTCGAACGAATGGACGTATTTTTTTCACGGAATACGCGATAGCGGTCATACGATGCGCATTTTCGTCCGTGATTTTGTATGGATCATCAATAAAACACTTTTTGTGTCTGGACGTTATGTTAGCTGGACATTAGCAGCGTCTGACGTCTCCCAATCACGCAAACACGCCGCTATGCGGACGCAGCGCACTCTGTACGTCAGTAGTAGCGGTTTGACGTTCTAGAAAAAATGCGTTCGTTTGCCACTTGCGTTGCGCGGATGAACTTTCGTGTGGCCGTTCGTCGTATGTTCCCCGGCATTGGACGTCATTTGCTGCTAGCACGGCCGTGATTTCGTGCGGCTAAACGCACGTTAAAACTGCTTTCGTCTGACCTTAGCCTTAGAAGTAAGGTTTATTCCATCACCAGCGGAACAGACGTTTCAACCTCACATAAGTATATCATTTATATCTATGTGAGGTTGAAACGTCTGTTCCGCTGGTGATGGAATAAACCTTATTTCTAATATACCACGTTGTGCTGGATTTCTTTAATATTACGCTGTCTTCAGGCCTTGGAGTGAGGACCTCCTCCTGCTGTGGATCTATTAGAGTATGTGAATACATCTTCTGTACATTGGAATTGTCTGTGTTTGTAATTGGAAACCATAAAGTCATTCCCAGTTTTGTTTACACTCTGCAAAGAGCTCCGGCTGCTGACTGGGTGGGTTTGGGCCAGAATCAGTACCGCTTCGGGACGCTGACAGCAAGGGGAGCTTTGTGCACGTGGGTACGGGACCCCACATTACATTACTGAATTCAGGTGTTTCAAGCCGAGCCTTTGCCTCTGGTTTATAAAATCGAGCCCCCAACCCTGCAGTCTGCATTTACAAACAATTATTATTAAAAATGGGTCGTTCGGAAAAGCTCAGTGAATTCAAGCTTGTATTGTGATAGAATGTCACCTGTGCAATAAAACACAAAACAGAAAATAAGGATTGTGTGTAATACTAGTACACAAGCAGTGGGGGTTTAACAATAAAACAAAACTTTATTAGATCATATAAGTACTAATAGTAAGAACAATTATAGACATGGTGGGGTAACCTCGTTCATTCCGGTATGTGATCAAAACAGAGCAATATTATACGTAGCAGACTTGCATACCTATGTATCTGCACACCTATCTTTGATGCCCTCTAGGGGGAGACTGCTCCGTGATAATATCAATACTCTAGGTTATTAAAGCTAAATCCACATTAAATTTCAATATAATCAATACCATAGGCTGCAGCGGCATAAAAGCATGTGTCATGGATCATATAATGGCCATTAGTCACAATAACCATATTATGACGCAATTTCCTCAAATATGAAGAAACAGTGAGTAGAGGAAGGTACCTCTGTATGGCGCTACACACAATAATCCTAATAATGTCCTATACACACACACCTATAGGAGTCCATACATTTGCACATGTACAAAACACGTATTTTTAAAACCTATATATGTTACCGCTAAAGCGAGAAAGCTGTTAATGTGCAGATTAACTGATTTGCACCGTTAATGTGCGGAATCAAGAGTGTTCCGCACTTTACCTAGGTATGTGCACATTGACGGCTTCCATATCGTTAAAGTGCAAACGTTTGTAGGGAAATGAGGGAAAGGTTTCTTTCCCTCATTTCCTGTCCCTACACCTTCCCCCTCTCCCTCCACTTTTCGTTTCTGCCTGTGAGCGCGTGAGTTCATGTCGTGATAATAAATAACATTAAACCGTTTGATTCTTTGTATTATATTTTTTTAAATAACATGTTGCCGTTGTTCCAGCAAAGGTCTTATTTGCACTTTATCGAGTGCCTAATAGGTAATGTGCAGATTAACTAGGTAATTTGCGAAATGACACAAGTTTTCGGCACTTTAACGGCTCACCCTAGTTAATCTGCACATTACCTAGTTAATCTGCAGACTAACTGATTTCTGCACTTTAGCGGTAACATATACAATAAGTAGCGGAGGAATTAATGTGTTACACACCTACAGGTGCATCTCAATAAATTAGAATGTGGTGGAAAAGATCATTTCATAAATTCAGCTTAGATTGTGAATCTCGTATGAAATAAATTCACTGCACACAGACTGAAGGAGTTTAAGTCTTTGGTTCTTTTAATTGTGATGATTTTTCTCACATTTAACAAAAAGTTAATTGTCGCCTTCTGGAAAGTCTGTTCATTTACTGTAAATGTTCTCAATACTTGGTAGGGGCTCCTTTAATTCCTGCCTCAATTCGGCGTGGCATGGAGGTGATCAGTCTGTGGCGCTGCTGAGGTGCTATGGAAGCCCAGGTTTCTTTGACAGTGGCTTTAGCTCATCTGCATTTTTAAGTCTTTGGTTCTTTTTAGGGATGCACCGATACCACTTTTTTAAGACCGAGTACGAGTACCGATACTTTTTAAAAGTACTCACCGATACCGAGTACCGATACTTTTATTTAATATCATGTGACGCTTTCCAATAGGAACAGACCTCATAGAAAAATTTATATGAGATTGACCGCAGCTCACATGGATTTGCCCCCAGGTCTCATGGATTTGCCCCCAGGTCTCATGGATTTGCCCCCAGCTCACATGGATTTGCCCCCAGGTCTCATGGATTTGCCCCCAGGTCTCATGGATTTGCCCCCAGCTCACATGGATTTGCCCCCAGCTCACATGGATTTGCCCCCAGGTCTCATGGGTTTGCCCCCAGCTCACATGGGTTTGCCCCCAGCTCACATGGGTTTGCCCCAGCTCACATGGATGTCCCCCAGGTCTCATGGATTTGCCCCCAGCTCACATGGATTTGCCCCCAGCTCACATGGATTTGCCCCAGCTCACATGGATTTGTCCCCCAGGTCTCATGGATTTGCCCCCAGCTCACATAGATTTGCCCCCAGCTCATGGATTTGCCCCCAGCTCACATGGATTTGTCCCCCAGGTCTCATGGATTTGCCCCCAGGTCTCATGGATTGGCCCCCAGGTCTCATGGATTGGCCCCCAGGTCTCATGGATTTGCCCCCAGGTCTCATGGGTTTGCCCCCAGCTCACATGGGTTTGCCCCCAGCTCACATGGGTTTGCCCCCAGCTCACATGGGTTTGCCCCAGCTCACATGGATGTCCCCCAGGTCTCATGGATTTGCCCCCAGCTCACATGGATTTGTCCCCCAGGTCTCATGGATTTGCCCCAGGTCTCATGGATTGGCTCCCAGGTCTCATGGATTTGCCCCCCAGGTCTCATGGATTTGCCCCCAGGTCTCATGGATTGCCCCCAGGTCTCATGGATTTGCCCCCAGGTCTCATGGATTTGCCCCCAGGTCTCATGGATTGGCCCCCAGGCCTCATGGATTGGCCCCCAGGTCTCATGGATTTGCCCCCAGGTCTCATGGATTGCCCCCAGGTCTCATGGATTGGCCCCCAGGTCTCATGGATTTGCCCCCAGGTCTCATGGATTTGGCCCCCAGGTCTCATGGATTTGGCCCCCAGGTCTCATGGATTTGGCCCCCAGGTCTCATGGATTTGGCCCCCAGGTCTCATGGATTGGCCCGCAGCTCTCATGGATTTGCCCGCAGCTCTCATCGATTTACCCCCCGCTCGAACGCTGGGGAAGCTGGCCGCGTGCATGTAAAGCACGCGGCCAGCGTTCCCCTCCGGCGCGCCAAATACTCACCCTTCCTGAAGTTCCGGTCTCTGGGCAGTGATGCGGTCACGTGGCCGCCGGGCGCATCTGTGACACGGCCTCCAGCCGAGAGGCCGCGTCACAGGAGCGCCCGGCGGCCACGTGACCGCATCACTGCCCAGAGACCGGAACTTCAGGAAGGGTGAGTATTTGGCGCGCCGGAGGGGAACGCTGGCCGCGTGCTTTTCATGCACGCGGCCAGCTTCCCCAGCCCCGCGGATACCGGCAAGCCGGCCCAGCGCCGGCTTCCGGTATCGGCGGGATGTATCGGGCCGTTTGCACGAGTAACAAGTACTCGTGCAAACGGCAATATCGGCCCCGATACCGATACTAGTATCGGTATCGGTGCATCCCTAGTTCTTTTAATTGTGGTGATTTTTCTCACATTTAACAAAAGCCACCAATTCACTATCTCAACAAATTCGAATACTTCATAAGACAAATTAATTTTTTTTTTTTTTAGTGAATTGTCACCTTCTGGAAAGTCTGTTCATTTACTGTAAATGTCCTCAATACTTGGGGCTCCTTTTAATCACTGCCTCAAATCGGCGTGGCATGGAGGTCAGCAGGTGATCAGTCTGTGACCATTGGTGTGCCCCCCCAAATCAAGTACACGATCTAGTAGTAAGACATGTATATATTTGCCCCAGCTCACATGGATATATATATTGCCCTCAGGCAGCTCACATGGATATATATTGCCCCAGCTCACATGGGTATATTTGCCCCAGCTGACATGGATATATTTGCCCCAGCTGACATGGATATATTTGCCCCCAGCTCTCACCTCTGCTCTCAGGCCCCAGGCTCCATCGGCGTTCTATTTTCTACGAGGCGAGCGGCCGCTAGCATGCAGCTTTGCCGCTCACCTGGGATGGGAACCACCTGACCAGCCACATTCTCGTGAGATTGCACGCTGGTCAGGTGGTTCCCATCACTGCGGCCAAGCTGCATGCCAGTGGCCCAGGGCCGGCCCGATGATGGAGCAGTGTGGTGCACTTGCTCCAGGCGGCAGAATTTTAAAGCGGCAAATCCGCGGCAGCTGCACTATTTTTTGTTGCGCCGCTGCAGCATCTTTGCCGCCGGCACACAAGGGCAGCGCCGCCGAGCGGATTTGCAGCTTTAAAATCACCGGTGCTGGCATTCCTCTCCTTAGAGGAGAGTGGCCGCTGACATGCAGCTCGGCCGCTCGCCTGGGATAGGAGCCATGTGACAGCGCGCAATCTCGCGAGAATGCAGCTGCACAGCTGGTCAGGTGGTTCCCAGCGAGCGGCCAAGCTGCATGTCAGTGGCCACTCGCCTCCTCGTATAGAGAAGAACGCCTGGGGCCAGCAGACGAGGTAAGTAAGAGCTGGGGGCAATATATATCCATGAGAGCTGGGGGCAATATATATCCATGAGAGCTGGGGGCAATATATATCCATGAGAGCTGGGGGCAATATATATCCATGAGAGCTGAGGGCAATATATACCCATGAGAGCTGTGGAAAAAATACCCATGAGAGCTGGGGGCAATATATACCCATGTGAGCTGGGGGGCAATAAATACCCATGAGAGCTGGGGGCAATATATACCAATGTGAGCTGGGGCAATAAATACCCATGTGACCTGGGGCAATAAATACCCATGAGAGCAGGGAGCAATAAATACCCATGGGAGCTGGGGGCAATATATATCCATGAGAGCTGGGGGCAATAAATACCCATGAGAGATGGGGCAATATATACCCATGAGAGCTGGGGGCAATATATACCCATGAGAGCTAGGGGCAATAAATACCCATGTGAGCTGGGGCAATAAATACCCATGAGAGCTGGGGGCAATATATACCCATGTGAGCTGGGGCAATATATACCCATGTGAGCTGGGGGCACATATATCCATGTGAACTGGGGCAAATATATATATATATATATCCATATATTCAAGGTGTGTGGGTGTCTTTTTAGGGGCTCCTTCATATATTCAGGGTGTGTGGGTGTCTTTTTAGGAGCTCCTCCATATATTCAGGGTGTGTGGGTGTCTTTTTAGGGGCTCCTCCATATATTCAGGGTGTGTGGGTGTCTTTTTAGGGGTTCCTCCATATATTCAGGGTTTGTGGGTGTCTTTTTAGGGGGGGGGCAGCATTTCAGCCTTCGCTCCAGGCAGCACAATGTCTTGGGCCAGCCCTGCAGTGGCCGCTCGCCTCGTAGGAAGTAGAACGCCAGCGGCGGCGATTTAGTCCAGCCCGGCTTGGATGCCCCCCTTGAGGTGGATGCCTGGGACCACCGCCCTGCCGGCCCCCCCCTCCGCACGCCGCTGTCTGTGGCGCTGCTGAGGTGCTATGGAAGCCCAGGTTTCTTTGACAGTGGCTGCAGCTTATCTACATTTTTTGGTCTCTTGTTTCTCATTTTCCTCTTGACAATAGATTCTCTATGGGGCTCAGGTCTGGTGAGTTTGCCGGCCAGTCAAGCACACCAACACTATGGTCATTTAACTAACCTTTGGTGCTTTTGGCAGTGTGGGCAGGTGCCAAATCCTGCTGGAAAATTAAATAATCTTTAACCCCTTCACTGCTGAGCCATTTCACGCCTTTGTGCTGAGCTCATTTTTACCGCTTTCGCTCATCATGTTTAAACGCGTTTTGAAGCCTTATTTTATTATATGACTCAGACATATTATATATCGTTCTTTCCAGCAGACTCGGCAGATTCATAATATATCATTATTATATGTATACGTCATGTCCTGCCTGTATATTATAACAGAAAATGCTAAATGTAAAAGTGGTTCTTTTTTTCACATTTTATCACATGAGCGTTTGCGGTTATGTTTTCGATGGGGTGCGTTTGTTAAAAAAATTAGAAATGGGGACTTGTTACAGTTTTTGTTGGGGGGAAATTATGTGATTTTTAGCAAACGCACCCCATAGAAAAAAATCATTAGTGCAGCATCATTGTTCACACTATACAGTTGTGTTCAAAATTATTCAACCCCCAATGCTGTAAAGGGTTTTAGGGAATTTAGTGTACATTTGTAATTGTATTCAGAATGAAATCCTACAAGGACTTTTTAATGAACCATATGTAACTAAAATGACATCAATTGGTTTTGTAATACAGTAGTAAATGTTTCTTTTGTGAATTCTTCATTGACACAATTATTCAACCCCTTAAAGACTACCACTCTGAAGAACAGAGGTTCATTCAAGTGTTTTCAACCAGGTATTGAAAACACCTGTGGATGTCACGGAGCAGCAATAAAGCATAATAAGCACCAATTAGGCAGCTTTAAAATGACTGTGATACTCAGCTCATTCTAGACATTTACTGGTGTGGTTACAAACATGGTGAAGTCAAGAGAATGGTCCAGGAAGACAAGAGAAGAGGTGATTACTCTTCACAGGAAGGGCAATGGCTATAAGAAGATTGCAAAGATGTTAAACATACCAAGAGAGACCATAGGAAGCATCATTCACAAATTCAAGGCAAAGGGCACTGTTGAAACGCTACCTGGTCGTGTGTAATGCCCCGAGGCGCCAGCGCTGTAAAAAGAATAAATCCAGCGCCGCCTCGTAGTACTGAGACTCTCAGTCTTCTCAGGACTCTCCTCTGCAACACTCAGCTGTTGCCTAATTCATCTGATGCTCCCTGCATAAAACCAAACCGCACCCAAGTAACTTTGCTTCTGCATTGTCTTGGTGAATGCCAAGCTGACAGGGAGCTACAGCCTGTTCCTGTACCTGCCTAGACCCTTATCTGTTTGTCCCCTCCAGTATTTTCCTTCCTCTGTACCTGTACCCCACAGAAACCTCGGAACCCGCTGCCCTGCATCTCGCAGAATCTTCAACCCGCTGCCCTCCAGGTATCGTTGCCCTGCACGTCGCAGACCCTCCAGGTATCGTTGCCCTGCACGTCGCAGACCCTCCAGGTATCGTTGCCCTGCACGTCGCAGACCCTCCAAGCGTCGCTGCCCTGCACGTCGCAGACTCTCCAGGCATCGCTGCCCTGCACGTCGCAGACTCCCCAGGCGTCGCTGCCCTGCACGTCGCAGACTCCCCAGGCGTCGCTGCCCTGCACGTCGCAGACTCTCCAGGCGTCGCTGCCCTGCACGTCGCAGACTCTCCAGGCGTCGCTGCCCTGCACGTCGCAGACTCTCCAGGCGTCGCTGCCCTGCATGTCGCAGGATCTTCAGTTGTCACTGCCCTGCATTCCACAGAATCCGCTACCTCGTATGCCACAGGAAATCTCAGAACCTGCCTGCCCTGTATCCCGCAGAATCCGCTGCCCGGTATCCTGTAGAAATCCCAACCCTTCTATATTCACGTTTCCTTTTTATGATTTCCTAATAAACCCTCTCTTCATTCTTACATCCACGTTTCTCAGCAAGTTTTCATTGCACACTGGGCTCAATCCTACCACCCCAGAACCAGCACCTGACATCGTGGCAGAAAGAAGATGCTGACTTCGACTGCTGTGCGCTACCTGAAGCGTAGAGTGGAGCAAACTCCCCTTGTGACTGCTGAGGAACTGAGAAAAGATTTGTCAGATGTGGGTACTGAAGTTTCAGCTCAGACAATACACCGCACACTGCGTAATTTATTTATTTATTTATTTTATTTATAAAGGATTTTACCAGGAAGGATACATTGAGATTTCTCTCGTTTTCAAGTATGTCCTGGGTTCAAGTACATTGAAGTGTTACATTTACAGAAATACAAAGTAATACAATGTAAGATATTAACAACACAAATATACAGATTAACATAAAATAAATTTGTAGGAAATATAGTCACTAGGTTACATGTTTACAGGTGCATTCTGTATTGAGGTATGTTAGTAAGGAGCTCTTGAGTGACTTAAGACTGGTGGAAGATTTGATGGTGTCTGGGAGGTTATTCCATAATTGTGGTGCTCTGTAGGAAAATGAGGACCGAGCCACTGTCTTTTTGTATTGTGGTATTGCAAGTAAGGTGCTGGTCCTGGATCAGAGGTTATAGGATGAGGGAGCTGCTGGGGGAAGCAGTCTATTCAGGTAGGGTGGCAGCTTCCCAGAGATGCTCTTAAACATCAGGCTGGAAAGGTGAAGGGTGCGTCTGGATTCTAGTGATGGCCAGTTTAGCTGTTTTAACATGTCACAATGGTGGGTCATGTAGTTACATTGTAGCGCAAAGCGGCAGAATGAGTTATACAGTGTAGTAAGTTTATGAAGGTGTGTTTGCGGGGCGGCTGCATACACTACATCTCCGTAATCAATAGCCGGCATAAGCATTTGCTGTACAATCTGCTTTCTTACCGCGGGACTCAGGCAGGATTTGTTTCTGTACAGGGCACCTAGTTTGGGGTAAAGTTTAGATGAGAGTTTTTCGATGTGGGGGCCAAAGGATAGATTAGGGTCCAACCACATACCTAGATATTTGAGAGAAGTGACTGTGGTCAGCATGCCATTTGATTTTGTCCCAAAACATAGATGGGGATTTTGCAATTTGTGTAGTTTAGGTTTTGTTCCAAAGAGCATCGTTACAGTTTTGTCAGTATTTAAAAAAAGTTTGTTGTTTTTGATCCACTTTTCTACCTCTGTGAATTGCCTAGACCCTTATGTGTTTGTCCCCTCCAGTATTTTCCTTCCTCTGTACCTGTACCCCACAGAAACCTCGGAACCCGCTGCCCTGCATCTCGCAGAATCTTCAACCCGCTGCCGAATTCTCAGAAACCTGCCTGCCCTGCATCCCACAGACTCTCCAGGTGTCAATGCCCTGCACGTCGCAGACCCTCCAGGTATCGTTGCCCTGCACGTCGCAGACCCTCCAGGTATCGTTGCCCTGCACGTCGCAGACCCTCCAGGTATCGTTGCCCTGCACGTCGCAGACCCTCCAGGTATCGTTGCCCTGCACGTCGCAGACCCTCCAGGTATCTTGCCCTGCACGTCGCAGACCCTCCAGGTATCGTTGCCCTGCACGTCGCAGACCCTCCAGGTATCGTTGCCCTGCACGTAATGAAGGCCTCCATGCCAGAACTCCCAGGCGCACCCCCTTGCTGTCTCCAAAGAATAAGAAGAGTCGACTGCAGTATGCCAAAAGTCATGTGGACAAACCACAGATGTTTTGGGATAGTGTTCTGTGGACTGATGAAACAAAATTAGAACTGTTTGAGCCCATGGATCAACGCTATGTTTGGAGGAAGAAGAACAAGGCCTATGAAGAAAAGAACACCTTGCCTACTGTGAAGCATGGCGGGGGGTCAATCATGCTTTGGGGCTGTTTTGCTTCTGCAGGTACAGGGAAGCTTCAGCGTGTGCAAGGTACCATGAATTCTCTTCAGTACCAGGAGATATTGGATGACAATGTGATGCAGTCCGTCACAAACCTGAGGCTTGGGAGACGTTGGACCTTTCAACAGGACAATGATCCCAAGCATACCTCCAAGTCCACTAGAGCATGGTTGCAGATTAAAGGCTGGAACATTTTGGAGTGGCCATCGCAGTCACCTGACTTAAATCCTATTGAGAACCTCTGGTGGGACTTAAAGAAAGCAGTTGCAGTGCACAAGCCTAAGAATGTGACTGAACTGGAGGCTTTTGCCCATGACGAATGGGCGAAGATACCCGTAGATCGCTGCAAGACACTTGTGTCAAGCTATGCTTCACGTTTAAAAGCTGTTATAACTGTAAAAGGATGTTGTACTAAGATTGAATGTCACTTGGGGGTTGAATAAAACTGATAATGATGTGAGCACAGAAAAGACATTTGTGGTTATTTCATTATAAATGTTATGTTATATTTGTCTGACCTACACGTGCCTCTTTGATTTAATTGTAAGCAAGATGACTGAATGATCAAAATCAATGTCAAACTGGCCAAAACACTCAATTTCAGTGGGGGGTTGAATAATTTTGAACACAACTGTAATTGAAATGGGAGCAATATTGCTGCATTAATAAAAACTACTCACACACAAAACAAAAAACACGTTTTTATTTATTTGTCTTTACTTTGAACATGGTCATGTGTGGGATCATTCGAAAGGCCATGCTCTGGCCTTTCCAATGATACCAAACATGACCCATCTAGCTGCCTCCGTTCGGGAGATATTGGGGTTTAAAAGGAAACCTTCCTTTTCTTTAGGAAATCCCCAGGCAGCTAGGGGTTCCCCAGCTAACTGACGCCATGCGTGATGACGTCAGGTAGCGAGGGGGGGACCAGGAGGTGGAGCTGCCATTTAAGATGGTGGCCCCCATCGGAGCTAGGATGCGATCCGGCGTCGGATCGCAGCCTGGTGCCTGAGGGGTTAAAGTCAGGCACTGCTTAGAAGAGGAGACTCTCCCCTTTTAAGTGGTGCCTGGCTTGTCCATATGGGACCTCCTGTTCGGGAGGGAGAGGGATCAAAAAGGATCCCCCTCCCTTTCAGGCGATCTCCCGGCATTGCCGGCGGGTGGGTCATCTGAAAATGACGTAATTTACGCGGGGAGGCCCATAAATTCAGCGTCTGACTTCCAGAAGTCAGAACGTCGTGGGACCCCGGAGAGAGAGGTAAGCATTTCTCACTGAGCTCCCGCTAGTGGAGGGGTTAAAAAGCTGGTCAGCAGAAGGAAGCATGAAGTGATCTAAAACTTCTTGGTAAATGGGTGAAGTTACGTTGGTTTTCAAACAACACAGTGGACCAACACCAGCAGATGACATTGCACCCCAAATCATCACAGACTGTGGAAACTTAACACTGGACTTCAAGCAACTTGGGCTATGAGCTTCTCCACCCTTTCTCTAGACTCTAGGACCTTTGCAGGGTTTTTCAGAGAGATCTGAAAAGTCACCACATGTTTGGCGAATTGCCTGGTCTCTGAATAGCCAAATGGCCCCGTTCGCTGAAATTCAGTGTCCGGTTACATTCCGGCCACATTTTGGATCTCTATGAATAACCCTGTTGGTTTCCAAATGAAATACAAAACTTGCTCCTCATCTGAAAAGAGGACTTTAGAGCCACTGGGCAACAGTCCAGTTCTTCTTCTCCTTTGCCCAAGTAAAGCTGGGGTCAGACGAGCGCAGTTATCAAGTCCGTGTTGCCGCACATTTGTACGTCCGTGGCAGCATAGCAGTCTGACCAATGGAGCCCCACACACAAAGTACGTCTGCACGGAAGTGCGGATGTACAACAAACACGGCAAACGGACGCAAGTTAGCAAGAATGTAAAGCCGCTAGGACGGACGTGCGGAGTGCGCCACGTCCGCAACATCCGCATAGCTTTGTGTCTGAGTGATGGAACAAAGTCAGACGGACTGCATTTATGTGTCCAGCATTTGACGGACAAAATGGTTTTTCATTTCCATCTACATCAGTCAAAAATAACATCAGTCACAAAAACGGACCGTACTGCACGGACGCAAAGTCCGTGCAAAATGCGCTCGTCTGACCCTAGCCTTAGATGCCTCTGACGTTGTCTGTGGTTCGGGAGTGGCTTTACAAGAGGAATACGACAACTGTAGCCAAATTCTTTGACACGTCTCTATGTGGTGTCTCTCGATGCCTTGACCCCAGCCTCAGTCCATTCCTTGGGACATTCACACAAATTTTTGAATGGATCAGACGTCTTCCCCATGGTTGTGTAGCCTAGTGAACGAAACTGGGAGAGCATTTTGAAGGCTCAGGAAACCTTTGCAGGTGTTTTAAGTTGATTTGCTGATTGGCATGTGTCAATATATTCGATTTTTAGAGATAGTGAATTGGTGGTTTTTGTTAAATTTGAGCCAAAGCATCACAATTAAAAGAACCAAAGACTTAAACTCCTTCAGTCTGTGCGCAGTGAATTTATTTAATACACAAGTTTCACAATTTAAGTTGAATTTATGAAATAAATGAACTTTTCCACCACATTCTAATTTATTGAGATGCACCTGTATATGTTGGCACAGTTTGCAGCGGGACTTGTTGCAGCGTTTGGTCCCATTCTGTATGTCATCCTGTTCCTGGGTGAGTTTGCTGTGGACCAGTCTTTGCCTCAGGTTAGGGGGTCGCCTGAATGGCAGTAAGGGGGGCTGTGGAATATTTCTTTGAGCGCCGGGTCCTCTGTGACCAGTGGCTGCAGATCTTGTATGGTGTGCATATATGTGTATACAAGTGTATGGGGTGTGTCTGCAGGCGGTGTGCTATGTATGTCTAAAGTCTGTATTCATATAGTCTGTGTAGTATGTATGTGCTCTGTGTATAATGGTGTGTCAACTTTGTTGTATGTGTTCTATATATACAGTCAGGTCCAGAAATATTGGGACATCAACACAATTCTAACATCTTTGGCTCTATACACCACCACAATGTCCTAGGAGTGGCTTTGACCAGTTGCATAAACCTGATCTCTGCTACAAAAAAAAAGCCATCTAGTATGGCATGACATGGCATTGATTTAAGGGTTCTGTGTAAGAACAGACCCAGGATGCAATAAAAGTGAGATAAGGTCATTTGCATATCCTACCCAGAGTTCCTTTGCTGCATATGGGGAATGCAGCACAGGGGCTCTGGGATGCAGTTCTTTGAATTGCTGTGATATGCAGATGGCTTCTGCAATAATAAATGTGTGTGTGTACGGCTTGAAGGAGAAAAGTTACCAAGAAAGGCTTAATGATCTTAACATGTACAGCTTGGAAAAAAGACGAGACAGAGGAGATATGATAGAAACATTTAAATACGTAAAGGGAATCCACAAGGTAGAGGAAGGGAGTATATTTAAAAGGAAACAAAGTAGCAAAACAAGAGGACATAGTCTTAGATTAGAGGGGCAAAGGTTTAAAAGTAACATCAGGAAGCATTATTTTACTGAGAGGGTGGTGGATACATGGAACAGTCTTCCAGTAGAAGTGGTAGAGGCCAAAACAGTAATTGAATTTAAGCAGGCATGGGATAGGCATAAGGCTATCCTAAACAAAAGATAAATCCAGGTAAAGTATCCATGTAATTGGGCAGACTAGATGGGCCGAAAGGTTCTTATCTGCCAACATTTTCTATGTTTCTATGTATATATATATATACAGTCAGGTCCAGAAATATTGGGACATCGACACAATTCTAACATCTTTGGCTCTATACACCACCACAATGGAGTTGGAATGAAACAAACACAATCAAGGTTATTCAGAGAGCGTGAAAAGCAGGAGAATGACTGTAGAATGAAAATCTCTAGGTCAAAATAGCCAAACCAGGAACATTCTCCCTTTCATCTCACTTTTCAAATCCACTATTTTGACCTAGAATTTTTCATTCTCCAGTCATTCTGATTTTCACGCTTTCTGAATAACCCTGAAAGTGCTTTAACTGCAGACTGTCAGCTTTAATTTGAGGGTATGTACATCCAACTCAGGTGAACGGTGTAGGACTTACAGCAGTTTGCAGATGTGCCTCCCACTTGTTAAGGGACCAAAAGTAATGGGACAATTGGCTTCTCAGCTGTTCCATGGCCAGGTGTGTGATATTCCCTCATTACCCCAATTACAATGTGCAGATAAAAGGCAAGAGTTAATTTCAAGTGGGCTATTTGCATTTGGAATCTATTGCTGTCAACTCTCAAGATGAGATCCAAAGAGCTGTCACTATCAGTGAAGCAAGCCATCATTAGGCTGAAGAAACAAAACAAACCCATCAGAGAGATAGCAAGAACATCAGGCGTGGCCAAAACAACTGTTTGGAACATTCTCAAAAAGAAGGAACACACCGGTGAGCTCAGCAACACCAAAAGACCCGGGAGACCACGGAAAACAACTGTGGTGGATGACTGAAGAATTCTTTCCCTGGTGAAGAAAACACCCTTCACAACAGTTGGCCAGATCAAGAACACTCTCCAGGAGGTAGGTGTATGTGTGTCAAAATCAACAATCAAGAGAAGACTTCACCAGAGTGAATACAGAGGGTTCACCACAAGATGTAAACCATTGGTGAGCCTCAGAAACAGGAAGGCCAGATTAGAGTTTGCCAAACAACACCTAACAAAGCCTTCACAGTTCTGGAACAAGATCCTATGGACAGATGAGACCAAGATCAACTCGTACCAGAGTGATGGGAAGAGAAGAGTATGGAGAAGGAAAGGAACTGCTCATGATCCTAAGCATACCACCTCATCAGTGAAGCATGGTGGTGGTAGTGTCATGGCGTGGGCATGTATGGCGGCCAATGGAACTGGTTCTCTTGTATTTATTGATGATGTGACTGCTGACAAAAGCAGGAGGATGAATTTTGAAGTGTTTCGGGCAATATTATCTGCTCACATTCAGCCAAATGCTGCAGAACTCATTGGACGGCGCTTCACAGTGCAGATGGACAATGACCCAAAGCATACTGCAAAAGCAAGCAAAGAGTTTTTGAAGGGACAGAAGTGGAATGTTATGCAATGGCCAAGTCAATCACCTGACCTGAATCCCATTGAGCATGCATTTCACTTGCTGAAGACAAAACTGAAGGAAAAATGCCCCAAAAACAAGCAGGAACTGAAGACAGTTGCAGCAGAGGCCTGGCAGAGCATCACCAGGGATGAAACCCAGCGTCTGGTGATGTCTATGCGTTCCAGACTTCAGGCTGTGATTGACTGCAAAGGATTTGCAACCAAGTATTAAGAAGGGAAAGTTTGATTTATGATTATTATTCTGTCCCATTACTTTTGGTCCCTTAACAAGTGGGAGGCACATCTGCAAACTGCTGTAAGTCCTACACCGTTCACCTGAGTTGGATGTACATACCCTCAAATTAAAGCTGACAGTCTGCAGTTAAAGCACATTGTGTTTGTTTCATTCCAACTCCATTGTGGTGGTGTATAGAGCCAAAGATGTTAGAATTGTGTCGATGCCCCAATATTTCTGGACCTGACTGTATGTGTATATATTCGAAGAGGCTGAAGTTCTGATTCAGATAAATAGTTCATATAAGTAATTGATGTTTTAAAGGGTTAAATGTCATTGTGCCACCGATTTCAACATTTATTTATAAAGGATTTTACCAGGAAGGATACATTGAGATTTCTCTCGTTTTCAAGTATGTCCTGGGTTCGAGAACATTGAAGTGTTACAGTTATAGAAATACAAAGTAATACAATGCAATGGCTTCATATAGAGCTGGATGTCCTCTAGTAAAACAGTTGTCTCTATCCTGGCGCAACGGTTAGTTTGGCAGAGAAACCGTGAACGGGCACCGACAAAGCCGTGTTGAAATCAGCGACTCAACGGCATTTAACCCATTAACAGCATCACTTATATAAACTATTTATCTGAATAAAACCCAACTTCAGCCTCTCATGTGCGTGTTCTGTGTATCTGTGTGTGATGTGCGTGTTCTGTGTATCTGTGTGTGATGTGCGTGTTCTGTGTATCTGTGTGTGATGTGCGTGTTCTGTGTATCTGTGTGTGATGTGTATCTGTGTGTGATGTGTATCTGTGTGTGATGTGTATCTGTGTGTGATGTGCGTGTGATGTGTATCTGTGTGTGATGTGCGTGTTCTGTGTATCTGTGTGTGATGTGTATCTGTGTGTGATGTGTATCTGTGTGTGATGTGCGTGTGATGTGTATCTGTGTGTGATGTGCGTGTTCTGTGTATCTGTGGTGATGTGTATCTGGTGTGATGTGTATCTGTGTGTGATGTGTATCTGTGTGTGATGTGCGTGTGATGTGTATCTGTGTGTGATGTGCGTGTTCTGTGTATCTGTGTGTGATGTGTATCTGTGTGTGATGTGCGTGTGATGTGTATGATGTGCGTGTATCTGTAGAAGTAAAAATATTCAGTGGGGGTTGTGAGATGGTGGTGGGTCCTTCACCTTTTTTTTCCAGTTTTGAGGCTCAGCTTCTCACACACACCATCTCCTGCAGCAACAACAGGGGAGGGGCGCGCTCTGATGACATCACAGCTCATGTGACTGGCTGCAGGCACACGTGATGCTGGGGAGGGGAATGGGGGACACTGAGCTGTGAGGTGGCTGGATCCAGCACTGAGGGACAGGGAGGGAGACACAGCACTGTGATCAGGCCATTCATTAACCCTTTGTGTCCTGAGCCCTGTGAGGCGGTAGATCCAGCTGGTGAATCCAGAGAGGAGATCCAGGCTGAGGGTGCTGGGAGTGAGCGGCTTCTTGTAAGTAAATGCATATATTGCTGATTATAAGCTGTATCCGCTGTATAATGATGTGTGTGAATTCAGCAATGAAATGTCTCCCAGCCATGGGAATAAGGCCATGCTTAGTCTATAAGAATCGGAACCTACTAAAAGAAATGACAGAGAGGAATGTCCATAGAGAATAATGGGACAGAGAGGAATGTCCATAGAGAATAACGGGACAGAGTGGAATGTCCATAGAGAATAACGGGACAGAGTGGAATGCCCATAGAGAATAACGGGACAGAGTGGAATGCCCATAGAGAATAACGGGACAGAGTGGAATGCCCATAGAGAATAACGGGACAGAGTGGAATGCCCATAGAGAATAACGGGACAGAGTGGAATGCCCATAGAGAATAACGGGACAGAGTGGAATGCCCATAGAGAATAACGGGACAGAGTGGAATGCCCATAGAGAATAACGGGACAGAGTGGAATGCCCATAGAGAATAATGGGACAGAGTGGAATGTCCATAGAGAATAACAGGACAGAGTGGAATGCCCATAGAGAATAACAGGACAGAGTGGAATGCCCATAGAGAATAATGGGAGAAATTATTGGATTTGGGAGTCAGAACCATTTGATATAAAATACTTTGTTATTACAGTAAATTGTTTACAACTGAGATCAAGTGGATTAGAAGTGTTGTCTATGGTAGCTGAGTGATCAATTACGAATCGCTGTGAGGTCCTTTCATAGGTGTTACAAATTAACTCCGAATGCTCATGACGTAGAGTGATAAGATGGACTTTACGTCACAGCGATCCGTAATTGATCACTCAGCTACTCTGAATGAAGTACTAATAGAGTGACTCCTCGGGGTCTATTTAAATGGGTCAGAGCATTTGCACCTTAGAGCTCCTGATGAAATTGCCGGTGGTTCGGCGTTGAGTGTTTGTATTGCTAATTCAGCATAAATTCAATACGCAATCATTAATAAAATATAAAGCGGAATTTACAATCTTTTGGCCTGTGAGGTCACCAATTTTATCTTTCTGGATGGTTGTGACATCCTAGGTACGAATGCACGCACGAATGGTTGGAAGTGAAAGTTCATTGTATTGATGCATTAGCTGTGAAGTTCTATTGATGTTTAAAAAGAATTGTTTGTTTGTTTGAAGTGGTTATCCTGCGGCAGACTAGCAAACCAAAAGTGACTGCTGTTATCTCTTACATTGACGAGTGTGATTGAAATCTAGCAATTATTATAATTCTTCATTTATAAAGCGCCAGCATATTCCGCAGCGCTGTACAATAGGCACAGTATAGACAGGGTTACAATACATTGAACAACATTTGACAAACAGTACAGGAGGAGATGAGGGCCCTATTCCCGTAGGAACTCACAATCTAGGAGGGTTGGGGTTGGAAACAGGAGGAGAGGACTGTAAGGTGAGAGTGATTGATGGTTGCGTCAGTGAGTTGGGTGGTAGGCTTCCCTAAATAGGAACGTTTTAAGGGAGCATTTGAAGGAAGAGAAGTTAGGGGAAAGTCTGACAGTACGAGGGAGAGCGTTCCAGAGAGTGGGGGCTGCGCGTGAGAAATCCTGCAGTCTATCATGGGAAGAGGTGATGCGGGGAGAAGCTAGGCGCAGGTCACTGTTTGACCTTAGGGAGCGGGCTGGGGTGTATTTGGTGATTAGTGAGGACAGGTAGTGGGGAGCTGAGTTAGTGAGGGTTTTGTAGGTAAGGATAAGGATTTTGAACTTAATTCTGCAGTGGATGGGGAGCCAGTGAAGGGACTCGCAGAGGGGAGCAGCAGAGACAGAGCGGCGGGTGAGGTGAATTAGCCTGGCGGAGGCGTTCAGGATGGATTGTAGGGGGGAGAGGCGGGACAGGGGGAGGCCAGATAAGAGATTATTGCAATAGTCGAGTCGGGAGATTACCAGGGCGTGTATGAGTTGTTTTGTGGTGACAGCGGTAAGAAATGGCCGAATTGTGGAAATATTACGCAGTTGGTATCGGCAGGAGGAGGAAAGAGACTTGATGTGGGGGATGAAGGAAAGAGCAATCTATGCGGTCTGTGGTGCCGGCTCTGCCGGAATGGTTTAAACATTATGTTGTTCTTTTCTGCTTCGATCTCAACGGGTTGGAATATAGGCTGAATAAGGGGTTTGATTTAATACACCAAAGTATACTCCTTTGTATATATTCAAGGTTAATTCATGTGAAATCCAAGCCTTGTTTACTATCCTCATGTGACCCAATCACAGGTCATATGTTCAAATCGTTTGAAAATTCAACAATTTATCTGATGCATGTAACATGCAGAACAATTGGCTGCTAATACAGCATGAAAATCTACATTTATTATTTAAAAGGGTAAACCGGGTTCAAACAGACAATATATAACCAGCGAGGTTACCAAATCTCCTAATCTGGATAGTACAGCATTGTATGTAACATAAGGAATGTGGGTAGATTTAAATATGTATCAATAATAGCTCAATTAAATGGAATATTACCCACATCTATGTTACTATTAATGTCTGAACATTCCAACATTTAATTGGAACTATCACAGCTCTGAAATACTCCAAACCGATAAGGTGCAGTGTAATCGCCGCCCTAAGGCAAGTCGTTTTTGGTCATTGGATGACCGTTTGTTGTTTGATTAAAAATTATATCCTTTATTATTAAATCAGTAATAAAGGAAATGTGTTCATAATACAAGGAGAGATATTTCCTCTTTATTGAGGAGTTCACCCTATGGATTATACATGCTGGGGGGCGACATTCTTCATGCACTGCCCATCAGCGTGACTAAATCATGGGTGCAGGAAATCCTGTCTGATCTGGCAACCAAAGATATACCCCACGTATACTCTTATATACACCCATACACTATATACTGATACCCCATATATACAGTATAATGATTTCACCCTCAATAGAGCATTTTTATTATCCTCATCATTTATCATCATCATCATATGGCACCAACAGTTTCCGCTGCGCTTTACATTAACCAAAGGGAAGATACAGATAAACAGACATAGGATGGAAACACGAGATGTAGAGGGCCCTGCTCATAGGAGTTTACAGTCTAGAGGGATTGGGGTTGAGGAAGACCAGGGGAATTTTAATAGATGTCAGGATCATTAGTGCCAGTGGTTCAGGAATGGAGGGGCCATAGAAGCAGCTTCAATCATGTGTGAGCAGGGGCGGACTGACAACTAATGGGGCCCCCGGGCAATAGGAGATCATGGGGCCCCCTTATTCTGCACCCATAAAAAATCCCACCCCCTACAATGCAACACCCACATGTACATTATTGTACTAAAGAATTTATTTCTGAACTCCTTAAAATAACCTTTTTGAAAATTGTGTTAAGAAAATCCACTTGGTCCTAGCAGCGAATTGGGGTATCCATTGCGCGCCCCCTCCAGTCCTACAGATGGCCACCGCTCTGCTGCAGCAGCCATCACCAACTCACTGCAGCTAAGGCTGCACCGCGGCACAGAATGTCCCTGTGGTAAATGTGGGAAACAGACGATTTATTTTTAAAGATACTGTACATTACTGACACGCTGCACATTACAGAGCTCCACAGCAATAAAACTCACAGTAATGTGTGGTATATGCAGGGTTTTTTTCTGTGCCGGTATGCCGTACTGGCACCTACCGGCTGAGTCAGCTGCACTTTTCAGGGGGTGGCCGCCCTGCCGCTCAATGATCCGCGGGATGCTCTGTCCGCGGCCACCGAGCGCTGCCTCTTGAAGGCCTCCGCAGCCTGCTACTGTGCACTGCGAGGAAGTGATCCTATATCGTTGCTTCCTAACAGCTCTCCGACACACATGGAGATGTACACGGCGGCCAGCAGCAGGGCAGCCCTCTTTGCGGCGATCTCCTTGCTCCTCTCGGTCCGCTCGGCTGCCTGCCTGATGTGGCACGGCGCCGCAGCTAGTAACCCCGGCAGATCAACGGAGGAGCTGTCCCCGGGGCTACATTGTCCTGAAGGATGGAGCCGGTGGGGCCTGTGACAGCTTCACTGCAAGACGCTACAGCATCTATCCAGGGCGAGTGTCTCAATCCATGTGCTCACACACACTGCACTTTTGGGGTTTCATTGCTGTGGATTCTGATATGCTCACACCCTGCACTTTTGGGGTTTCTTTGCTGTGGATTATGATATGCTCACACACACTGCACTTTGTTGGGGTTTCATTGCTGTGGATTCTGATATGTTCACACACACTGCACTTTGTTGGGGGTTTCATTGCTGTGGATTGTGATATGCTCACACACACTGCACTTTGTTGGGGGTTTCATTGCTGTGGATTGTGATATGCTCACACACACTGCACTTTGTTGGGGGTTTCATTGCTGTGGATTGTGATATGCTCACACACACTGCACATTACTGTGAGTTTTATAGCTACATACCCCCGGGGTGATATATGGCTATGTTTGTGAATGTATGGCTGTGTGTATAAATGCATGTATTTGTCTTTAAACAAGCTGCTGTGTGTAAAAGTCTGCATCTGTGTTCTTGTCGCAGTCCGGCGTTGCCCCCTTGCCCTGCACCCAAAAGGCTGTATTGCTCCTGGAATCGCCACATTATCTGCTGCCTGCACTGCACAAAGTAAGAATGAATTGTAAAACTGCCTCTGTCCTTAAAGGGTTAATAAAGTAGTATTTATTAGGACACGAAAATAGTCCTAATAATCAACGATTTTCCCTGGCCGTGAGAGAGTACCCCCACCTATTTTTCCAGAAAAAAAGCACTGGGTATATGTATGAGCGTATCACAGAATCCACATCAATAAAACTCACAGTAATTTGCGCTGTGTATGAGCATATCACAGAGCTCCACAGCAATAAAATTCACAGTAACTCACAGTACCCAGGACATACTGAAACAAGAGAAATCTCAATGTATCCTTCCTGGGCAAAATACTTTATAAATAAATGTACGGTGTGTGTGAGCGTGAGTTTTATTGCTGTGGAGCTCTATGATACTCTCACACACAATGCTAATTACTGTGAGTTTTGTTGCACCGGCTTGATTTCATATGTATCGCACAACAGCATTTGGGAAGTGCGGTCAGACATTAAATATGAAAGCTAGCTATTTACAGCTCAACTATAACATTGCAACTTTGGAAGTGGTGCATATCGGTAAGCAGTAATGACGGCAGCTCTCGTGTGAAGGGCTGGCTCAAACCACTGTAAGATCCCCTACCACCTTTTGCTTTGTCCACTATAACCTGAGCTAAACACATAGGGCGCTATTACATTCTTCCCGCAAAAAAGTGCGCGTGCGCATTAACGCGAGGGGCAAAACCCTTTGCGTTGAACATCTTATTACAACGTTCGCGCAAACGATGCGCGTTAACGTCTAACGCGAGTGACCCTGCGCGAACCCAGCGCGAGCGCAAGTTCGTGCGCGCATCCCATACTTAACATTGTGAGCGCAAATGCGTTTGTGCGCTGGTGCACGCATGGTATTACAATCTTCGAACAGTTTTTAACGGACAACGTTTGCGCGCATAATTTTAACGTCTTTTAAGGCTAGGGTCAGACGAACGCATTTTTATGTTGTCTGTGAAAAAGTGCGTTCGAACGAATGGACGTATTTTTTCACGGAATACGCGATAGTGGTCATACTATGCGCATTTTCGTCCGTGATTTTGTACGGATCATCAATAAAACACTTTTTGCGTCTGGACGTTATGTTGGCCGGACATTAGCAGCGTCTGACGTCTCCTAATCACACACACACGCCGCTAGCGGACGCAGCGCACTCTGTACGTCAGTACCTGCGGTTTCACGTTCTCGAAAAAATGCGTTCATTTTCCACTTGCGTTGCGCAGCCGGACTTTTGTGCGACCGTACTTCGTATATTGGCTGTCATTGCCCGGCATCTGCTGCTACTACGGCCGTGATTAAGTGCGCCAGAACGCGCGTTCGCACTGCCTCAGTCTGACCCTAGCCTAAAAGATGGTGTTAAAGGCAAATCTGAACGACCTGGCTGAACCCAAATACGCCAGCGCAAAAGAAAAATACGTAGCAACGTATAGTTACACATTCTACACATACCCAAACAATAAAATGGGCAAAAAATTGTATGGAAAAAAACCTACAGTAGGTGAGTGTATAGGCACTAAATAAACAATTGGAAGTGGAGGATACACTTATATTAAGAAATAAATGCTAAAAAACATATGGGAGCGCATAAATTACATAGATTGTAAACACAATAATCATATTATAATAACAAATAGCCCCAATGGGTAATTGAAAGAACCACGGATGAGTGAAGTAATCGGTAGATCCTACAAAGAAAAAAAGAGAGAATCTGTTTTATTATTATTGTTTTTAATTTGATTGTATTTTCTTCTTTTTTAATTGTAATTTTGCCTGTTTGCTGTATTGATTTGAGGGGTTAATAAAGTTTGCCACTTGTTTTACAATGCGGACTTGATTACCGATAACGAAAGTGAAAGTATCGTGGTCACTAATGAGTAGCGGAAACATCATAGAAAACGCCCAATAACAAATGAAAGTAATCTGATCGCTCGTTTAATAAAACGATTCGACCGCTATGGGAGGAAGGAAACGGAAGTACGTCAGCAAGATGGCGCCTGGAATGCACGATGCTCGGCACTGTGACACGCACGCCGGGTGAAAGGTATTTTAATATGATAGGTAGTGTGACTCCACCCCCCCCCCATTATAAGTGTCAAACCCTGCAAGTCTTTTACTTGCATAGGATGTTAGCCTGTGGAATTTAGCCATTTCCTTTGTGTGCAAGAAGGGGTGTGTGAAAAGTGTATGCTAGAAAAAGCCATCTCTGAATCAATATAGTAATTTTTGGCTCACTGTTGGTTAAACTCTGACGTAGAAATGTATCTGTATGCTGATTGGCTATAAGTTCTTTGAAATCTAATAAAAGACCTGTCTAAGGAAGGATATTTCAGACAGGACTGACGCTACATTGCTTTGTGGCTGATTTTGTTGTCTCTCGCCATGGTGAAGCGCCGCGCCCTGTTTTCAACTTTGATATATGAGAAGAAACTTAAAAAAGGTTTATTGAAATTTCATAAATGGTAATTATTATAGGGAGTTTGTTTTGTTTGCTTTAAATCCAAATTTATCACCGGGTTTGCGCGCCTTTTCGTCCAATTTGATCGAAAGTCTAAAAACAAAGACCACAATGCAAAGATAATCCGATTGCTAAGGCCCGCAGCAAGCAGGGGAAAAGCGTCTCGGTGTTATGTGCAATAAATTTTATTTTCTTTTTACTCCTCTATCTCCTCCTTTATTTAATTCATATGAGGATATCCTGTCCCTCTGCGATTTATTCCCCAAACTGAACAGGATACAAATTGTATCGTGGAGCCCAGCAGAATTGGGATCGGATCAGGAGATACGAGGTGGGACCCCCTCTAGTGGCAAGAGGTCCAAGGCGATATTACCGAACCACCTGGGCAGGAGGTTCTAGGGCACGTGAGTGTGTCTTTTTATTAGTTATTCCTTCATTGAGTCGCAGAACTGTACTATGTACTTATTTCTCTCTCTTTGAGATACACTCATCATCAAGAACAGGAATCGATGTATGGGAGGAGTCCCCCAAAAGAGACTTAAAGGCTTACATCTTGTGTCTTGAAGACTCCTCATTTGTGAGTGTCACTCCACACGTTGTGTGTCCAATACACTTCAGTGCTATATATTGCGCGATGGCCTTTCTCTCTTCTTTTTTTCTTTGTAGGATCTACCGATTACTTCACTCATCCGTGGTTCTTTCAATTACCCATTGGGGCTATTCGTTGATTATTGTGTTTACAATCTATGTAATTTATGCGCTCCCATATGTTTTTTAGCATTTATTTCTTAATAAAATGGACAAGTTGTGTGCGTTTTTATTATTGCTGCACCATATATGCGCAGATTGAATTGTCTTTAAATCCTCTATAGCAGGCCTCAAAATTTCCACTCGCCTACTAGCATTTGGCGAGTGGAAATTACATGAGGGCGAGTGGGAATGCAGATGCAGGCAGGGTTAGGTGGGGCAACTAGTGGCGAGTAATTCTTAAGGCCTGGCTAGTAGCTTGGGACTTGAAATTTTGAGCCCTGCTCTATAGAGATCAATTGGTATGTCCGTCCTGTTAATCACAGCTAACGGCAAGCTTGGTAGACACACTGTTTTTTCCACTGTTGTTCCCCTTCGCCTAGTACCACCACTCGGAGATGGGAAGGGGAGAAGAAAAACTGCGCTTAATTGCACAGATTATCTTCAGTATAATATAACCAATAGGAGCCAGTAGGAAGAGGTACTCACATATTCTGGTGTCTAATGTCCAGACACCCGGTAGTAAAGCCAACCAGTGAATTTTTGGAGTACTGGTTCTCCTTTCTGCTGCCCTCCGATGTTATCGGCACCAAAGATCTCAGGTTTGGTATAAATTCCATTTAAAATACCAGACACCAGAATATGTGAGCACCTCTTCCTAAACTCGTTATTGGTTATATCATACCGAAGATAATCTGCGCAATTGAGCGCTGTTTATGGAAGAGCTGCCATTAACCCTTTGCAGTCTGCTTCCTGACCTCTGGTGGGATTGGGACTCCATGTGATGTGTGGGCAGAACCTGCCCCCCCCCTTTCCCTCTCCCCTGTGGATCAGCTGTGCTCTCCCTTCCACCTCTCGGACTGTCCCTTTAAGAGGCTGAGCAGGTGCTGTGCAGTAAGGCACTGCTATAAAGGCAGCCTGTGCTCAGCAGCCCTCACTCATCCTGAGGGCAAGCTGCCTCTGGGGACCATGACTGGCCATCACTGCTGGGGATATGGAGAGGATGACGGTAATAACACCCCTTTTAATCCCTTTATTTCTGTGCAGCCGAGCCTTACTGTGCCTTACGAGCACATTCCTCCCTTCATTAACTGCAGCCAGGCATCACAGCACCACTGTGACATTCCTTCATCCAACATCCCTGCAACTTGTTACATGGCATGCCCGGTTGACATCCTGCCAGGGGGTGACAGGGGGGCGAGGGAGGTAAGTGCACCCACTGCAAGGATCCCCCTCCTGGTACCCCATTTCCTCTTATTACAGGATGGATGTGATGGATAATGCAGAGCATCAATGATACTGTTACTGGATCCATGGTATATAGTGGAGATGCAGCAGGAGACGGGAGGGGGGGCAGGGCATGCTGGCAGGGCCGGCGCTAGCGTAAGGCGGCACAGGTGGCCGCCTTACTATCTGGCTTCCTGCCAGTTTGTGGGGGCGGAATGCCCCAGCCCGAGCGCCGCCATCTTGGTTGGCCGGGGAGACCCGGCGCAGCGGTAGGGGCCGAACCACCTGATGTCGCGAGAACGCGGCTGCGCTGGTCTTGTGGTTCCCGCCCGGCGAGCGGCAAAGCTGCATCATGTCAGCGGCCGCTCGCCACCATGAGGAACGCCGGCGGAGCCTGGGGGGCCTGGCAACAGGTGAGAGCTGGGGGCAGATATATCCATATGTGAGCTGGGGGCAAATGTCTCCATATCAGCTTGGGCAATATATACCCATGTAATCTGGGGGCAAATATATCCATGAGTTGGTGGCAAATATATCCACATGTGATCTGGGGGCAAATATACCCATATGAGCTGGGGGCAAATATACCCATATGAGCTGGGGGCAAATATACTTATATATACACACACACTAGGGTTGCTCATATATGTGTATATATAGAGATTATCATGGCACCTCTATCCTGATTGGCTTGACATGACATGGATGGGGGGGCACCAAAATGCACCTTCGCCTGACTAGATAAAAATGCTTGCACCAGCCCTGCATGCTGGGCTCAGGTTTTCATGTTCTCAGCCTGAATTACTGAATGATTCAGATGTATATTATTATGGGAAGCATGAAGTGACAGGTGTCATAAGGGACTGAGCTATACACAATTTAATACCTAGAAGGAAATTTTAGATGTATATGTACGTCTAGATTTGTTTGCGCTATAAGGAAGCTCCCCTCCTTTTTTGAGCTACAAACATTGGGTATTTGTAAGATTGTGTATACCTTCTCGGTTTTCCATATCTGGCTGCATCTATATAGGACTGCTAGCGCCGCAGGACACTAAAACTCTCTTGGTTCAAAATACTGAATAGAGCTTGAATAAAAATCCATTAAATGTCTTTTTTTTTTTCCCCAGTCCCGCTGAAAAACATCCGCGCACCGGTTTCTGCGCGCAACGTCAATGCGCGCGCGTTTTTTCCCTCGATCTGTCAAAAATCACGGCCACTACCTTGTCTTCCGTCAGAACGTCCGTTTTTCTGCGCATTCCGCACAAAATCCTTTAGTTTGACGGACTCGCGTTAAAAAATGACATTGCTGGCACAGATTCGTGCGCGCAAACGTACTTTGCGCGCATTTTTGCGCGTCGGTTTTCCGAACGTTATTTTTTGACGGATGACAATATGCGCGAGGATTGTAATACCACCGTTAATTTTCGCGCGATAACGCAAAATGTGCTGCGCGAGCGAAATTACGTGAGGAATGGAATCGGGCCCATAGTATATATATGTTTCCTTTGATAATCCACACTGCTATTTAAGTAAAATAGATGTCCATATAAAATCCATTACACAGACCTACAGATAATAAACCCATAGCTCGTTAACGTTCCCAGCCAGAATAATACTCTATATCCAAATGAGGACTTGCGCCTTTAAGCCGCAAGGGCAGCATGGAATGACCAATGTAAAGCAACACTGCATCTCCTATATTTATTCAAATGAACTATGACAACCTGGGACTCTCACTGCCTCAAAAACACTCTTGGGGGATTATTCACTAAGTGAAGTTAGATTAAGTGATGAAACCATGTTAAACTTTGTGATTTGGATAGATAAAAAAAAGACCCAGGAATCGTCAATGAAACCTCCTCTGCTTTTCTTTAATTTCCGTATTGGGATTGTCAAAGTCTGAAGCGGTTACAAAAACTATAACAACATTTAGTGAATAATCCCCCATCTGATCTGAAATCACATACAGGGTAATTCAAAGAGATCCGAATTGCTGGAGAAAGGTAACCGAACGCTGAAAATCAGCGTTCGGTTACCTTTCTTGGCCATTCGGCTATCCAGAGAGCAGGCAATTCGCCAAATCCTGGCGAATTGCCTGCACATACGGTGCCTGTTCGGTGCTTGTTCGAGGGCAGTGAATCCCCATAAAAAAGCACTGGTTCGGCTATTCAGAGAACACAAACCAGCAGTGAAAGGTTCCCCTAATGCCCTGCCATTCGGTGGTTTAATTCGGCAGGTTTATTCAGGAGAATCCCATAGGCTTCAATGTTAAAAATATTCCCGTTTTAATTCAATATCTAATAAACCGTTCATTATAAAATTCTGCAGTAAAGAGTCTCTTTATTTATAGATTTTTTTAAGGATATTTTAAGCATTTTTCCGGATTTTGTTTTATGTTTAGTTATTTTTTCTGTAACAGCCCTTTTTATTATCATTCATTGGATCATATGTAAATTTCAGACATTTTCGCTCAGTAGTTTCTTTGCAAACAGCGTTTCACTTTTCAAACATTCAAGCGAACGTTTTTTCTAATTTATTCACTGCCTTTGTCTGCGGCGTCGGCTTTTTCCAGCGGCTGCCCTGCGTGTGATCGGCTCCTGCTCAGGTTTTTCCGGCCTTTTCAGCGGATTAATCTAGATGTTTTTGTGGGTTTTCGACGTGCATTCGCCGGGTTTTGCGGTTAGTTTTCATCGGGTTTGCGGCGGCCTTTCCCTGCAATTCGAGGACCCTGTGGTGCTTGCTGAATACACCGCAGGGTCGCCGAAATGGGATTGGCAAAACGAACCGAATTGAAGAGAACGAAAAGTCGCCGAACGTGCGGTGACTTTTCGATTCTCTTTGAATTACCCTGATAATGTTGCATAGAGGTCTTATAGAAATGTTTACCAACTACCTGTGACGAAGAAATAAATGATTGTTGCAGTCCATAAGCGGGGCTGATTTTATTTTCTTATATACGGAGGCCCAAACATTCAAAACCTCTTTACTATGTTTCCCTTCCACTCCAGCAATCACTGGAAACACGGACAGATCAGGGCCTGAAACCGCTGAAGAGTAGGGAGCCAGGGCACTGGCTAGCTCACATGTTGCTGTCCCCAGCCCTGGCAATCTCAAGGGACACCACCATGCCCAGGTTTCCCCTGATTCACCTCAGTCTGTCTCCAGCAGGAGATGAGAGGTTAGCTCTGGAGGCCGGCATTACACTGTATGGGCTGCCCCTGCACCATGCCGACAGCAGGAAGCTTTAGACGTCTAGAGCCTGCACTGGTCACCCGATCAGCAGCTCTGCTCTCCAGTTTGTCAGGGGGCAGGCTACTTTCTGGGAGGTCTGGCACCCAAGACTCCAGCTCCATCCCCAGCCCCACTTGGAACAGTGCACTACACATACCTCCGGTTCCGGGGAGGTGCTGCCGCGGGGAAGCTGCACACTAGGCCTATGGGGACGATTGCACTGCACACTGCATCTAACATTTTCAACTGGAGCAGGCACGTTGCATTGGCGCCGCCCCCTCACGTGATGCGTGCTGCATCACATGAGAGGGTGGCCCCAATGCAACCTGCCTGATCCAGTTGAGAATGTAGGATGCAGTGCGCCGCTGGGACATGACTGCCTGTCAAATGATTGTCTGGATCCTGGAGAGGAGGGAAACCAGCGGGGCTCACTGTGCCTGGCCAAACCGGGCCCCTACCGACCAGCGGGCAGTGCCCGATGGGTCAGTCTGCCCCTGTGTGTGAGTAGGTGAGCAAAGGGATGATTTGCATCTGTGATGTGGTACGCTAAACTGAAGGGATGGATGTTGTGGGATTTCTTGAAGGCCTGAAGATCAGGGGAGAGTTTGATGGGGCGAGGCAAGTCATTCCACGGGACAGGAGCTGCCCTTGAAAAGTCTTGGAGATGAGAGTTGGCCGTGCGGGTGTAGACAGATGACAGGTGGAGATCGCCTGCCAACAGGAGTTGTCTAGATGGGTTGTGTTTGCGTAGTAACAAAGACATGTAGGGAGGGGTTGAGCGATTTGGATGTGAGCGTCAGTATTTTAAACTGTATCCTGGAACGTGCAGGAAGCCAATGGAGGGACCGGCAGAGTGGGGAGGTACGTGAGGTGCGTCTGGTGTGAAAAATAAGCCTGGCACCTGCATTCATTACAGATTGCAAAAGGGGCAATATGGGATTTGGGGCCAATAAGGAGCGAGATGCAGTAATCAGAAGAAATGATAAGAGCATGAACCAGCACCTTTGCAGTGTCTTGTGTCAGAAAGGGGCGGACATGGGCAATGTTTTTGAGTTGATAGTAACAAGATTTGGTCACTGTCTGGTTGTGGGGAGAGAACGTTAGGTCAGAATCGAAAGTGACACCAAGGCAGTGAGCATGAGGCATCTGGATAATGAGCATTTCATTTTCTCGTAGAGAGATAAGTGATATTGGGTTCTTCTTGGAGGCAGGAACAATGAGAATTTCAGTTTTGGCAAGATTGAGTTTAAGGAAGCGGAAAGACATCCAATTCAAAACGGCGGAGAGACAGTCAGTGACTCGATCCGGAGAGCCAGAGAGAGATCAGGGGAGAGGAGGTATATTTGAGTGTCTCAGGGTATAGGTGGTACTGGAATCCAAAGGAGCTGATCAGTTTGCCTAGAGAGGCAGTGTAGATCGAAAAGAGAAGAGAGCCCAGTACTGAACCTTGGGGCAACGTAACAGAGACAGGCTGCCGGGAGGAAGTACCTCCAGAAAATTAGACCCTAAATGATCATTGGGACAGGTAAGAAGAGAACCATGAAAGAATAGTACCTTGAAGGCTGATATCACTAAGAGTTTGAAGTAGGAGCGAATGGTCAACTATCAAAAGTGACAGGTCAAGAAGGATCAGCAGAGAGGAGCACCCATTCGATTTAGCAGTTACAAGGTCATTGGTCAGTTTTGTAAGGTCTGTTTCCGTTGAGTGCAGTGAGCGAATGCCAGATTGCAGACGGTCGAGGATAGAGTGGCTGTTAAGGTAGCCAATCAGACAGGCATACACAAGCTTTCAAGGAGTTTGGAGGCAAAAGGGAGCAGGGACACGGGGGTAGTTGGAGGGAGCTTTTTTAGGATCTGGAATACAGTGGCATGTTTGAGGGGAGTAATAATTATTAGTATGTAAAGGGTTAAATGTTTCAGGAACGGGTTGAATTTTTGCCAGACAAGAGGTTAAATGTCTGGCGTGCGATATAGACCAGTAATGGATCTCGATCCATTTTGACAAAGTGGAAACCATAGACGTGCACAGGGGGTGTGCCTGCCCAGACACACCCTAATGGTGGGTGAAGAGGTCCTCTTCCATCTCCTTCACTGACATTTTATATTTCCCTTTATCTGGTTCACGATGAATAGCAGAAAATCTGACTGTATCTCTATATTACAGACTTGTTATTTCTAATGAAAATGTGCATTTTGTACAAAATCATCTAAACATAATTTTTCAATTATTAAATTAATTACTAAATGTTCCATATGTGCACACAATAACACAACGGGCTGCACACGCTAGTGTTGGAAATCCTGACCCTCTCACCCCTCTGAAACATGGCGCCAAAATAGACTTAAAAGGAAAGGGTTTTTCTCCGGTACCTGTCATTAATATTTGCATCCATACAGGGAAGGTGATGTCTTTATCACCTCCATTACTGCTGTTCTCCTTAATTGCTTATGTCCCTTCCCCCTTTTTTTCCTTCTTTCTTCTGAGGCTTCCTGACACGACTGGAATTGAGGGGTAAGATACCATCAGCATAATGAGCAAACCTGCCCTACCCTCAAGTTATTACACAAAGTCTACTGTATACCGCTACTAGAAACTGTTTTCTTTTGCAGGAGTACAGCAAGAGTCTGAAAATGTCTGCAGGAGTAATTTTTGAAGAATCGGTATCATGTGTGGAAGAAAACCTCATGAAGCCTCTGTCCGTAAAGCAAGAGGAAATAATCAAAGATGAAACTCTGGATTTCCAAGAAAATAAAAACGAGCCAGAGAATTTCGAGCTGTCACATGGGACTGTCCAAAAAAAATATCTTTATTCAGACATGTTGGTCCAATCTCGTTTAACAAATTCTGTCTCTTGTTGGTCAGAACTTCCCCAAACTCACACAGCTCATCTTGGAACAAAAACATTTCAATGTCCTGAAAGTGAGGAATGTTTAAGCACAAATGCAAGTCTTGGTATACACAGGAGAGGTCATATAGAAGAGAAGACGTTTGCATGTTCTGAATGTGGGAAATGTTTTAGAACAAAGCAAGAGCTTACTGTACATGAAAGATTTCATACAGGAGTGAAGCCGTTTGCTTGTTCGGAATGTGGGAAATGTTTTAGTACAAAGGGTAATCTTACTGTACATGAGAGAATTCACACAGGAGTGAAGCCATTTGCTTGTTCTGAATGTGAGAAATGTTTTAAATCAAAAGGTAGTCTTACTGAACATGAGAGAATTCATACAGGAGAGAAGCCATTTGCATGTTCTGAATGTGAGAAATGTTTTAGACTAAAGCATGAGCTTACTGTACATGAGAGAATTCATACAGGAGAGAAGCCATTTGCATGTTCTGAATGTGAGAAATGTTTTAAAACAAAGAAAGAGCTTACTGTACATGTGAGATTTCATACAGGAGAGAAGCCATTTGCTTGTTCTGAATGTGAGAAATGTTTTAAAATGAAGAAAGAGCTTACTGTACATGAGAGAATTCATACAGGAGAGAAGCCATTTGCATGTTCTGAATGTGAGAAACGTTTTAGAACAAAGCATGAGCTTACTGTACATGAGAGAATTCATACAGGAGAGAAGCCATTTGCATGTTCTGAATGTGAGAAATGTTTTAGAACAAAGCATGAGCTTACTGTACATGAGAGAATTCATACAGGAGAGAAGCCATTTGCTTGTTCTGAATGTGAGAAATGTTTTAAATCAAAAAGTAGACTTACTGCACATGAGCGATTTCATACAGGAGAGAAGCCTTTTGCATGTCCTGAATGTGAGAAATGTTTTAAATCAAAAGATGTTCTTACTAAACATGAGACAATTCATACAAGAGAGCAGTCGTTTGCATGTTCTGAATGTGACAAATGTTTTAAATCAAAAGGTGCTCTTACTAAACATGAGACAATTCATACAGGAGAGAAGCCGTTTGCTTGTTCTGAATGTGAGAAATGTTTCAGAACAAAGGGTGAGCTTACTAAACATGAGACAATTCATACAGGAGAGAAGCCGTTTGCTTGTTCTGAATGTGAGAAATGTTTTAGAACAAAGAGTAATCTTACTGTACATGAGAGAATTCATACAGGAGAGAAGCCATTTGCATGCTCTGAATGTGAGAAATGTTTTACAACAAAGAAAGAGCTTATTGTACATGTGAGAATTCATACAGGAGAGAAGCCGTTTGCATGTCCTAAATGTGAGAAATGTTTTAAATCAAAAGGTGCTCTTACTAACATGAGACAATTCATACAGAAGGGAAGCCTTTTGCATGTTCTGAATGTGACCAATGTTTTAAATCAAAAGGTGCTCTTACTATACATGAGACAATTCATACAGGAGATAAGCCGTTTGCTTGTTCTGAATGTGAAAAATGTTTCAGATCAAAGGGTGAGCATACTGTACATGAGAGAATTCATACAGGAGAGAAGCCGTTTGCTTGTTCTGAATGTGAGAAATGTTTCAGATCAAAGGGTAAGCTTACTGTACATGAGAGAATTCATACAGGAGAGAAGCTGTTTGCATGTTGTCAGTGTGAAAAATGTTTTAGAACAAAGAGTGAGCTTACTAAACATGAGAGAATACATACAAGGAGAGAAGCCGTTTGCATGTTCTGAATGTGAGAAATGTTTTAGAAAAGAGTCGTCTTACTGAACATGAGAGAATTCATTCATCTATTCATTCTCATTGATGCAAAGTCATTTTCATGGCATGAATGTGGGAAGGGTTTTGGAACAAAGTAGCATAGCAGAGTTACACACCTGAATGCGCCGACAGAAGAGAATTTACTCCTATCCACTATGTGAACAAATGTATCTGGACACACGTTCTATTTACTTGTGACAGTATTCCCTTTAGACTTGGGGTACAAGGACCTAAGGATGCATTTGGGAGTTATGTGCCTGATATGTTGTATTATTTTCCAGCCCTCTCCTATGTTGAAGACACACTGTACCTATAATTCTTGGTACAGAGTGCTTGTGTTTTCTGTGTCCCAGCCCCTTATGTGTTTATTGTAGTGTCATGTTGTGTATACTGTGTTGTTTCCCTTATGTGCATCTGTAAGTAATGGATTCCTTCATTTCCCCTGATTCTATCCAACCTCCCAGGATCTGGCTTAAACAATAAAAGTATGGAAACGCGGGTGTGTGTTTTACCATTGTATTCTGCACATCCGCCTGTTTGTGTTTGTAGCAAAATATTAAAGAAATCAGCACAACGTGGTATATTTGAAGTAAGGTTTATTCCATCACCAGCAGAACAGACGTTTCAACCTCACATAGGCATACATGATATACTTGACAAAGACCTATGTGAGGTTGAAACGTCTGTTCAGCTGGTGATGGAATAAACCTTACTTCAAATATACCACGTTGTGCTGATTTCTTTAATATTTCGCTGTCTTCAGGCCTTGGAGTGAGGACCTCCTCCAGCTGTGGATTTAATTGAGTGAATACATCTTCTGTACATTGGAATTGTCTGTGTTTTTATTTAGGGTTTCCAGTTACAGTCATTCCCAGTTTTGTTTTCACTCTGTAAAGAGCTCCGGCTGTTGACTGGGTGGGTTTGGGTCAGAATCAGTTCTGCTTCAGGACACTGACAGCAAGGGGAGCTTTGTGCACGTGGGTACGGGACCCCACATTACATTACTGAATTCAGGTGTTTCAAGCCGAGCCTTTGCCTCTGGTTTATAAAATCGAGCCCCCAGCCCTGCAGTCTGCATTTACAAACAATTATTATTAAAAATGGGTCGTTCTGAAGAGCTCAGTGAATCCAAGCTTGTATTGTGATAGAATGTCACCTGTGCAATAAAACACAAAACAGAAAATAAGGATTGTGTGTAATACTAGTACACAAGCAGTGGGGGTTTAGCAATAAAACAAAACTTTATTAGATCATATAATAGAAGCACTAATAGTAAGAACAATTATAGACATGGTGGGGTAACGCCGTTCATTCCGGTATGTGATTAAAACAGAGCAATATTATACGTAGCAGACTTGCATACCTATGTATCTGCACACCTATCCTTTGATGCCCTCTAGGGGGAGACTGCTCCGTGATAATATCAATACTCTAGGTTATTCAAGCTAAATCCACATTAGATTGCGATATAATCAATACCATAGGCTGCAGCCGCATAAAAGCATGTGTCATGGATCATATAATGGCCATTAAGTCGTCACAATAACCATATTATGTCGCAATTGCCTCAAATATGAAGAAACAGTGAGTAGAGGAAGGTACCTCTGTATGGCGCTACACACAATAATCATAATAATGTCTTATACACACCTATAGGAGTCCATACATTTGAACAAGTACAAAACACGTATTTTTAAACCATATATACAATACGTAGCTGAGGAAATAATGTGTTACATATACAGGTGCATCTCAAAAATCAGAATGTGGCGGAAAAGTTCATTTATTTCATAAATTCAACTAAAATTGTGAAACTCGTGTATTAAATAAATTCAATGCGCACAGACTGAAGGAGTTTAAGTGTTTGGTTCTTTAAGGCTAGGGTCAAACGAACGCATTATTTGCAACGACCGTCAAAAAGTGCGTCCGAACGCATTGACATATTTTTTCACGGAATGAGCGAAAACGGTCAGGCGACGCGCATTTTCATGCGTGATTTTTTACGGATCGTCAATAAAACACGTTTTTGCGTCTGGACGTTATGTAGGCTGGACATTAGCAGTGTCTGACGTCTCCTAATCACGCACACACGCCGCTAGAGGACGCAGCGCACTCTGTAGGTCAGTACTAGCGGTTCTGCGTTCTCGAAAAAATGAGTTCATTTTTCACTTGCGTTGCGCGGCCGGACTTTCGTGCGGCCGTACTTCGTATATTGGTCGTCATTGCCCGTCATTTGCTGCTACTGCGGCCGTGATTAAGTGCGCCTAAACGCACGTTAAAAATGCGTTAGTCTGACCCCAGCCTTAATGGTGATGATTTTTGTCGCATTTAACAAAAACCACCAATTCACTATCGCAACAAATTCGAATACTTTATAAGATCAATAACAAAAATTTATTTTAGTGAAGTGTCGCCTTCTGGAAAGTCTGTTCATTTACTGTAAATGTCCTCAATACTTGGTAGGGCTCCTTTAATTCCTGTATCAATTCGGCGTGGCACGGAGGTGGCATGGCATGGAGGTGATCAGTCTGTGGCTCTGCTGAGGTGCTATGGAAGCCCAGGTTTCTTTGACAGTGGTTTCAGCTCATCTGCATTTTTTGGTCTCTTGTTTCTCATTTTCCTCTTGACAATAGATTCTCTATGGGGTTCAGGACTGGTGAGTTTGCCGGCCAGTCAAGCATAGAGATGGGAAGGCCTGGGGGAAAAAACTGAATTTTTCCGTTTTTTCCCAAATGCTATTTTCTGTTTTTTTCTGGAAAAATTCGAGAAAAAAAAACAAAGTGTGTGATATGTTCTTTTACAATGATATATAATATGTCTAATATAGATTTAATAACATATCATAACATTAGGACCTTAATTAAAAACGTCTGAGACTTTATTTAAAGTGTTAAATCATTACAATTTCTCTCGGCTGAAGACGAACAAATCCTGGAATACAAGTAACACGTCTCTATGCAATACGAAAGCAACAAAAAAATATGCATTTCAGCCTCTAGGGGGCACTGCAGGGAAAATGCTTCAGTTTAGCTTGATCGGGAGCTCCATCTTCTAGCTCCTACAGTGGATGTTAGTTTCTGTCTTCTCAGGCCTTAACTGTCAATTAAGAGGTTAAATCTGTCCCTATTTGATCCCTGTTAATGTTCTCCCCAGTACAGTCTGGGATTCTGCAAATCATATCCCTCCTGCAACACGGTGACCAGGTCTCTGCACAACTCGACCTCTGACACCTGCAGATTCTGCACCTTCTGCTGCTGCTGCTGTGACAGAATCTGCTCTATGCTTACTAATACTCAAACCAAATCAAGAAACAAACTAACCCGTGAAAGGGGAGAAACGCTCGTTTGAATCCGTGCAAACCTTACGTTTTTAGGAGTCACTGAGAAAAATGACAAATATGGAGAGGAAAAAGAAACAGAAAATGATAGATCAGAAAATGAGATTAAATTGCATGTATTGTGTATGTTGTGTCTTTTGTTTCCTTTTCTCTATTTTCAAAACGAACCCCCGTCTCCACCAGGGGATTTCTTTAGGAAATCCCTGGGCAGCTAGGGGTTCCCCAGCTAACTGATGTCATGTGCGATGATGTCAGGTAGCGAGGGAGGACTCGGAGGTGGAGCCGCCATCCAAGATGGCAGCCTTCACTGGAGCTAGGTCGCGACCCGGCACGGAGCACGGCCCGGTGCCTGAGAGGTTAAAGCCAGGCACCACTTAAAAGAGGAGACTCTCCCCTTTTAAGCGGTGCCTGGCTTGTCCATATGGGACCTCCCGACCGGGAGGGAGAGGGATCATAAAGGATCACCCCTCTCAGGCGATCTCCCTGCATTGCCAGGTGTGGGTCATCTGAAAATAACGTCATTTACGCGGGGAGGCCCATAAATTCAGTGTCTGACTTCCAGGAAGTCAGAACGACGCGGGACCCCAGAGAGAGAGGTAAGTATTTCTCACTGGGCATCCGCTACTGGAGGCAGGGGCGGATCATGGGGGGGGGGCAACGGGGCAATTGCCCCCCCTCGAGAAAATCGCCGCCGCCGGCGTTCTGCTTCCTACGAGGCGAGTGGTCGCTGGCATGCAGGTTGGCCACTCACCTGGGATGGGAACCATCTGACCAGCGCGATCTCACAAGAACGCGGCTGGTCAGGTGCTTCCCATCCCAGGCGAGCGGCAAGGCTGCTCGCCTCGTAGGGAGTAGAACGCCAGCAGAGGGTGGATACGCGGAGCCTGGGGCTGGTTGCAGAGCCACCTGCAGAGGAGATGAGAGCTGGATGCAACTAGATCCATGTGAGCTGGGGGCAATATATATCCATGTGAGCTGGGGGCAAATATATCCATGTGAGATGGGGCAATATATATATCCATGTGAGCTGGGGCAGATCTGCCCGTCACTGAACCCAACACCAGCTCTTGGCCAAAAGTGGTAGAATGCCCCCCCAACCTGTGCCTGGATCCGCCCCTGAGTGGAGGGGTTAAAAAGCTGGTCAGCAGAAGAAGCAAGTGATCTAAAACTTCTTGGTAAACGGGTGAAGTTACGTTGGTTTTCAAAAAACACAGTGGACCAACACCAGCAGATGGCATTGCACCCCAAATCATCACAGACTGGAAACTTAACACTGGACGTCAACCAACTTGGGCAATGAGCTTCTCCACCCTTTCTCCAGACTCTAGGACCGTTGCAGGGTTATTCAGAGAGATCCGAAAAGTCACTGCACGTTCAATGACTTTTCGTTCACCGAACTTCGGGGCACTTCGGCGATTTCTAGTTCCCTGACCCTGCGGTGTATTCAGTAAGCACCGCAGGGCCCCCGTAGCGCAGAGAATACTCGCCACAAACTCACCAAATACTCGCCAAACCCTCCCTGAAAACCCGCAGAAAATGCCGCAAAAACCAAGCCAAAACACACTGGAAAAATCCGAGAGGCCGACGGAAAAAGCCGACACGCAGATGAACGGGATGGAAAAAACAAACAACCTGTTCGCTTGAAAGTTTGAAATTTGAAATGCTGTTTGCAAAAAAACTACTGAACGAAAAGGTCTGGAATTTACACATAAGATCCAATGAATGATAATAAAAAGGTCTGTTACAGAAAAAAGAAAAGTGATTTGAAAAAGAAAATAAAATTGACAAAAAATGCCTAAAAGATCCTAAAAAAATGAAAAATACTTTTTGCTGCAGAATAAAATGATAAACGGTTTATTAGATATTGAATTAAAACGGGAATATTTTTAACCTTGAAGCCTATGGGAATCGCCTGAATAAACCTGATGAATGAAACCACCGAACAGCAGGGCATTTCACTGACATTCCTCAGCAGTTCGGTGTCTCTGAATAGATGAACCATTGCTTCTCTATGTAGGATTTCACTGCCATCGAACAGGCACCGTACGTGCAGGCAATTCGCCACAATTTGGCGAACTGCCTGCACTCTAAATAGCCAAATGGCCCCGAAATGTCCTCGTTGGCTGAAATTCAGTGTCCAGTTACATTTCGGACATATTTTGGATCACTGAATAACCCTATTGGTTTCCAAATGAAATACAAAACTTGCTCCTCATCTGAAAAGAGGACTTTGGAGCCACTGGGCAACAGTCCAGTTCTTCTTCTCCTTAGTCCTGGTAAGACACCTCTGACATTGTCTGTGGCTCAACAAGAGGAATACGACAACTGTAGCCAAATTCTTTGACACGTCTGTGTGTGGTGGCTCTCGATGCCTTGACCCTAAGTCTCAGTCCATTCCTTGTGACGTTCACCCAAATTCTTGAATTGATTTTGCTTGACAAGTCTCTCGAGGTTGCGGTTCTCTCGGTTGGTTGTGCATCTTTTCCATCCACTCGACTCTCTGTTGACATGCATGGATACAGCTCTGCGAACAGCCGGCTTCTTTGGCAATGAATGTTTGTGGTTTACCCTCCTTGTGAAGGTGTCAATGATTGTCTTCTTGACAATTGTCAGATCAGACGTCTTCCCCATGATTCTGTAGCCTAGTGAACCAAACAGAGAGCATTTTGAAGGCTCGGGAAACCTTTGCAGGTGTTTTGAGTTGATTTGCTGATTGTTGAGATAGTGAATTGGTGGTTTTTGTTAAATTTGAGCCAAATCATCACAATTAAAAGAACCAAAGACTTAAACTCCTTCAGTCTGTGCGCAGTGAATTTATTTAATAACAAGTTTCACGATTTAAGTTGAATTTATGAAATAAATGAACTTTTCCACCACATACTAATTTATTGAGATGCACCTGTATATGTTGCACAGTTTGCAGCGGGATTTGTTGCAGCGTTTGGTCCCATTCTGTATGTTGTCCTGTTCCTGGGGGAGTTTGCTGCGGATCAGTCTTTACCTCAGGTTTTGGGGTCGCTTGAATGCCAGTAAGGGGGGGCTGTGGGAATATTTCTTTGAGCGCCGGGTCCTCTGTGACCAGTGGCTGCAGATCTTGTATGGTGTGCATATATGTGTATACAAGTGTATGGTGTGTGTCTGCAGGCAGTGTGCTATGTATGTCTAAAGTCTGTATTCATATAGTCTGTGTGTGCTGCATGTATAATGGTGTGTGACTTTGTTGATCTCCGTTTTTTTGTTGTGTGTGTTTACATATATATATTCGAAGAGGCTGAATTTCTGATTCAGATAAATAGTTCATATAAGTAATTGATGTTTTAAAGGGTTAAATGTCATTGTGCCACCGATTTCTACATGGCTTCATATAGAGCTGGATGTCCTCTAGTAAAACATTTGTCTCTATCCTGGTCCAACAGTTAGTTTGGCAGAGAAACAGTGAACGGGCACAAAGCCGTGTTGAAATCAGCGACCAAACCGCATTTAACCCATTAAAACCATCACTTACTTATAGGAACTATTTATCTGAATCAGAAACCAACTTCAGCCTCTCATGTGCGTGTTCTGTGTATCTGTGTATCTGTGTGTGATGTGCGTGTTCTGTGTATCTGTGTGTGATGTGCGTGTTCTGTGTATCTGTGTGTGATGTGCGTGTTCTGTGTATCTGTGTGTGATGTGCGTGTTCTGTGTATGTGTGTGATGTGCGTGTTTTGTGTATCTGTGTGTGATGTGCGTGTTGTGTATCTGTGTGTGATGTGCGTGTTGTGTATCTGTGTGTGATGTGCGTGTTCTGTGTCTGTGTGTGATGTGCGTGTTCTGTGTATCTGTGTGATGTGCGTGTTCTGTGTATCTGTGTGA
The DNA here is from genome assembly GCA_009667805.1 of Leptobrachium leishanense. NCBI lineage: Eukaryota > Metazoa > Chordata > Amphibia > Anura > Megophryidae > Leptobrachium > Leptobrachium leishanense. Next base: position 180,666,329 of record CM019068.1, read on the forward strand.
TGTGCGTGTTTTGTGTATCTGTGTGTGATGTGCGTGTTCTGTGTATCTGTGTGTGATGTGCGTGTTCTGTGTATCTGTGTGTGATGTGCGTGTTTTGTGTATCTGTGTGTGATGTGCGTGTATCTGTATGTATCTGTGTATCTGTGTGTGATGTGCGTGTTCTGTGTATGTAAAAATATTCAGTGGGGGTTGTGAGATGGTGTTGGATCCTTCACCTTTTCTTTCCAGGTTTGACCCTCAGCTTCTCACACACACCATCTCCTGCAGCAACACAGGGGGATGGGCGCGCTCTGATGACATCACAGCCCATGTGACTGGCTGCAGGGCACACGTGATGCTGGGGGAGGGGAATGGGGGACACTGAGCTGTGAGGTGGCTGGATCCAGCACTGAGGGACAGGGAGGGAGACACAGCACTGTGATCAGGCCATTCATTAACCCTTTGTGTCCTGAGCCCTGTGAGGCGGCAGATCCAGCTGGTGAATCCAGAGAGGAGATCCAGGCTGAGGGTGCTGGGAGTGAGCGGCTTCTTGTAAGTAAATGCATATATTGCTGATTATAAGCTGTATCCGCTGTATAATGATGTGTGTGAATTCAGCAATGAAATGTCTCCCAGCCATGGGAATAAGGCGGCGCTTAGTCTATAAGAAGCGGAACCTACTAAAAGAAATGACAGAGAGGAATCTCCATAGAGAATAATGGGACAGAGTGGAATGTCCATAGAGAATAATGGGACAGGGTGGAATGCCCATAGAGAATAATGGGACAGAGTGGAATGTCCATAGAGAATAATGGGACAGAGTGGAATGTCCATAGAGAATAATGGGACAGAGTGGAATGTCCATAGAGAATAATGGGACAGAGTGGAATGCCCATAGAGAATAATGGGACAGAGTGGAATGTCCATAGAGAATAATGGGACAGAGAGGAATGCCCATAGAGAATAATGGGACAGAGAGGAATGTCCATAGAGAATAATGGGACAGAGTGGAATGTCCATAGAGAATAATGGGACAGAGTGGAATGCCCATAGAGAATAATGGGACAGAGTGGAATGTCCATAGAGAATAATGGGACAGAGTGGAATGTCCATAGAGAATAACGGGACAGAGTGGAATGTCCATAGAGAATAATGGGACAGAGTGGAATGCCCAGAGAGAATAATGGGACAGAGTGGACACATGGATATGCCCCCACTTCTCACACATGGGTATGCCCCCCAGCTCATGGACCCCCCCCTCCGCGTTCATACTTACCTTTCTGGGCGCCGCCGGGAATGTCTCCGCGCGCGCGCTCGTTGGAAGGACCCCAGCCGCGACCCACGTGGGACCATGCGATCGCGGCTGGGGTCCTTCCAACGAGCGCACGCGCGGAAACTTTCCCGGCGTCGCCCAGGAAGGTAAGTATCATCGCGGAGAGCAGCTGCAGGGCCTGTCTGAATGCTCTATCAGCATTCGGACAGGCCCTGCAGCTGCTCACTGTGTTTATACTTACCTTCCTGAGCGACGCCGGGAATGTTTCCGCGCGTGCGCTCGTTGGAAGGACCCCAGCCGCAATCACATGGTCCCACGTGGTCGCGGCTGGGGTCCTTCCAACGAGCGCGCGCGCGCGGAGACCTTCCCGGCGGCGCCCAGGAAGGTAAGTATCGCGGAGAGCTCCAGGGGCGGCTGTCCGAATGCCGATAGACCATTCGGACAGCCGCCGCAGCCCCTCGGATGCCGGCAAGCTGGCTCAATGCGGCTTCCGGTATCGGGAAAAATATCGGGGGGTACTACACGAGTACCAAGTACTCCTGCAGTACCCAGTATCGGCCCCGATACCAATACTAGTATCGGTATCGGTGCAACCCTAGTGCAGAGTATACTGATACCTAAGCCCCAATATACACTGCCCTGACAGCCTTACAGGGTCACAGTGCAGAGGATACTGATTCCTCACCCCATATATACGTATATATCTCTTACATGTAACCTAACACACCCTCATATACACTGATACACCACGGGTTGCCAGACCAGCCATGTTTCCTGAACACACATTACTACTTCCTTCAGAGGGGAGCGCAGAGGAAAGCTCTGCCATGCAACATGTATAATTCATATGGTGCAGGAAGGAAATCAAGGCAGGTCACCTGGGATTCCGTTCTGATTTATTACCTGCAACGTATGATTTATACATGCTGCGGGGCGACATTCTTCATGCACTGCCCATCAGCGTGACTACATCATGTGCAGGAAATCCTGGCTGATCTGGCAACCCAAGATACACCCCACGTATACACTGATACACACCCATACACTATATACTGATACCCCATATATATACAGTATAATGATTTCACCCTCAATAGAGCATTTTTATTATCCTCATCATTTATCATCATTTATATGGCACCAACAGTTTCCGCAGCGCTTTACAATAACCAAAGGGAAAAGATACAGATAAACGGACATAGGATGGAAAAAAAGAGGTGTAGAGGGCCCTGCATTTAGGAGCTTACGGTCTAGAGGGATTGGGGTAGAGGAAGATGAGGAGAGTTTTACTGGATGGCAGGATCATTAGTGCCAGTGGTTCAGGAATGGTGGGGCCATTGAAGCAGCTTCAATCGTGTGAGTAGATGAGCAGAGGGATAATTTGCATCCATGATGTGGTACGCTAAACTGATGGATTTTGTGGGATTTCTTGACGGCCTGAAGATCAGGGGAGAGTTTGATAGGGCGAGGCAATTCATGCCACAGGACCGGAGCTGCCCATGAAAAGTCTTGGAGGTGAGAGTTGGCCGTGCAGGTGTAGACAGATGACAGGTGGAGATCGCCTGCCGAAAGGATTTGTCTAGACGGGTTGTGTTTGCGTAGTAACAAAGACATGTAGGGAGGGGTTGAGTTATTGAGCGCTTTGGATGTGAGCGTCAGAATTTTAAACTGTATCCTGGAACATACAGGAAGCCAATGGAGGGACCGGCAGAGTGGGGAGGTACGCGAGGTGCGTCTGGTGTGAAAAATAAGCCTGGCCTCTGCATTCATTACAGATTGCAAAAGGGGCAATATGGGAGTTGGGGCCAATGAGGAGCGAGATGCAGTAATCAGAAGAAATGATAAGAGCGTGAACCAGCACCTTTGCGGTATCTTGTGTCAGAAAGGTGCGGACACATGCAATGTTTTTGAGTTGATAGTAACAATATTCGGTCACTCTCTGGTCGTGGGGAGAGAACGTTAGGTCAGAATCGAAAGTGACACCAAGGCAGCGAGCATGAGGCATCGGGATAATGAGCGTTTCATTTACTCGTAGAGAGATAAGTGCTATTGGGTTTTTCTTGGAGGCAGGAACAATGATAATTTCAGTTTTGGCAAGATTGAGTTTAAAGAAGCGGAAAGACATCCAATTCAAAACATCAGAGAGACAATCAGTGACTCGATCCAGGATAGCCAGAGAGAGAGATCAGGGGAGAAGAGGTATATTTGAGTGTCATCACCGTATAGGTGGTACTGGAATCCAAAGGAGCTGACCAGTTTGCCTAAACAGACCGTGTAGATTGAAAAGAGAAGAGGGCCCAGTACTGAACCTTGGGGCACCAAAACAGATACAGGCTGCCAGGAGGAGGTACTTCCAGAAAATGAGACACTAAACAATCGTTGGGACAGGTAAGAAGAGAACCATAAAAGAACAGTACCTTTAAGGCCTATATCACCAAGAGTTTGAAGTAGGAGCGAGTGGTCAACTGTCAAAAGTGACAGGTCAAGAAGGATCAGCAGAGAGTAGCTCCCATTCGATTTAACAGCTACAAGGTCATTGGTCAGTTTGGTAAGGGCTGTTTCCGTTGAGTGCAGTGAGCGAATGCCAGATTGCAGAGGGTTGAGGATAGAGTGGCTGTTCAGGTAGCCAATCAGACGGGCATACACAAGCTTTTCAAGGAGTTTGGAGGTAAAAGGGAGCAGGGACACAGATGAAGCTTTTTTAGGATCTGGACTACCGTGGTATGTTTGAGGGGAGTAGTAATTATTAGTAAGTAAAGGCTTACATTTTTCAGGAAAGGGTTGAATTTTTGCCAGACACAATGTTTAATGTCTGGCGTGCGATATAGAGCAGTAATGGACATTGATCCATTTTGACTAAGTGGAATCCATAGACGTGCACAGGGGGTGTGCTTATTGTGCCCAGACACACCCTAATGGTGGGTGAAGAGGTCCTCTTCCATCTCCTACATTGACATTTTATATTTCCCTTTATGTGGTCCATGATGAATAGCAGAAAATCTGACGGTATGTCTGTATTACAGGCTTGTTATTTCTAATGAAAAATGTGCATTTTGTACAAAATCATCTAAACATAATTTTTCAATTATTAAATTAATTACTAAATGTTCCATACGTGCACACAATAACACAACGGGCTGTGTACACTAGTGTTGGAAATCCTGACCCTGTCACCCCTCTGAAACATGGCGCCAAAATATACTTAAAAGGAAAGGGTTTTTCTACGGTATCGGTTGGGGGCATTGACATTTGCATCCATACCTCCATTACTGCTGTTCTCCTTCATTGCTTATGTCCCTTCCCCCTTTTTTTCCTTCTTTCTTCTGAGGCTTCCTGACACGACTGGAATTGAGGGGTAAGATACCATCAGCATAATGAGCAAACCTGCCCTACCCTCAAGTTATTACACAAAGTCTATACCGCTACTAGAAACTGTATTCTTTTGCAGGAGTACAGCAAGAGTCTGAAAATGTCTGCAGGAATAATTTATGAGGAATCGGTATCATATGTGGAAAAAAACCTCATGAAGCCTCTGTCAGTAAAGCAAGAGGAAATTATCAAAGATGAAACTCTGGATGTCCAAGAAAATCAAAAAGAGCCAGAGAATTTCGAGCTGTTAAATGGGACTGTCCAAAAAAAATATGCTTATTCAGACATGTTGGTCCAATCTCATTTTACAAATTCTGTCTCTTGTTGGTCAGAACTTCCCCAAACTCACACAGCTCATATTGGAACAAAAACATTTCAATGTCCTAGAAGTGAGGAATGTTTAAGCACAAATGCAAGGAGAGTTCACATAGAAGAGAAGACATTTGCATGTTCTGAATGTGGGAAATGTTTTAGAACAAAGCAAGAGCTTACTGTACATGAGAAATTTCATACAGGAGAGAAGCCGTTTGCATGTTCGAAATGCGAGAAATGTTTTAAATCAAAAGGTGAGCTTACTCAACATGAGACAATTCATACAGGAGAGAAGCCGTTTGCTTGTTCTGAATGTGGGAAATGTTTTAAATCAAAAGGTAATCTTACTGTACATGGGAGAATTCATACAGGAGAGAAGCCGTTTGCCTGTTCAGAATGCGGTAAATGTTTTACAGCAAAGAGTAATCTTACTGAACATGAGAGAATTCATACAGGAGAGAAGTTGTTTGCATGTTCTGAATGTGAGAAATGTTTTAAAACAAAGAAAGAGCTTACTGTACATGAAAGAATTCATACAGGAGAGATGCCATTTGCATGTTCTGAATGTGAGAAATGTTTTAAAACCAAGAAAGAGCTTACTGTACATGAGAGAATTCATACAGGAGAGAAGCCATTTGCTTGTTCTGAATGTGAGAAATGTTTTAAATCAAAAAGTAATCTTACTGCACATGAGAGAATTCATACAGGAGAGAAGCCGTTTGCATGTTCTGAATGTGACAAATGTTTTAAATCAAAAGGTGTTCTTACTAAACATGAAACAATTCATACAGGGGAGAAGCTGATTGCTTGTTCTGAATGTGAGAAATCTTTCAGATCAAATGGTGAGCTTACTAGACATGAGAGAGTTCATACAGGAGTGAAGCCGTTTGCATGTCCTGAATGTAAAAAATGTTTCAGATTAAAGGGTGAGCTTACTAGACATGAGAGAATTCATACAGGAGTAAAGCCGTTTGCATGTTCTGAATGTGACAAATGTTTTAAATCAAAAGGTGCTCTTACTACACATGAGACAATTCATACAGGAGAGAAGCCGTTTGCTTGTTCTGAATGTGAGAAATGTTTCAGATCAAAGGGTGAGCTTACTGTACATGAGCGAATTCATACAGAAGAGAAGCCGTTTGCTTGTTCTGAATGTGAGAAATGTTTCATATCAAAGGGTAAGCTTACTGTACATGAGAGAATTCATACAGGAGAGAAGCTGTTTGCATGTCCTGAATGTGAGAAATGTTTCAGAACAAAGGGTGAGCTTACCAGACATGAGAGAATTCATACAGGAGAGAAGCCATTTGCATGTTCTGAGTGTGAGAAATGTTTTAGAACAAAGTGTGAGCTTACTAAACATGAGAGAATTCATACAGGAGAGAAGCCGTTTGCATGTTCTGAGTGTGAGAAATGTTTTACAACTAAGAGTGATCTTACTAGACATGAGAGAATTCATTAATCTATTCATTCACATTAATGCAAAGTCGCTTTCATGGCATGAATGTGGGAAGTGAGTTGGCACAAAGTAGCAGAGTTACACACCTGAATGTGCAAGGATGAGAATTTACTCCTATCCAGTATGTGGACAAATGTATCTGGACACACGTTTTATTTACTTGTGGTGGTATTCACTTTAGACTTGGGGTACATGGACCTAATGATGCATTAGATAGTTTTGGGCCTGATGTGTTATATTGTTTTCCAGCCCGCTCTTATGTATGAAGACACATTGTACCTATAATTCTAGGTACAGAGTGCTTGTGTTTTCTGTGCCCCACCCCTGATATTTTTCCCCTATGTGTTTATTGTAGTGTCATGTTGTATATACTTTGCTGTTTCCCTTATGTGCATCTGTAAGTAATGGATTCCTTTGTTTCCCCTGATTCCATCCAACCCCCCATAAACCAGATTTCTCTGCCCCTTCCCCATGGTCTATTACACGAGGGCGTATGTGTGGGAAGGGGGAGGCTATTCAGTATAGAAACGCTGGGGTGTGTTTTACCATTGTATTCTGTACATCCCTGTCTGTGTTTGTAGCAAAATATTGAAGAAATCAGCAAAATGTGGTATATTAGAAGTAAGGTTTATTCCATCACCAGCTGAACAGACGTTTCAAATACTGTAGGTCTTTGTCAAGTATATGTGAGGATGAAACGTCTGTTCTGCTGGTGATGGAATAAACCTTACTTCTAATATACCACGTTGTGCTGAATTTCTTTAATATTTCGCTGTCTTCAGGCCTTGGAGTGAGGACCTCCTCTAGCTGTGGATTTATTTGAGTATGTGAGTACATCTTCTGTACATTGGAATTGTTTGTGTTTGTAATTGGAAACCCTAAATAAAGTCATTCCCAGTTTTGTTTTCACTCTGTAAAGAGCTCCGGCTATTGACTGGGTGGGTTTGGGTCAGAATCAGTTCTGCTTCGGGACACTGACAGCAAGGGGAGCTTTGTGCACGTGGGTACGGGACCCCACATTACATTACTGAATTCAGGTGTTTCAAGCCGAGCCTTTGCTTCTGGTTTATAAAATCGAGCCCCCAACCCTGCAGTCTGTATTTACAAACAATTATTATTAAAAATGGGTTGATCGGAAGAGCTCAGTGAATCCAAGCTTGTATTGTGATAGAATGTCACCTGTGCAATAAAACACAAAATAGAAAATAAGGATTGTGTGTAATACTAGTATACAAGCAGTGGGGGTTTAGCAATAAAACAAAACTTCATTAGATCATATAATAGAAGCACTAATAGTAAGAACAATTATAGACATGGTGGGGTAACCCCGTTCATTCCGGTATGTGATCAAAACAGAGCAATATTATACGTAGCAGACTTGCATACCTATTTATCTGCACACCTATCCTTGATGCCCTCTAGGGGGAGACTGCTCCGTGATAATATCAATACTCTAGGTTATTCAAGCTAAATCCACATTAAATTGCAATATAATCAATACCATAGGCTGCAGCCGCATAAAAGCATGTGTCATGGATCATATAATGGATCAGACAAAGAAAAAGACGATCGAGTCAGCGCTTCCTTCGGCCAGTGTTTTCTTTCTTTCTGCATATATTAGTAGATACCTTGAAAATAAATCAATAAAACGCTACCATAGCGTAGTAATCTTGTAAATAGCAAGAAATATAAGTATCACAGCAGAAGAAGGTTAAACTCACATTTCTGTGTGTCTCAATCAGACACTAGATGCTCCAGACAGCCGGCGATATTAAATAGGAACGCCGGATTTCCCACAGGGTCCGCAGCCTTATCGCTCCAGTGAATGCTGGACACCAAATGTAGGTTTTAAAGGCAGATTTATTAAAATACATTAAAATAAGGTTACAGGCATAGCACCCAAACGCGTTTCGTGAGTTTCCTCGCTTCCTCAGTAGGTGTCAGCTTATTCGCATTTCGCCGAATGATCACTGACGAAGCCGAATATTCGGCGAAACGCCGAATTTTATTTTCATTTTATCTTATTTTACCTAAGAATAAATTCCTGTTTTTAAAAACCCATTTGAGGGTAGACTTTTTTATTGTCCTTTTTCCACCGATGATCTGACTGGGCTGGCGGAGAATTTCAAAGAGGGCTAAGGGTTGCCATAAAACACCCTACAAGCGAGACCCCCTCAGAGCACTATAAGTGTAATTATGAGCATTTGAACTTTATGAAACCAGAAGCCTCAATATATATACAGACCATATGCTAAACACACATAGGGTCCATTTTTTTATGTAAAAAATAATAATTTTATTGTGAATTTGACATGCATGTATATTCATTTAATATACTGTTAAAATTATAGGCAGATAAGCTGATGTACCACACAGAAACGTGCACTCCGCGCCTAAAGGGTGACTCTTTTATTACTATTTTCGTGTTTTTGGTGTCAAACATATCCCTCGGGCTGTGTGGAGTATTATTCAGTTACGGTCCATAGCGCCACTTGTCCCTACATCTCTTTGTAAATTTACGGTAAATGTCCTCAATACTTGGTAGGGGCTCCTTTAATTCCTCCCTCAATTCGGCGTGGCATGGAGGTGATCAGTCTGTGGCGCTGCTGAGGTGCTATGGAAGCCCAGGTTTCTTTGACAGTGGCTTCAGCTCATCTTGATTTTTTGGTCTCTTGTTTCTCATTTTCCTCTTGACAATAGATTCTCTATGGGGTTCAGATCTGGTGAGTTTGCCGGCCAGTCAAGCACATCAACACCATGGTCATGTAACCAACCTTTGGTGCTTTTGGCAGTGTAGGCAGGTGTCAAATCCTGCCGGAAAATTAAATAACCTTTAACCCCTTCCAGGGCTGGACTGGGACAAAACAAAATTGGCCCTGGAGTTCATCCCGACAGGCCCACTTTAATTATACAAATATGCACAAAAATGGTATATAAAACTTAAGTAACGCACAAAAAAAACTCAATCTTTTACACCCCTCCAAGGCGCTCTCAACTTTCTCAATCAGGACTGGGTAAAGACAATGTGCTGACTGGTCCCAAGAATGACATGCTGCCTCCCCCCCAAACGACGACAACCAAAACATACCCAAGCATATCACAGAGCTCCACCGCTATAAAACTTATACAGGGTTATTCAAAGAGATCCGAATTGCTTGAGAAAGGTAACCGAACGCTGAAAATCAGCGTTCAGTTACCTTTCTTGACCATTCGGCTTTCCAGAGAGCAGGCAATTCGCCAAATCCTGGCGAATTGCCTGCACATACGGTGCCTGTTCGGTGCCTGTTCGAGGGCAGTGAAATCCCCATGAAAAAGCACTGCTTCGGCTATTCAGTGAACACAAACCAGCAGTGAAAGGTTCCCGAAATGCCCCGCCATTCAGTGGTTTAATTCGACAGGTTTATTCAGGCGAATCCCATAGACTTCAATGTTAAAAATATTCCCGTTTTAATCCAATATCTAATAAACCGTTCATTATAAAATTCTGCAGTAAAGAGTCTCTTTATTTATAGATTTTTTAGGATATTTTAAGCATTTTCTGTTTTTTTGTTTTTTTTAAAGTTTACTTATTTTTTCTGTAACAGCCCTTTTTTATTATCATTCATTGGACCTTATATGTAAATTTCAGACATTTTCACTCAGTAGTTTCTTTGCAAACAGCGTTTCACTTTTCAAACATTCATACAAACGGTTTTCCTAATTTATTCACCTCCTTCGTCTGCGGTCTCGGCTTTTTCCAGCGGCTTCACTGTGTGTGATCGGCTCCTGCTCGGGTTTTTCTGTGGTTTTCAGCAGGTTAATCCAGATGTTTTTGCGGGTTTTCTGCGTGCATTCGCCGGGTTTTGCGGTTAGTTTTCGTCGGGTTTGCGGCAGCTTTTCCCTGCAATTCGGGGGTGTTTGCTGAATACACCGCAGGGTGACAGAAATGGGATCGGCAAAAGGAACCGAATTGAAGAGAACGAAAAGTCACCGAACATGCGATGACTTTTCAAATCTCTTTGAATTACCCTGATAGTAATGTGTAGTATGTACGAGTGTAGCTTAACGCCGTGCATGAAAGAATATCAGCTCACTCTCTAGTCTCCACTGTACCTTTCTTGTTTCTTTTTCCCACACAGCCCCAAGCACCTCAATACTTTTCACCCTCACCTAAGTGTATCACAACACACCTCTTAGACTGAGAACAAAGGGAGAAGAGTCTGAGTGACAGACAACAGAGGGTTGTGGTAAATGGAGTTTATTCGGCGCAAGGTCTTGTTACCAGTGCGGTACCTCAGGGGTCAGTACTTGGACCCATTCTCTTTAATATTTTTATTAGTGATATTGCAGAAGGTATTAATGGTAAAGTATGTCTTTTTGCTGATGACACAAAGATTTGCAACAGGGTTGACGTTCCTGGAGGGATCAGCCAAATGACAAATGATTTAGGTAAACTAAAAAAATGGTGGGAGCTGTGGCAATTGAGTTTTAATGTGGATAAGTGCAAGATAATGCACCTGGGACGTAAAAACCCAAGGGCTGAATATAGAATATTTGATACAGTCCTAACCTCAACATCTGAGGGTTGGGATTTAGGGGTTATTATTTCAGAGGATCTAAGGGTAAGTAGTCAATGTAATAGAGCAGCAGGAAATGCTGGCAGAATGCTTGGTTGTGTAGGGAGAGGTATTAGCAGTAGGAAAAGGGAAGTGCTCATGCCACTGTACAGAGCACTGGTGAGACCTCACTTGCAGTACTGTGTGCAGTACTGGAGACCGTATCTCCAGAAGGATATAGACATCTTAGAGAGAGTTCAGAGAAGGGCTACTAAAATGGTGTACGGCTTGAAGGAGAAAAGTTACCAGGAAAGGCTTAATGATCTTAACATGTACAGCTTGGAAAAAAGACGAGACAGAGGAGATATGATAGAAACATTTAAATACGTAAAGGGAATCCACAAGGTAGAGGAAGGGAGTATATTTAAAAGGAAACAAAGTAGCAAAAGAAGAGGACATAGTCTTAGATTAGAGGGGCAAAGGTTTAAAAGTAACATCAGGAAGCATTATTTTACTGAGAGGGTGGTGGATACATGGAACAGCCTTCCAGTAGAAGTGGTAGAGGCCAAAACAGTGATTGAATTTAAGCAGGCATGGGATAGGCATAAGGCTATCCTAAACAAAAGATAAATCCAGGTAAAGTATCCATGTAATTGGGCAGACTAGATGGGCCGAAAGGTTCTTATCTGCCGACATTTTTCTATGTTTCTAAGAGGACCCTACTCACCCACTGTACAGCGCTACAGAACTTGTTGGCACTTTAAAATACTTGGAATCGTGCATCACAGCGCTCCACAGCAATAAAACTCACAGTAATGTGCGGTGTGTATGAGCATATCACAGAGCTTCACAGCAATAAAACTCACAGTAATGTGCGGTGTGTATGAGCGTATCCCAGAGCTCCAGGGCAATAAAACTCACAGTAATGTGCAATGTGTATGAGCGTATCACAGAGCTCCACAGCAATAAAACTCACAGTATTGTGCGGTGTGTATGAGCGTATCACAGAGCTCCAAAGCAATAAAACTCACAGTAATGTGCCGTGTGAGAGAATAGCCTCAGTTTATGTAAGAACAATGCTGGTAGATTTATTTGCTGTACGTTGAACTTTTATTGCTGGTGCAGGATTTTCCAGACTGTGTCAGTGTTGCTCAAAGTTACAACATGGAAAAATAGGGCTTAGTGAATAACCCCCTAATCTTGTTCTTTCTCTAACCCAGTTACCCAGACCATCTGTCTCTCAGTTGTACAGTGACCAATGTACAATTGTATGCAGGGGTCAAGTCCTGGGAAAAAAAGTGAGGGAACTCACCCACGAATTCCACAACCCCTATACCTGAAGAAAATATATATATATTACGAGTATAGCAGTACGTGGTGATACCATTTTTATTGGGTTAGCATTACATTTAAAAGACAAGCTTTCAAGAGTGTAAACTGGAAACTATACTGATCAGTGAAAGCTATCACTACGTACAGGTATACTCGTTATTGTGGCAACTGGACTAACGCATTTTTATATATATATCTCTATCTCTATATCTCTATCTCTAGGCACAGACCCCCCCCCCAGAATTATATACACATCGCTGAATCCCCAGAATAACATACACAGCACTGAGCCCCCAGAATAACATACACAGCACTGAGCCCCCAGGATAATATGCACAGCACTGGTTATATGGATATATTTTCCCCAGTTCACATGGATATAATTGCCCCCAGCTCATATGGGTATATATTGCCCCCAGCTCGTATGGATAATGCCCCCCAGCTCTCATGGATAATGCCCCCAGGTCTCATGGATAATGCCCCCGACCCCGCTATCATGGATAATGCCCCCCGGCTCTCATGTATAATGCCCCCAGATCTCATGGATAATGCCCCCCGCTCTCATGGATATTGCCCCCCCAGGTCTCATGGAGATTGCCCCCCCAGGTCTCATTGATAATGCCCACCCCCAGGTCTCATGGATAATGCCCCCCAGGTCTCATGGATATTGCCCCCCCAGGTCTCATGGATAAAGCCCCCCAGGTCTCATGGATATTGCCCCCCCAGGTCTCATGGATAATGCCCACCCCCAGGTCTCATGGATAATGCCCCCCAGGTCTCATGGATATTGCCCCCCCAGGTCTCATGGATAAAGCCCCCCAGGTCTCATGGATATTGCCCCCAGGTCTCATGGATAATGCCCACCCCCAGGTCATGGATAATGCCCCCAGGTCTCATGGATAAAGCCCCCCAGGTCTCATGGATATTGCCCCCCAGGTCTCATGGATAATGCCCACCCCCAGGTCTCATGGATAATGCCCCCCAGGTCTCATGGATAATGCCCACCCCCAGGTCTCATGATAATGCCCCCCAGGTCTCATGGCTATTGCCCCCAGCTCTCATGGCTGTTGCCCCCAGGTCTCATGGAAATTGCCCCCAGGTCTCATGGATTGTGCCCCCAGGTCTCATGGATATGCCCCAGGTCTCATGGCTATTGCCCCCAGGTCTCATGGAAATTGCCCCCCAGGTCTCATGGCTATTGCCCCCAGGTCTCATGGAAATTGCCCCCAGGACTCATGCATATTGCCCCCAGGTCTCATGGATATTGCCCCCAGGTGTCATGGAAATTGCCCCCCAGGTCTCATGCATATTGCCCCCAGGTGTCATGGAAATTGCCCCCAAGGTCTCATTGATTGTGCCCCCAGGTCTCATGCATATTGCCCCCAGGTCTTATGCATATTGCCCCAGGTCTAATGGATAGTGCCCCCAGGTCTCATGGATATTGCCCCCAGATCTCATGGATATTGCCCCCAGGTCTCATGGAAATTTCCCCCCAAGGTCTCATGGATATTGCCCCCAGGTGTCATGGAAATTGCCCCCCAGGTCTCATGGATATTGCCCCCAGGTGTCATGGAAATTGCCCCCCAGGTCTCATGCATATTGCCCCCAGGTCTCATGCATATTGACCCAGGTCTCAAGGATAGTGCCACCAGGTCTCATGGATATTGCCCCCAGATCTCATGGAAATTGCCCCCAGGTCTCATGGAAATTGCCCCCCAGGTCTCATATCATATTGCCCCCAGGTCTCATGGAAATTGCCCCCAGGTCTCATGGAAATTGCCCCCCAGGTCTCATGGAAATTGCCCCCCAGGTCTCATGGATATTGTCCCCCCAGTGTCATGGATATTGTCCCCAGCTCACCTCTGCTTCTTCTGTGGCTGCTGCCGCCGCCGCCGCACATTGCAGGCAGCCGCGTGCTTCCTGCTTCAACGCCGCTGACAGGAAGTGAAGCCGAGCGGCTCCACTTCCGGTCAGCGGGCCGTTCTAACAGGATGCACGCGGCCGCCGGCAATGTGCAGCGGCGGCGTTCGGGCTCGGGCCACAGCGGGAACGCTGCGTTCCTGCAGCGTTCCCGCTGTGGGAGAAGTGCGGGAACGCCGTTCCCGCACGTTCCCGCTCGACTCGAGCCCTGATTGTATGAATGTCTCTCCAGATCAGGGGCAGCACAGAGCCAGCCACTCATCCCCTCCCTGTTCTGCTATATAATTGTTGGAGTCACTGAGCGCAGGATTTTCAGCTCTGTCCATTTCTGATTCTTACTATAAGCCCCCTCACCATGACCCTGTTGACAACTGGGGGTGGGGGGATCTGAGGGCAGACACTACCAGGGTTATTCAAAGAGAATCGAAAAGTCACCGCACGTTCGGTGACTTTTCGTTCTCTTCAATTCGGTTTGATTTGGCGATCCCATTTCGGCAACCCTGCAGTGTATTCAGGAAGCACACAGGGCCGTCGTAGTGCAGGGGAAAACCGCCGCAAACCCGACGAACACTCACTGAAACCCGCAAAAACATCAGGATTAACCCACTGAAAACGCCGGAAAAACCCAAGCAGGAGCCGATCACACACGGCGTAGCCGCCGGAAAAAGTCGACACGGCAGACGAATCGAGTGAATAAATTAAAAAAAACAGTTTGTTTGAATGTTTGGAAACTGAAACACTGTTTGCAAAGAAACTACTGAGCGAAAATGTCTGAAATTTACATATGATCCAAGGAATGATAATAAAAAGGGCTGTTACAGAAAAAAGAACAAATGTTAAAAATGTTTTTTAAAAAAAATGGAGAAACAAATTTTGGAAAAAAATCCCGAAAAAAGCTTAAAATATCCAAAAAAATCTATAAATAAAGAGACTTTTTACTGCAGATTATAATGAACGGTTTATTAGATATTGAATTAAAATGGGAATATTTTCAACATTGAAGCCTATGGGATTCGCCTGAATAAACCTGCCGAATTAAACCACTGAATGGCAGGACATTTCGGGAACCTTTCACTGCTGGTTTTTGTTCTCTGAATAGACGAAGCATTGCTTCTCTATGGGGATTTCACTGCCCTCGAACAGGCACCAAACAGGCACCATATGTGCAGACAATTCGCCAGGATATGGCGAATTGCCTGCTCTCCGGATAGCTAAATGGCCAAGAAAGGTAACCGAACGCTGATTTTCAGCGTTCGGTCCCCTTTCGGCAGCCATTCGGATCTCTTTGAATAACCATGTAAGAGTTCGAATCCAGAGCTGTTGATTAGGAGACCAGGCGGCCCACTCAGCCATCGGCCCACCGGGAACCTCCCGGTAGTCCCGATTGCCAGTACATGCCTGACCCCTTCACTGCTGAGCCATTTCACCTCTGTGTGCTACTGCTGAGCTCATTTTTACCGCTTTTGCTCATCATGTTTAAATGCGATTTGAAATCACGTTTTATTATACATCTCAGACACATTATATATCGTTCTTTCCGGCAGACTCAGCAGATTCATAATATGTCATTATTATATGTATACATCATGTCCTGCCTATATACTATAACAAAAAATGCAATAAAATTTGAATTTTTAATCATCTACAGTGTGTAAAGTGTCTTTTTTTCACATTTTATCACACGAGCCTTTGCGGTTATATTTTCTATGGGTGCGCTTCTTAAAAAAATTTGAAATCGGCACTTATTACATTTCTTGTTGGGGGGGGATTACGTGATTTTTAGCAAACGCACCCCATAGAAAAAAATCATGAGTGCAGCATCATTGTTCACATTATAATTGAAATGGGAGCAATATTGCTGTATTAATAAAAACCACACACAAAAAAAAACGTTTTTATTTATTTTTCTTTATAAATCTTTTTCTTTACTTTTAACATGGTCATGTGTGGTATCATTCGAAAGGCCATGCTCTGGTGCTATCTAGCTGCCACCATTTGGGAGTTATCGGGGTTCAAAAGTAACCCCTCTATCTCCACCAGTGGATTTGTTTGGGAAGTGGGCTTGTAAATATGGGACCTCCCGATCGGGAGGGAGAGGGATCAGAAAGGATCCCCCCTCCCTTTCAGGAGATCTCCTGGCATTGTTGGGGGTGGGGCATCTGAAAATGACGTCATTTACGCGGGGAGGCCCTTAAAGTCAGCATCAGACTTCCAGGAAGTCAGAACGCCACGGGACCCCGGAGAGAGAGGTAAGTATTTCTCACTGGGCTCCCACTAGTGGAGGCAGGGGGGACAATTGCCCCCCCAAGAAAATTGGCACCAGCGTTTTACTCCCTACGAGGCGAGCAGCCGCTGGCATGCAGCTTGGCCGCTGGCCTGGGATGGGAACCACCTGACCGGTGCGCGATCTCACAAGAACACGGTTGGTCAGGTGGTTCCCATCCCAGGTGAGTGGTAAAGCTGCATGCCAGCAACCGCTCACCTCGTAGGGAGTAGAACGCCGGCGAAGGGTGGATACGCAGAGCCTGGGAGCAGAGCCACCTGCAGAGGAGAGCTGGGGGCAAATATACCCATGTGAGCTGGGGCAAATATACCCATGTGAGCTGGGGCAAATATATCTATGTGAGCAACATATATCCATGTGAGCTGGGGGCAATATATATATCCGTGTGAGCTGGGGCAAATATATATATCCATGTGAACTGGGGCAAATATATCTATGTGAGCTGCCTGGGGGCAATATATATCCATGTGAGCTGGGGCAATTCGGCGATTTCAAGTTCCCTGACCCAGCGGTATATTCAGCAAGCACCGCGGGGCCCCCGTAGCGCAGGGAATACTCGCCACAAACTCGCCGAACAATCGCCAAATACTCGCTGAACACTCGCCGAAAACCCCCAGAAACCGCCGCAAAAACCAAGCCAAAACACGCTGGAAAAATCCGAGCAGCCGCCGATCACAGCGCAGAGCAGCCGCCGGAAAAAGTCGACACGCAGATGAACGGGGTGGAAAAAAAACAACCAGTTCACTTGAAAGTTTGAAATTTGAAATGCTGTTTGCAAAAAAACTACTGAACGAAAAGGTCTGGAATTTACACATAAGATCCAATGAATGATAAGTAAAAGGTCTGTTACAGAAAAAATAAAAGGTGGTTTAAAAAAAAAAAAAACATTCACAAAAAAATCCCAAAAAATGCCTAAAAGATCCTAAAAAAATTAAAAATATTTTTTGCTGCAGAATAAAATGATAAACGGTTTATTAGATACTAGGTATCAAGCCTGCCCGGAGGGCAGTCTATTGTTGTAGAGCACATGGCTGGCCAGTGCTCCCAATGATGTGGCTGTTTATCGCACCCAGTTTCTGACCCCCAGCTCACATGGATATATATATTGCCCCCAGCTCACATAGATATACAGTGGCAAGAAAAAGTATTTCAACCCTTTGGGATTACGTGGAGTTTTGCATGAATTGGTCATAAAATGTGCTCTGATCTTCATCTAAGTCACAACAGTTTGAAAAACACAGTCTGCTTAAAATAACACAACACAAACATTATATGTTTTCATGTTTTTATTGAACAGAACATGTAAACATTCACAGTGCAGGGTGGAAAAAGTATGTGAACCTTTGGACTTAATAACTGGTTGACCCTCCTTTGGCAGCAATAACCTCAACCAAACGTTTCCTGTAGTTGCAGATCAGACCTGCACAACGATCTGGAGTAATTTTGGACCACTCCTCTTCACAAAACTGTTTCAGTGTAGCAATATTCTTGGGATGTCTGGTGTGAATCGCTCTCTTAAGGTCATGCCACAGCATTTCAATCGGACTCTGACTGGGCCACTCCAGAAGGTGTATTTTGTTTTGTTGAAGCCATTCTTTTGTTGAATTACTTGTATGCTTTGGTTCATTGTCCCTATGGCCATTGGGTCATACCTATTAAAATGTTTTCTCCGTCGCCGCGCATCCGGTTTCTGTTGGCTGCGCGCGCAGCCAACAGAAGCCTGATGCGCAGCTTCGGAGAAACGATGGATGCGCGAGCAGCCTCTACCCCTCGGCCGCACGCGCATCCAGGAGAACAGGATGCGCACGCAGCAGCTGGGTAGATGCTGCGTGTGCATCCAGTAGTACAGGATGCGCCTGCAGCAGCAGGTAGAGGCTGCGTTTGCATCCTCTAGAGCCATATGTGCTCGCAGCAGATGGCTATAGGCTGCGTGCGCATCCGGCTCTACAGGATGCGCGCTCGGCCGAGGGGTAGAGGCTGCTCACGCATCCATCGTTTCTCCGAAGCTGCGCATCAGGCTTCTGTTGGCTGCGCGGGCAGCCAACAGAAACCGGATGCGCGGCAACGGAGAAAACGTTTTAATAGGTATGATTGAATTAAAACGGGAATATTTTTAACATTGAAGCCTATGGGATTCGCCTGAATAAACCTGACGAATGAAACCACTGAACGGCAGGGCATTTCACAGACATTCCTCAGCTGTTCGGTGTCTCTGAATAGATGAACCATTCTCTATGGGGGATTTCACTGCCATCGAACAGGCACCGTACGTGCAGGCAATTCGCCAAAATTTGCCGAACTGCCTGCTCTCTGAATAGTCAAATGGCCCCGAAATGTCCCTGTTCGTTGAAATTCAGTGTCTGGTTACATTCCGGCCACATTTTGGATCTCTATGAATAGCCCTGTTGGTTTCCAAATGAAATACAAAACTTGCTCCTCATCTGAAAAGAGGACTTTGGAGCCACTGAGTAACAGTCCAGTTCTTCTTCTCCTTAGCCCTGGTAAGACACCTCTGACATTGTCTGTGGTTCGGGAGTGGCTTTACAAGAGGAATACGACAACTGTAGCCAAATTCTTTGACACGTCTGTGTGTGGTGGCTCTCGATGCCTTGACCCTAAGTCTCAGTCCATTCCTTGCGACGTTCACCCAAATTCTTGAATGGATTTTGCTTGACAAGTCTCTCGAGGTTGCTGTTCTCTCGGTTGGTTGTCCATCTTTTCCATCCACTCGACTCTCTGTTAACATGCTTGGATACAGCGCTCTGTGAACAGCCAGCTTCTTTGGCAATGAATGTTTGTGGCTTACCCTCCTTGTGAAGGTGTCAATGATTGTCTTCTGAATAACTGCCAGATCAGACGTCTTCCACATGATTGTGTAGCCTAGTGAACCAAACAGAGAGCATTTTGAAGGCTCGGGAAACCTTTGCAGGTGTTTTGAGTTGATTTGCTGATTGGCATGTGTCAATATAATCTATTTTTAGAGATAGTGAATTGGTGGTTTTTGTTAAATTTGAGCCAAATCATCACAATTAAAAGAACCAAAGACTTAAACTCCTTCAGTCTGTGCGCAGTGAATTTATTTAATACACAAGTTTCACAATTTAAGTTGAGTTTATGAAATAAATGAACTTTTCCACCACATACTAATTTATTGAGATGCACCTGTATATGTTGGCACAGTTTGCAGCGGGATTTGTTGCAGCATTTGGTCCCATTCTGTATGTTATCCTGTTCCTGGGAGAGTTTGCTGCGGACCAGTCTTTGCATCAGGTTTGGGCGTTACTTGAATGCGAGCAAAGCTAGGGTCAGACTAACGCATTTTTCTCATCGTCCGTAAAAAAGTGCGTCTGAATGCATGGACGTACTTTTTCATGGAATACGCGATAGCGGTCATACTATGCGCAATTTCGGCCGTGATTTCATACGGATCCAAACCAGGAAACTTTGGGTGTCTGGACGTTATGTTGGCCGGACATGAGCAGCGTCTGATGTCTCCTAATCATGCACACACGGACGCAGGTGTACTTTGTATGTCAGTACTAGCGGTTCTACGTTCTTGCAAAAATGCGTTTGTTTGCCGCTTGCGTTGCGCGGCTGAACTTTCGTGCAGCCGTACTTCGTGTGTGGGCCTGCGTTGAACATCATTTGCTGCTACCACGGCCGTCATAAAGTTCGGGTAAACGCACTTTCGCACTGTGTTCGTCTGACCCCAGCCTAAGGGGGGCTGTGGAATATTTCTTTGAGCGCCGGGTCCTTTGTGACCAGTGGCTGCAGATATTGTATGGTGTGTAGGGATGAGCCGAACATCCCCGTGTTCGGTTTGCATTCAAATTCGAACAATTTCAAAAGTTTGAGTTCGGACGCGAACACGATTCGAACTCAATGCAAGTCAATGGGACTCGAACGTTCGATTTTTAGAGTGCCCTCCAAGAGGGCATATATGCAAGATATTTGCCATAAAAGGTGTATGGGGGTCCGGGTAGTAACCCAGGGGGACAGGAAACAAGGAAAAAAGTAAAAAAAAAAAAAACATTTTTAAAGGAACAGTAATTTTTCCATGAAATAAAGGTTAAGAATAAAAACCAAAAATTCCTTCAAATATCATGCCTAGGAGGTCCCCATAACCTGCCCGTGAAGTGTCGGATTTGTAGGATGTATAGAAACATTTAAAAAGAAAAAAATGACATTTCAAATGACGGTAAATGTTTTTCCTTTAATCTATTAATAAACAACTGCTTGGGGCGTCAGCCTGTATGAAAAGAGGAGACGTTTTAGGACATGCAGAACAAATTTAGTGATTTTTTGGCTAAAATGTGGTGAAACTTATGCAGGCTTTGGATGAAAGTAACAACAGGTGCATTAAAATTGGACCTTTGGTGCCAGCTAGTGCCTTCACACCGTAACCCCTCTGAGGTATTGTGGAAAAGTGCAGGGGTGGTCCCTGCAGTCAAATATTAAAATGATATGAATCTGGTACATGCGTCAGTGCACCCAAATATTGGGCCTTTGGTGCCAGCTTGTGCCTTCACACCGTAACCCCTCTGAGGTATTGTGGAAGAGTGCAGGGGTGGACACAGATTCAAATTTGCAGAACTTTGGTATAACTCAGTGATACAGCCTGTCCCTGATAGCTGTCAGTGCCAACACACAGATTTCAATTTCCAGAAATCTGCTATAACTCAGTGATACAGCCTGATATGCAACAATCTCCTCTCCTCTCTGATTCACTCCTGCAACAAACACACACTGGGGCTGCGGGTAAGCCTTATATAGTGTGCTGCGGGACTTAGCTCTGTGAGCCCATGATTGGGCAAAATTTGCCCAATCAGCACTCTGAGCCCTGATTGGCATAGTCTTGCACCTGACCTGTGGTCAGGTACAAGACTGTAGCCAATTACAAGCTTCAGGCCAGTGGAAAAGTGCATTGTGGTCCATTGTGGGCGAACACGCAGAAATGTTCGAAGTTCGCCGAACGGGCAATGTTCGAATCGAACCGAATGCCCATCCCTAATGGTGTGTATATATGTGTATACAAGTGTATGGTGTGTGTCTGCAGGCAGTGTGCTATGTATGTCTAAAGTGTGTATTCATATAGTATGTGTGTGTAGTATGTATGTGCTCTGTGTATAATGGTGTGTGACTTTGTTGATCTGTTTCTTTAGTTGTATGTTCTAAATATATATATATATATAACCCCTTTTTCCCTTATTCCTGGAAGCAGGTCATAGTGGACAGCAGTTGCAACTTCTTCTGACGCTGACAGGGATCCTGAGCTTCCGCAATAGTTGGGAGATCGAGACATCTTGATCTGACGCAGTGCCTCCACTCAGTGTAGTCTCTGTTTATAGGGAACCCACCCCACTGAGTAGATGAGTATCCTTCACTTAATAACACCCAGAAACATATTTAAAACGTGTAATGCAGCTGTATATGGATTAAAGGAATTCTAACATATTCCATATTCCAAATAATTATTATTTGGTTGTAAAGTCCTGTTGTGGGTATAACAGTCACACCATTCCTTTATTGCAACAGGACTGCCCCTAGCAAAGTCCCATGGGTAATTTGTGCACAAAGTTGGGGCCCTTTAGTATAGGTAGCGCTATCTAGATAAAATTCTCTCATTCAACTACATTAAACTGGATAATCCTGAAACAGTCTCTGGAAACTAGGCTTGTGCACCGATTTTTTTTTCGGTTCGATTCGGTTCGGTTCGTTCGGATTTTGTAAATTTTCATTTCGGACGATTTTCGTTTCGGTTCGGTTCGTTTTGTTTTTCGTATCGACTTTTTTTTCGTGATTTCGGAAATTTTCGTGTTTTTCGGAACGTCTGTTCTCCTCATTTCAAAGTGTCTATTCGTTCGGTTCGTGTTTGCCCACAATGCACCACAATAGACCACAATGCACTTTTCCACTGGCCTGAAGTTTGTAATTGGCTACAGCCTTGCACCTGACCACAGGTCAGGTGCAAGACAGGTGCAAGACTATGCCAATCAGGGCTCAGAGTCCTGATTGGGCAAATTTTGCCCAATCATGGGCTCACAGAGCTAAGTCCCGCAGCACACTATAGAAGGCTTCCCCACAGCCCCAGCGTGTGTTTGTTGCAGGAGTGAATCAGAAAGGAGAGAAGATTGTTGCATATCAGGGTGTATCACTGAGTTATATCAGAGTTCTGGGAATTTGAATCTGTGTGTTGGCACTGCCAGGCTATCAGGGTGTATCACTGACTTATACCAGAGTTCTGGGAATTTGAAACTGTGTTTGTTGGCACTGCCAGCTATCAGGGACAGGGTGTATCACTGAGTTATAGCAGAGTTATAACACAGTTGAATCAGAGTTCTGCATATCTCCAATCTATATACCAGAGTTGAATCAGAGTTCTGCATATCTCCAGAGTTCTGTATATATTTAATCTATATAAAGACCAAAAAGGACAGGCAGACGCTCCCAGACACAGATAAGAGGGCAAGC
The DNA here is from genome assembly GCA_009667805.1 of Leptobrachium leishanense. Taxonomy (NCBI): domain Eukaryota; kingdom Metazoa; phylum Chordata; class Amphibia; order Anura; family Megophryidae; genus Leptobrachium; species Leptobrachium leishanense. The sequence goes on from CM019068.1 coordinate 180,689,263, forward strand.
AGCCTCTGTGTCGGAAGGCTGTGATCCTGTTCGTCGTGGACGTGGTGCATCCTCTGCAGGGGCACGCTTGTCCTTTCTAACTGGTGCTGGCCGTCTTAAGCAGCAGTAACATACAGAGGATTTGCAAGATTGGCTAACCAGGCCATCCTAATCCTCCGAGTCCTCTGCCAGCCAGGCTTGTAGTGGTTTACAGTCCACCTCCGCTGCCAAAACATCTAATTCAGCCTCCATGTCCACAGCTACTCCTGCCGTAGCCTCTCCATCATACACAGAGGAGTCAGCTGAATTGTTTGACTACAATGACAGTGACATGCTGCTTGAGGATGCGCAGCAACTCCAGTGCTCTGATTCAAACTCTGAGGTTGAGGAAGGGAGTGAAATCAGCCTAGAGGGAGGGGGTGCCAGTGACACACAAAGAACTGGCACTCATGTTCCCCCAGCAGCTGCAGCATACTGCCAAGTTGGCTCCAGTGATGAGGAGATAGGGGTGATGACAATGATGAGGTTACTGACTCCACCTGGGTGCCTGATCGAACAGAGGAGTCAAGAGAGGAGGTGGAGGCCCATCAAAAACGAGGCACAACGTCCTCTATGAGCAACCGTAGCCAGTCCAAGGCATCAGATGTCAGAGCTGCTCAGGTGCAGAGCGCTGTTGTCTCAAAGCACATGTCCAGGAACTCTGCTGTCTGGGAGTTCTTCACGACAAGTGCAGCAGACCGCAGCGTTGCTATTTGTAAGCTATGTCTGAAGAGGATCAAGTGTGGGAGAAACATCAGCAGCTTGGGTACCACATGCTTGAAGCGAAATATGACCACCTGTCATGCATCCCGCGTTGGCACAACACTTCCCATCAGTCCTCATCTGTCTCTACCCCCACTATATGTCATGCCATGTCTACAACCTCCACTGACAGGGATGATGTTATTATAGTAATGGGTGTACCAGGTCCTTCCTCAGAATGTGACAGCATCCCATCAGCTGCAGATTTACGCAGTCAGATTTCATTGCCCCAGCTGCTGCAGCGTAAGAAAAAATATAGTCCCAACCATCCCCTTGCACAGCGTCTATGCGTTGGCATGGTTTTTATTCTTAACCTTTATGTCATGGAAAAATCACTGTTCCTTTAAAAACGTTTTTATTTTTAACTTTTTTTCCTTGTTACCTGTCCCCCAGGGCACTACCCGGACCCCCATACACCTTTTATGGCAAATATCTTGCATATATGCCCTCTTGGAGGGCACTCTAAAATTAGAACGTTCGAGTCCCATTGATTTACATTGAGTTCGAATCGTGTTCGCGTTCGAATCCGAACTATTTCAAATGTTCGTGTTCAAATGCAAACCGAACACGGGGTTGTTCTGCCCATCACTACTCCTGAAGTGATTTATTCTCTGGACCAGTAGACAATGGCTGTGCCCCTACTGTTACTTCCTGAGTCTCCCCTTTAACCTTTGGGTTTTTTCTGGCATGTGGAGAGGAGGGACCAAAGTTCAAAAGGTCCTGGAAGCTAAGTAAAACAAAGTTCTAAAAGTCCTGGAAGCTCAGTAAAAAATATGAGTTTGTTACATATATATATTCGAAGAGGCTGAAGTTCTGATTCAGATAACTAGTTCATATAAGTAATTGATGTTTTAAAGGGTTAAATGGCATTGTGCCACCGATTTCAACATGGCTTCATATAGAGCTGGATGCCCTCTAGTAAAACAGTTGTCTCTATCCGGGCGCAACGGTTAGTTTGGCAGAGAAACAGTAAACGGGCACCGACAAAGCCGTGTTGAAATCAGTGACTCAACTGCATTTAACCCATTAAAACCATCACTTATATAAACTATTTATCTGACTCAGAAACCAACTTCAGTCTCTCATGTGCGTGTTCTGTGTATCTGTGTGTGATGTGCGTGCTCTGTGTATGATGTGCGTGTTCTGTGTGTGATGTGCGTGTTCTGTGTATCTGTGTGTGATGTGCGTGTTCTGTGTTTCTGTGTGATGTGCGTGTTCTGTGTATCTGTGTGTGATGTGCGTGTTCTATGTATCTGTGTGTGATGTACGTGTTCTGTGTATCTGTGTGATGTGCGTGTTCTGTGTATCTGTGTGTGATGTGCGTGTTCTGTGTATCTGTGTGTGATGTGCGTGTTCTGTGTATCTGTGTGTGATGTGCGTGTTCTGTGTGTGTGATGTGCGTGTTCTGTGTATCTGTGTGTGATGTGCGTGTTCTGTGTATCTGTGTATGTAAAAATATTCAGTGTGGTGAGTGAAATCGTGGTGGGTCCTTCACCTTTTTCTTTCCAGGTTTGACTCTCGGCTTCTCACACACAAATCAAATCAAAATAAGCTTTATTGGCAGGACCAAATACATTTTAGCATTGCCAAAGCATATGGGGAGATTATATGGGGTGGGGGGGGGGAGGGTAGTGGGACATATATGGGCGGGAATGGGCAAGTCCATGGACATTATCAGGGGTAAGGGATAATGTGAAGTGGGATGGAGCGAGTCCGTGTTGGGGATTTATAAGTCTGGGATCTCTCATGTTCCTCTCAGTCTGTGACATTCTGCGACGTATTGGGCAGATATTTTCACCGCCGGCTCCTCTTCTCCCAGTATGATGTGGAGTTTCCTCGTCTCTTCTATAGAGGTGAAAGTCCGGGATGAGAGCGGAGAGTCTCTGGAAGTGAGTTTCCCTCAGTGCTGAGTACTTGGGGCACTGTAGGAGGAAGTGGACCTCATCTTCCAGGGCCCCCTGGTCACAATGCTGCCACAGTCACACACCATCTCCTGCAGCAACACAGGGGGATGGGCGCACTCTGATGACATCACAGCCCATGTGACTGGCTGCAGGGCACACATGGTCCTGGGGGAGGGGAATGGCGGACACTGAGCTGTGAGGTGGCTGGATCCAGCACTGAGGGACAGGGAGGGAGACACAGCACTGTGATCAGGCCATTCATTAACCCTTTGTGTCCAGTGCCCTGTGAGGCGGCAGATCCGCCTTGTGAATCCAGAGAGGAGATCCAGGCTGAGGGTGCTGGGAGTGAGCGGCTTCTTGTAAGTAAATGCATATATTGCTGATTATAAGCTGTATCCGCTGTAAAATGATGTGTGTGAATTCAGCAATGAAATGTCTCCCAGTCATGGGAATAAGGCCGCGCTTAGTCTATAAGAATCGGAACCTACTAAAAGAAGTGACAGAGTGGAATGCCCATAGAGAATAATGGGACAGAGAGGAAAGGCCATAGAGAATAATGGGACAGAGAGGAATGCCCATAGAGAATAATGGGACAGAGTGGAATGCCCATAGAGAATAATGGGACAGAGAGGAATGCCCATAGAGAATAATGGGACAGAGAGGAATGCCCATAGAGAATAATGGGACAGAGAGGAATGCCCATAGAGAATAATGGGACAGAGTGGAATGTCCATAGAGAATAATGGGACAGAGAGGAATGCCCATAGAGAATAATGTGACAGAGAGGAATGCCCATAGAGAATAATGGGACAGAGAGGAATGTCCATAGAGAATAATGGGAAAGAGTGGAATGCCCATAGAGAATAATGGGACAGAGTGGAATGCCCATAGAGAATAATGGGACAGAGTGGAATGCCCATAGAGAATAATGTGACAGAGAGGAATGCCCATAGAGAATAATGGGACAGAGAGAATTCCATAGAGAATAATGGGACAGAGAGGAATGCCCATAGAGATAATGGGACAGAGTGGAATGCCCATAGAGAATAATGGGACAGAGAGGAATGCCCATAGAGAATAATGGGACAGAGAGGAATGCCCATAGAGAATAATGGGACAGAGAGGAATGCCCATAGAGAATAATGGGACAGAGAGGAATGCCCATAGAGAATAATGGGACAGAGTGGAATGCCCATAGAGAATAATGGGACAGAGAGGAATGCCCATAGAGAATAATGGGACAGAGTGGAATGCCCATAGAGAATAATGGGACAGAGAGGAATGCCCATAGAGAATAATGGGACAGGAAGGAATTAGGGATGTGCGTTTCAGGTTTCAGAATTTTCACGAAATTTCCCAACTCGTGGATTTGGAGTCTGCCAATTTTCCGAATCGGATCGGATCCGAAAACGGCAGATCCGAAAAAATTTCCGAGCCGAAACGAAAAGTTTTCGTTATTTTCGAATGGACTAGAAATGTGTAAAATCGAAATTCATTTTCGTTCCATTCCTGATTTCGGCTCCATTTCGAACATCGTATTTTTTGGTTATATCGCTGATTCTGTATTTTTGTATCGTTTCTAGACATGTGCATTCGTTTTAGTACTAAAACGATTTAGTCCGAATTTTGGGATAATTTAGTTTTAGTATGACTCAAGAGAAACGAAAGTGCTCAGTACAAAAAACGAAAGAAACTAAAATAAAATGCACTACATTTTAGTTTCAGTCCTTTTTGTGATATTACATTGATGAGTGAAGGAGGAGACAGCAATTGAAGATCGCAACATCCGAAGTTCTGCACCCTCCACATGCCAATGCAGTAGGATGTTCTATACAGAGAGTGGCATTAATTAATGCAGGAGTATGTTCTATACATTATACAGAGAGGGGTATTAATGCAGGAGGATGTTATATACATTATACAGAGAAAGGTATAAATTGAGGAGAATGTTCTATACAGAGAGGGACATTAATGCAGGAGGCTGTTATCTACATTATACAAAGAGGGGTATTAATTAATGCAGGAGATGTTCTAAACATTATACAGAGAGGAGCCTTTTTTTTTAGCCCTTTAAATCCAGTGGCTGTGAGCGCTGAGATCGCTGCTTGTTACATTATCTCTCAGTACAATGTATCAGGCTCAGTTGTTACAGTAACTGACTGTAACAGCGCTCAGAGTTTCAGTAAAACAAGGAAATAATATTGTTCTAACCTCTTATATATAAAAATATTATTTACTAGTTTTACAGAAACTCTGAGCGCTGTGATGAGCAGCAGTCAGTTACTGTAACAGCTTTGCCTGATACGGGGCAGTATTACAATGTTGGTGCTAACTTAACCAGAGCTGAAAACCTCCATAGGCTATAATGGCTCTGGGAAGTTTACAACAGCTCTGGTTAAGTTAGCACCAACTATGTAATATGGCCCACATTGTGCTGAGAGTGAGAGATACTGTAACAAGCAGCGATCTCAGCCCTCTGAGGAGCCACCACTACAATAGTAATTGTATCCACTGGTTTTCGGATGAACGAAATTAGTTTTCATACTAAAGTACTGAAAACGAATTTCTTTAGCAACTAAATAAATTGCATTTTAGGACTAATCCATTAGTTCAAAACGAAATTTTGTGCTGTGCACATGTCTAATCGTTTCCAATGATCCGATATTTCTGTCGATACGATAATTCTGTCGATTTTATCGTTTTTTTAAATTAAATAAAGATCCTTTATTTCTTATGAATTTGCATTGCACAACTTTATTTAATCAGATTAAAATGGTATGAAAGGAACAAAAATTTACAAAACGATTTAAAAAAACCAAAACTGACCCAAATGGTCTGACTTTAAAAATAAAAAGCATAACAAAAGGTTTTAAAACTGAAAAAAAATTGTTCAAAATTATCTGAAAGAAAAAAAAAACCCAGACCAAATAAAATGATATAAAAAACGAAAAAAAATAAACATTTCGGATAGTCATCGTTTTCGGATCCTGTTCGTCCGCGGGTCGCGCATGCGCGTGGATGTCCGTCTCCATTACGGCCTGTCCCTGTCGTAAACTTTACGGATACTTGGCGATATTTTCGATTTTTAGCACAGGCCAAACTTTATTTCTTGCCATCCCATCATGGCTCAGCCTGAAAGAGAGGACTCCCGATCGGCTTTATCATCCCCTTCCACCCCAGAGACCCCCAGAAATAAGCGGGCCAGCAATATGAGTTTTGAGGAGATGGTGGAGCTGGTCCACATATTTGAAAAGTCGGACTACGACTGCCGTAAGGGCCCTTACAGCAGGAAAAATAATGTGAGGAAGGACCGCATCCTTGATAAGGCCCGTGCCATCCTCCTTGCAAATTTCGGCAAGGACCGGTCTGAAAGAGCTGGTCCGACCTAAAGACACGGGAGAAGCAGCAGTTGAGACATATCCGGCGCATCAAAACTAATTAGACATTCCGAAAAACATGAAAATTTCTGAAATCACGAAAAAAAAGTCGATACGAAAAACGAGCAGACCCAATAACACGAAAATGCCCGATATTCCAAAAAAAAAGTCGATACGAAAAATGAGCCGAAACGAACCGAACCCAAACGGAAATCGGCCGAAACGAGCCAAAACGAAAATTTTAAAAATCCGAATGAACCGAATTGAAGCGAAAAAAAAAATAAAAATCGGTGCACAAGTCTAGAAGGAATGTCCATAGAGAATAATGGGACAGAGAGGAATGCCCATAGAGAATAATAGGACAGAGTGGAATGCCCATAGAGAATAATGGGACAGAGTGAAATGCCCATAGAGAATAATGGGACAGAGTGGAATGTCCATAGAGAATAATGGGACAGAGTGGAATGTCCATAGAGAATAATGGGACAGAGTGGAATGTCCATAGAGAATAATGGGACAGAGTGGAATGTCCATAGAGAATAATGGGACAGAGTGGAATGTCCATAGAGAATAATGGGACAGAGTGGAATGTCCATAGAGAATAATGGGACAGAGTGGAATGTCCATAGAGAATAATAGGACAGAGTGGAATGCCCATAGAGAATAACGGGACAGAGTGGAATGACCATAGAGAATAATGGGACAGAGTGGAATATACACTATATACTGATACCCCATATATACAGTATAATGATTACACCCTCAGTAGAGCATGTTTATTATCCTCATCATTTATCATCATCATATAGCACCAACAGTTTTCGCAGCGCTTTACAATAACCAAAGGGAACAAGATACAGATAAACGGACATAGGATGGAAAAAAAAGAGGTGTAGAGGGCCCTGCATTTAGGAGCTTACAGTCTAGAGGGACTAGAGGGATTGGGGTAGAGGAAGATGAGTTTTACTGAACGGCAGGATCATTAGTGCCAGTGGTTCAGGAATGGTGGGGCCATTGAAGCAGCTTCAATCATGTGTGAGTAGGTGAGCAGAGGGTTGATTTGCATCCGAGATGCGGTACGCTAAACTGAAGAGATGGATTTTGTCGGATTTCTTGAAGGCCTGAAGATCAGAGGAGAGTTTGATAGGGCGAGGCAAGTCATTCCACAGGACCGGAGCTGCCCTTTAAAAGTCTTGGAGGTGAGTGCTGAAAGGAGGATCCAGGCGCAAGGACTATTGGACTCACCCCCATCAGCCTCATATCCTTCTGTGTTGCATCATCAACCCGCATGCTGTAGAGCAATGCTCATTCCAGTACTCACAACTCCTTTTTTCCTGATATCAGTAGTTTCCGTCCGACGAACACTTGGGTAACTATTCAAAGAAACGTATTTTTTGTTCCCCCTACATTAAGCATTCCGTACACCTATCCCCATGGTGAAAATAATGTCATATAATGTTCAAGGTTTGAACATCCCATATAAGAGGCGGACACCTTATAAAGAACTCGATCTTTTAACGGTGAATGTCATATGCCTGCAGGAAACCCATTTTAAAAGGCTCTCACACGCTCCTCTGCTTTGGCCGAACTACTCCACCCAATTTCACTCCACAAGCCCTTCTAAATCTAAAGGAGTCTCTACTCTTATTAGAAAAGATGTTGTGTTCGATTTGCACTGGAAATTGTCTGACCCGGCTGGCAGTTACCTTATTTTAGTGTGCTCAATGAACCATAGAGTTTATACTATTGTCAATGTGTACGCCCCCAACGACGACCAAGTGACATTTGTTACAACTATGCTAGAAAAAATATCGCTCGTCCTTACTGGTACCCTTATAATGTGTGGGGATTTGAATTTCAGCTTAGATCCGCTTAAAGATACCTCGAGTTTTGGCTCTCGCCCCCTGACAGGTAAACGTAAATGGCAAGTTGACAGATTCCAAGCCCTGTTGACTGATTACCACCTCCACGACGTCTGGCGCTTATTCCACCCTAATGAGGTAGATTATACATTTTATTCTAAAGTACACAAAACCCACACTAGAAATGACTATATGATGGTACAGGGCCACTCACTCCCATGGGTGGAGCATTGCTCCATTGGCACTATTTCCTGCTCGACCACGCCCCAATGACCCTAATCTTAAAAGATGATTACAAACCATATGGCCTCTCACCATGGCGCCTTAACGAAACAGTCCTATCCAACGTGACGGCTAAAACTGACCTGGAAACCGAACTGCAATCGTACTTTGAATTGAATACAAGCGATGATTTGCCAGCAGCGACTGTCTGGCAGGCCCATAAGGCAGTTTTGAGAGGACACTGTATAAAATGGGCATCTCATTTTAAGAAATCTAAGGTGGTTGCTCGTCTTCTCCTTCTACGAAGACTTGACTTCGGTCACACAAACTATCCCCCTCAGACATCACTGCTCGTCAATTAAGTGAGACACACGACGAACTACACACACTTGTCAAACAAACTAATTTTTCCCACCTGCAACGTCTCAAGGCTAGATTTTACGCCTATGGTAATAAACCCGGCAGATTACTGGCGCGCCGACTGCGCGCACTCCAACCACGGCACCGTATAGACAAACTTCACACTGCTAACCACTCCGTAATACATAAACCTACCGACATTGCTGAAGAGTTTGCAGCCTACTATTCCTCTCTTTACAACTTAAACAAAGATGAGACAATCATACAACCCTCGCTCACTGATATAGATAACTACCTGTCACACATTAATCTCCCCACCCTGACTAGAGCACAAACGGACTTCCTGTCACAACCATTTTCTCTGGACGAGGTCACGAAAGTTGTCTCCTCACTCCCTAATGGCAAAGCTCCTGGTCCTGATGGCTTCCCGTCCTGTTATTACAAATCATTCTTGTCTATTCTGAAGCCCCACTTAGAGTGTTTGAAGGAGCCTCCTCGGTGGGCTCGTTTCCCAGGGAAATGCTGCAAGCCACGGTCATTACCCTACCCAAGCCGGGTAAGCCCCTGACCTCTTGTCCCAATTTTCGCCCTATCTCATTATTGAACACGGATATTAAGATCTATGCCAAACTGCTAGCTACACGCCTAAACGACATCCTCCCTACTCTCATTGACAGGGACCAAGTGGGATTTATTAAGGGGAGACAAGGGACTGAAAACTCGAAGAAATTACTAGCCCTCTTAGAATATCGAACCACATACGATATCCCATGCCTTTGGCTATCTCTAGATGCGGAAAAAGCGTTTGATAGGGTTCATTGGGGATTTCTGAAACGCGTTCTTGACAAATTTGCCTTTTTACAGGAACACATACGGTCTATCATGGCACTATACGCACAACCCTCAGCTAAAGTACTGAACAGTGGCTTCCTCTCGGGGGCATTTGATATTACGAATGGCACACGCCAAGGTTGCCCCCTATCACCTTTATTATACGCCTTAATACTGGAACCCCTAGCTCAAGCCATAAGACAAGATGATCGTATAGGTGGAATGCATGTTGGCCCCAGGACGTTTAAACTAAACCTGTTCGCGGACGACATATTACTGACGCTTACTAATCCTGTCTCGTCTCTACTCTCATTGCACACAGTCTTGAACGACTACAGCTTAGTCTCCTACCATTCTATCAATATGCCTAAAACTCAAGCCATGACTTTAGGCATCTCCCCAGAAGATTTACAATCTATTAAGGCTCGGTACTCCTTTGTTTGGAAGGAACAGGGTATCAGATACCTAGGGGTCACAATTCCCAATCGGCTCGACAGTGTCCTGCCATTAAACCACACTAAGATTTTCACTGAAGTGAGGACGATATTACAGAAATGGAGGAGAGTGAAACTGTCCTGGCTGGGCAGGGCGGCAGCTGTTAAAATGACGATACTACCTAAACTACTATATGTTTTTCGTATGCTGCCCATATCTGTACCCCACTCCCTTCTTAATTTCGTACAACGGGATATCACCTTGTTTATGTGGAATGGAAAGCGCCTGCGCATCCCACTTTAAGTCCTCACCTCCACTCCGGGCAACGGGGGCCTTAAAGTTCCCCAGATCCTCACTTATTATAGAGCTGCAGTAATAGCCTCCCTAAGCGAATCCTTCTATGTTAACAGTCCCCAATGGACATACATAAAGTCGGTATCGATACCAACCACTTCCTTTGCGGGTTTACTCTTCACACCAACTAAATTCAGACCCCCCCTCCCATCGGTCCTTCAAATAACTAAATGGTATTTTTCCATGTGGGATCGTCATGTTCGCACTCTGACCTCTTTATAACCCCTATCATTAGCTACACCTATGTCTGCCTTGGCCTATGTACTTCCATTTTTTAACCCTAAACCCTGGATACAGAACGGAGTTGAACACGTGTTTCAATTCTTTCAGGCTTCTTCTCTCCTCTCCTTCTCCCAACTGCAGGTTAAATATGGGATACCTTCTTCAGCATTCCTTTCATTTCTCCAATTGAACTCTTATATGGGAAAGCTGGGAATAACGAGATTACCCCCGGAAAACCCTCCTGTACTCTCACCTCTTGAATCTTTTGCTACCTACCCCTCGCACTCCACCAAACTCCTTTCCCTATGCTATAGATCACTGTTAACCACCACCGACTCACCTAGATGGTCCTTTCAGAAGGCTTGGGAAATAGAACTTAATGTGTCCCTCACGGCAAGACAGTGGACTCATGTATTTTTGTTTGACAAGGGGGCTTCCCGGTGTGTCTTCCTTTTCGAAACAAGACGCAAAGTGCTGTACCGATGGTATTTAGTACCAGTCAGAGAATGTCACTTCAATAAAAATGTTACTGATATGTGCTGGAGATGCCTCAATTATCGGGAATCTATGCTACATGTATGGTGGAATTGTCCTGTGCTTTTGCCTTTCTGGTTAGAGGTGGCGAAATTTGTTTATGACGTTCTGGGCATCCCGGTTCCATTTTCCCCGGAACACTACATCCTGGGGGCTCTCCCGGATGCAGTGAGAAGGTTAACACGCCAGCGAAAACTATTTTGCATTATTGTATCCTGCTGTTTTCTGCTCATAGCCAGACTCTGGAAACAAACCACACCCCCTATCCTCCCTGCACTGATTAAGATGATCTCCGACCTGGCTTACTCCGAAGCCCTGGCTCTGTCATACTTTGATCTCTCCGCGCCGAAACAGGATCCCTGGTCGTTATGGCAAGAACACTTTAAAGGGACACTCTAGGCAACATGACCACCTAAGCTATTTTAGGTGGTCATGATGCCCGGAGTATCCTGCCCTCTGTCCCCCCTCCCTCCGCTCAGCGGTTCAGCTGTAAATGCTGAAAACAGCTGAGAGAGGCGGAGAACTTTACTCCGCCCTCCCAGCTGTCAGTCAGCAGAGCGGGAATCATATTTCCCGCTTCTGCCGACTTTTGCCGAGTAGGAGACGTCATCGCGTTTCAGCACGATGACGTCTCCAACTCACCGCAGTAGCTGGCGGCTCCCTCTGAGGATTAGTGTTGCGCGCATCCTCTTGCACGCAACACTAATCCTCAGAGGGACCCGGGAGGAAGCCTGCCGATTGGCTGGCTTACGTGAGAGGCGCGCATCTCACGTAAACCAGAAGCCAAGACGCAACAAGAAGGACGGGAGCGGAAGAGGAGGGAGGTGAGTATAAAAAAAAAAAAAACAGCGCTGGAAACAAGAGGATTTTAGGGTAAGTATTACAGTTACAAGTAAAAAAATAAAAAATAAAGATTTATTAAGGGAATAGGGATAGGTTAGGATAAAAAAATGGGGGGGGGGTGATTTTGAGTAGAGTCTTCCTTTAATATACAGGGTTTCCTTCCTTGCACTCTTGAATATTATGCCCTACTGTATTGCTGCTGAAAGCCCACTACCTCGATCCTTCTGCTCACCATACATTCTCTCATTTATTAACCTATCCTTCTCCTAATATAGGCGTTTGAGTCTACCGATGCAATCTCCCTGGCCCTATCACCCTCCCCCTTCCCTCCATCTTCCCCTTTCTTCTGTTTCTTTTAGGCTGGGGTCAGACCAGCGCACTTTTAACGTGCGTTCTGGCGCACTTAATTACGGCCGCACTAGCAGCAGATGACGGGCAATGACGGCCAATATACGAAGTACGGTCGCACGAAAGTCCGGCTGCGCAACGCAAGTGGAAAATGAACGCATTTTTTTGAGAACGCAGAACCGCTAGTACTGACGTACAGAGTGCGCTGCGTCCGCTAGCGGTGTGTGTGTGTGATTTGGAGACGTCAGACCCTGCTCGTGTCCGGCCAACATAACGTCCAGACACCCAAAGTTTCCTGGTAAAAAATCACGCACGAAAATGCACATCGTATAACCGTTTTCGCGAATTCTGTGAAAAAATACGTCAATGCGTTCGGACGCACTTTTTTTACGTTCGCGTGTAAAAATGCTTTCGTTTGACCCTAGCCTTACACTCTCTTTTCTGTCTCTCTAATAGCTTTCTTCCCCCCTTTTCTTTTCTTTCTTCTTTTTCCCATTCTCTGACTTCTTCCCTTTATTTAACCCTTTCCAAGGTACAGGAATATCTAAATGTTATATAAATTTGGCGTTGATGTTTTAATTTTCATGCCAATCTGTGGAGCAATTGCTACTGGATACCGCTCCGCATCATTGCCGTTGTTATCTGTTCCGATGTTCCCCTTTTGTGTTTATTACTGTTTTACCCCCTTTCTTCATTTTGTATCCCATTTATACTATTGCAAAAATAAAATATTATTTAAAAAAAAAAAAGTCTTGGAGGTGAGAGTTGGCCGTGCGGGTGTAGACAGATGACAGGTGGAGATCGTCTGCGGACTGGAGTTGTCTAGATGGGTTGTGTTTGCGTAGTAACAAAGACATGTAGGGAGGAGTTGAGTTATTGAGCGATTTGGATGTGAGCGTCAGAATTTTAAACTGTATGTTGGAATGTACAGGAAGCCAATGGAGGGACCGGCAAAGGGGGGAGGTACACGAGGTGCATCTGGTGTGAAAAATAGGCCTGGCACCTGCATTCATTACAGATTGCAAAAGGGACAATATGGGAGTTGGAGAGGCCAATAAGGAGCGAGATGCAGTAATCAGAAGAAATGATAAGAGCATGAACCAGCACCTTTGCAGTGTCTTGTGTCAGAAAGGGGCGGACACGGGCAATGTTTTTGAGTTGAAAGTAACAAGATTTGGTCACTGTCTGGTCGTGGGGAGAGAAGGTTAGGTTAGAATTGAAAGTGACACAAAGGCAGCGAGCATGAGGCATCGGGATAATGAGCGTTTCATTTACTCGTAGAGAGACAAGTGGTATTGGGTTTTTCTTGGAGGCAGGAACAATGAGAATTTCAGTTTTGCAAGATTGAGTTTAAGGAAGTGGAAAGACATCCAATTCAAGACGGCGGAGAGACAGTCAGTGACTCGTTCCAGAGAGCCAGAGAGAGATCAGGGGAAAAGCGGTATATTTAAGTGTCATCAGCATATAGGTGGTACTGGAATCCGAAGGAGCTGATCAGTTTGCCTCAAGAGGCCGTGTAGATCGAAAAGAGAAGATGGCCCAGTACTGAACCTTGGGGCACCGTAACAGAGACAGGCTGCCAGGAGGAAGTACTTCCTGAAAATGAGACACAATCGTTGGGACAGGTAAGAAGAGAACCATGAAAGAAATAGTACCTTGAAGGCTGATATCACTAAGAGTTTGAAGTAGGAGCGAGTGGTCAACTATCAAAAGTGACAGGTCAAGAAGGATCAGCAGAGAGGAGCACCCATTCGATTTAGCAGTTACAAGGTCATTGGTCAGTTTTGTAAGGGCCATTTCCGTTGAGTGCAGTGAGCGAGTGCCAGATTGCAGAGGGTCGAGGATAGAGTGGCTGTTCAGGTAGCCAATCAGATGGGCATACACAAGCATTCAAGGAGTTTGGAGGCAAAAGGGAGCAGGGACAAGGGGGGAAGTTGGAGGGAGCTTTTTTAGGATCTGGACTACTGAGGCATGTTTGAGGAGTAGTAATTTTTAGTAAGTAAAGGGTTAAATGTCTCAGGAAAGGGTTGAATTTTTGCCAGACAAGAGGTTAAATGTCTGGTGTGCAATATAGAGCAGTAATGGACCTCGATCCATTTTGACAAAGTGGAAACCATAGACGTGCACAGGGGGTGTGCCCAGACACACCATAATGAAGGGTGAAGAGGTCCTCTTCCATCTCCTTCACTGACATTTTATATTTCCCTTTATCTGGTCCATGATGAATAGCATAAAATCTGACGGTATCTCTGTATTACAGACTTGTTATTTCTAATGAAAATGTGCATTTTTTACAAAATCATCTAAACATAATTTTTCAATTATTAAAATAATTACTAAATGTTCCATACGTGCACACACTAACACAACGGGCTGCACACTAGTGTTGGAAATCCTGACCCTCTCACCCCTCTGAAACATGGCGCCAAAACAGACTTAAAAGGAAAGGGTTTTTCTCCGGTACCTGTTTGGGGTCATTGACATTTGCATCCGTACCTACACGGAAGGTGACATCTTTGTCACCACCATTACTGCTGTTCTCCTTCATTGCTTATGTCCCTTCCCCCTTTTTTTCCTTCTTTCTTCTGAGGCTTCCTGACACGACTGGAATTGAGGGGTAAGATACCATCAGCATAATGAGAAAACCTGCCCTACCCTCAAGTTATTACAAAAAGGGCCATATCATATTCCTCGCGCATCGGTTTTGCGCGCACGCAAATGCGCATTTGCGCGAGTACAAAACCATTTGCGCAGAACGTCATATTTCAACGTTGGTGCAAACGATGCGCGTTATCGTTTTAACGTGGATGGACTTGCGCGAGCGTGATGAACTGTGGGCGTCCTATACTTAACATTGTGAGCGCAAATTCGTTATGCGGATGGTATTTCAATAGATGTGCAACTTCCTACAAACGACGTTTGCGCGCATAATTTTAACGTCTTTGAAAACCTAGTGTTAACTGCAAATCGGAACGTTCTGGCCGAAACAAAATACACCAGCAAGAAAAAAAAAATACAGCGCAGTATAGTTACACATTCTACCCTAACAAAAAATTGTGAATTCGTGCATATTTTTTTTATTGCTGCAGCATGTATACTCAGATTTAGGCTAGGGTCAGACTGAGGCAGTGCGAACGCGCGTTCTGGCGCACTTAATCACGGCCGCACTAGCAGCAGATGCCGGGCAATGACGGCCAATATACGAAGTACGGTCGCACAAAAGTCCGGCCGCGCAACGCAAGTGGAAAATGAACGCATTTTTTCGAGAACGTTAAACCGCTGGTACTGACGTACAGAGTGCGCTGCGGCCGCATAGCAGCGTGTGTGCGTGATTAGGAGATGTCAGACGCTGCTAGTGTGCGGCCAACATAACGTTCAAACAGCCGGATTTCCCTAGACTTCTTTTCACCCCATCGTCATGAAATACGTCCAGAATTGCGCATCGTCTGACCACTTAAGCGTATTCCGTGAAAAAATGCGTGCGCACGCATCGACGTACATTTTGACGGTGGCCGCAGAAAATGCGCTCATCTGTCCCTAGCCTTACTTTGACAGTCGCAAAAATTTACGTGAGTCAATTAAGGTAAATTGATGTTAATTAAGGTTCTTAATTCTGATTGGCTTAATTCGGCGAAAAAGAACAGTCCGCGCACTGATTTACATGCGCAAGTTACTGCGCGCGTATTACACTTCGTTTTGTGTTTTTTTTTACTAACGTTATTTTTTGACGGATGAGAAAATGCGTTCGGATCCGAATATCATGTTAATTTTCGCGCGATAACGCTGGACAATGCGCTCAAAAAAAATTGCTCTGTGCGAGCGCATTTGCACAGACAATGTAGTATGGTACAAAGTCTATACCGCTACTAGAAACTGTGTTCTTTTTCAGGAGTACAGCAAGAGTCTGAAAATGTCTGCAGGAGTAATTTTTGAAGAATCGGTATCATATGTGGAAGAAAACCTCATGAAGCCTCTGTCAGTAAAGCAAGAGGAAATAATCAAAGAAGAAACTCTGGATTTCCCAGAAAATCAAAAAGAGCCAGAGAATTTCGATCTGTTACATGGGACTGTCCAAAAAAAATATCTTTATTCCGACATATTGGTCGAATCTCATTTTACAAATTCTGTCTCTTGTTGGTCAGAACTTCCCCAAACTCACACAGCTCATATTGGAACAAAAACATATCAATGTCCTGAAAGTGAGGAATGTTTAAGCACAAATGCAAGTCTTAGTATACACAGGAGAGGTCACATAGAACAGAAGACGTTTGCATGTTCTGAATGTGGGAAATGTTTTAGTACAAAGGGTAATCTTACTGTACATGGGAGAATTCACACAGGAGTGAAGCCGTTTGCTTGTTCGGAATGTGGGAAATGTTTTAAATCTAAAGGTAATCTTACTGAACATGAGAGAATTCATACAGGAGAGAAGCCGTTTGCATGTTCTGAATGTGATAAATGTTTTAAATCAAAAGGTGAGCTTACTAAACATGAGACAATTCATACAGGAGAGAAGCCATTTGTTTGTTCTGAATGTGATAAATGCTTTAGAACAAAGACTGATTTTACTAAACATCAGAGAATCCATACCGGAGAGAACCTATTTGTTTGTTCAGAATGTGGTAAATGTTTTAAATCAAAAGGTAATCTTACTGAACATGAGAGAATTCATACAGGAGAGAAGCCGTTTGCATGTTCTGAATGTGAGAAATGTTTTAAATTAAAAGGTGCGCTTACTAAACATGAGACAATTCATACAGGAGAGAAGCCGTTTGTTTGCTCCGAATGTGATAAATGTTTTAGAACAAAGACTCATCTTACTACCCATCAGAGAATCCATACTGGAGAGAACCCGTTTGCTTGTTCAGAATGTGGTAAATGTTTTAAAACAAAAGGTAATCTTACTGAACATGAGAGAATTCATACAGGAGAGAAGCCGTTTGCTTGTTCAGAATGTGGGAAATGTTTTAGAACAAAGAGTAATCTTATTGAACATGAGAAAATTCATACAGGAGCAAAGCCATTTGCATGTTCTAAATGTAAGAAATGTTTTAAAACAAAGAAAGAGCTTACTGTACATGAGACAATTCATACAGGAGAGAAGCCATTTGCTTGTTCTGAATGTGAGAAATGTTTTAAATCAAAAAGTAATCTTACTGCACATGAGAGAATTCATACAGGAGAGAAGCCATTTCCTTGTTCTGAATGTGACAAATGTTTTAAATCAACAGGCGTTCTTACTAAACATGAGACAATACATACAGGAGAGAAGCTGTTTGCTTGTTCTGAATGTGAGAAATGCTTCAGATCAAAGGGTGAGCTTACTAGACATGAGAGAATTCATACAGGAGTGAAGCCGTTTGCATGTTCTGAATGTACCAAACTTTTTAAATCAAAAGGTGCTCTTACTACACATGAGACAATTCATACCGGAGAAAAGCCGTTTGCTTGTTCTGAATGTGAGAAATGCTTCAGATCAAAGGGTGAGCTTAATGTACATGAGAGAATTCATACCGAAGAGAGGCCGTTTGCTTGTTCTGAATGTGAGAAATGTTTCAGATCAAAGGGTAAGCTTACTGTACATGAGAGAATTCATACAGGAGTGAAGTCGTTTGCTTGTTCTGAATGTGAGAAATGCTTCAGATCAAAGGGTGAGCTTACTGTACATGAGAGAATTCATACAGAAGAGAAGCCGTTTGCTTGTCCTGAATGTGAGAAATGTTTCAGATCAAAGGGTAAGCTTACTGTACATGGGAGAATTCATACAGAAGAGAAGCCGTTTGCATGTCCTGAATGTGAGAAATGTTTCAGATCAAAGGATAAGCTTATTGTACATGAGAGAATTCATACAGGAGAGAAGCCGTTTGCCTGTTCTGAATGTAAGAAATGTTTTATAACATAGAGTGAGCTTACTGTACATGAGAGAATTCATACAGAAGAGAAGCCGTTTGCTTGTTCTGAATGTGAGAAATGTTTCAGATCAAAGGGTAAGCTTACTAGACATGAGAGGATTCATAAAGGAGAGAAGCCGTTTGCATGTTCTGAGTGTGAGAAATGTTTTAGATCAAAGAGTGACCTTACTGTACATGAGAGAATTCATACAGGAGAGAAGCCATTTGCTTGTTCTGAATGTGAGAAATGTTTTAGAACAAAGAGTGAGCTTACTGTACATGAGAGAATTCATACAGGAGAGAAGCCATTTGCTTGTTCTGAATGTGAGAAATGTTTTAGAACAAAGAGTGAGCTTACTAAACATGAGAGAATTCATTAATCTATTCATTCACATTAATGCAAAGTCGCTTTCATGGAATGAATGTGGGAAGTGTTTTGGCACAAAGTAGCAGAGTTTCACACCTGAATGTGCAAAGAAGAGAATTTACTCCTATCCAGTATGTGGACAAATGTATCTGGACACACGTTTTATTTACTTGTGGCGGTATTCACTTTAGACTTGGGGTACATGGACCTAATGATGCATTAGATAGTTTTGGGCCTGATGTGTTATATTGTTTTCCAGCCCGCTCTTATGTATGAAGACACATTGTACCTATAATTCTAGGTACAGAGTTCTTGTGTTTTCGGTGCCCCACCCCTGTTATTATTCCCTTATGTTTTTATTGTAGTGTCATGTTGTATATACTGTGTTGTTTCCCTTATGTGCATCTGTAAGTAATGAATTCCTTTGTTTCCCCTGATTCTATCCAACCCTCACAGGATCTGGCTTAAACCAGATTTCTCTGCCCCTTCCCCATTGTCTATTACACAAGGGCGTATGTGTGGGAAGGGGGAGGCTTTTCAGTATAGAAACGCTGGGGTGTGTTTTACCATTGTATTCTGCACATCCCTGTCTGTGTTTGTAGCAAAATATTGAAGAAATCAGCAAAACGTGGCATATTAGAAGTAAGGTTTATTCCATCACCAGCTGAACAGACATTTTAACCTCACATAGGTCTTTGTCAAGTATATATGATATACCTATGTGAGGTTGAAATGTCTGTTCAGCTGGTGATGGAATAAACCTTACTTCTAATATACCACGTTGTGCTGATTTCTTTAATATTTTGCAGTCTTCAGGCCTTGGAGTGAGGACCTCCTCTAGCTGTGGATTTAATTGAGTGAATACATCTTCTGTACATTGGAATTGTTTATTTAGGGTTTCCAATTACAAACACAAAGACATTCCCAGTTTTGTTTTCATTCTGCAAAGAGCTCCGGCTATTGACTGGGTGGGTTTGGGTCAGAATCAGTACCGCTTCGGCACAGTGACAGCAAGGGGAGCTCTGTGCACGTGGGTACGGGACCCCACATTACATTACTGAATTCAGGTGTTTCAAGCCGAGCCTTTGCTTCTGGTTTAAAATCGAGCACCCTGTCCTGCAGTCTGTATTTACAAACAATTATTATTAAAAATGGATCTTTCTGAAGAGCTGAGTGAATCCAAGCTTGTATTGTGATAGAATGTCACCTGTGCAATAAAAACACAAAATAGAATATAAGGATTGTGTGTAATACTAGTACACAACCAGTGAGGGTTTAACAATAAAACAAAACTTTAGTAGATCATATAATGTAAGTACTAATAGTAAGAACAATTATAGACATGGTGGGGTAACCCTGTTCATTCCGGTATGTGATCAAAATAGAGCAATATTATACGTAGCAGACTTGCATACCTATTTATCTGCACACCTATCTTTGATGCCCTCTAGGGGGAGACTGCTCCGTGATAATATCAATACTCTAGCAGGGTTATTCAAAGAGAATCGAATAGTCGCTGCACGGTCGGTGACTTTTCGTTCTCTTCAATTCGGGGCGATTCGGCAATCCCATTTCGGTGACCCTGCGGTGTATTCAGGAAGCACCACAGGGCCGTCGAAGTGTAGGGAAAAGTCGCCGCAAACCCGACGAAAACTCACAGCACAAACCTGGCGAATGCACGCCGAAACCCGCAAAAACATCTGGATTAACCCGCTGAAAAAACCCGAGCAGGAGCCGATCACACGCAGCGCAGCTGCCTGTAAAAGCTGACATCGCAGACGAATGCAGTGAATAAATTAGAAAAACAAAGAAAAAAATGGAATCTGCGCTTATTCCCATTATACCGTGTGAAACCAAACACAATTAGAAGTTTGGTTTCTTATTAATTGCCATTAGAAGACTAAGCTCGCCCGCCAGCGTCAAGGCACCTCTAATGAGGGCAAGTCCTATCCAAAAATGAAGCCACAGGCTGCTGTATAGCAAACCATACCTGCTCATGCTGCTTGTCAGACATGAGGTAGACTGGGGGGCCTTTATTTATGCTCCCCCAGAAACAAAATCCACTTTGCGATCAAAAGTGGATTTTGTTTCTGGGGAGCATAAATAAAGGCCCACCAGTCTACCTCATGTCTGACAAGCAGCATGAGCAGGTATGGTTTGCTATGCAGCAGAATGTGGCTTAATTTTTGGATAGGACTCGCCCTCATTAGAGGTGCCTTGATGCTGGCGGGCGAGCTTAGTCTTATAATGGCAATTAATAAGAAACCAAACCTCTAATTGTGTTTTGTTTCACACGGTATAATGGGAATAAGCGCAGATGACATTTTTTTCTTTGTTATGTTTGACACACGTTGTTGGGCTGGATGCATTTGGTGGCTGCAGCCGCCCCATCTGGGAATAGGCGTGACCCCACCCCTCCTGTACTAAATTAGAAAAACTGTTTGCTTGAATGTTTGAAAAGTGAAACGCTGTTTGCGAAGAAAATATTGAGCGAAAATGTCTGAAATGTACATATTAGATCCAATGAATGATAATAAAAAGGGCTGTTACAGAAAAAAATAAGTAATGTTAAAAAAATCCAGAAAAAGGCTTAAAATATCCTAAAAAATCTATAAATAGACTTTTTACGGCAGAATATTATAACAGTTTATTAGATATTGAATTAAAGCGGGAATATTTTTAACATTGAAGCCTATGGGATTCACCTGAATAAACTTGCCGAATTAAACCATCGAATGACAGGGCATTTCGGGAACCTTTCACTGCTGGTATTTGCTCTCTGAATAGCCGAAACATTGCTTCTCTATGGGGATTTCACTGCCCTCGAACAGGTACCATATGTGCCGGCATTTCGCCAGGATTTGGCGAATTGCTGCTCTCTGGATACCCAAATGGCCAAGAAAGGTAACTGAAAGCTGATTTTCAGCGTTCGGTTCCTTTCGGCAGCCATTCGGATCTCTTTGAATTACCCTGATGGTTATTCAAGCTAATTCCACATTGAATTGGAATATTATCAATGCCATAGGCTGCAGCGCGCATAAAAGCATGTGTCATGGATCATATTATTGCGCTACACACAATAATCATAATAATGTCTTATACACACACTTATTGGTGTCCATACATCTGCACAAGTACACAAGATGTATTGTATATATGTTTTAAAAATACGTCAGTGGCGTAGCGTGGGTTGTCAGCGCCCAGGGCCAGCCAAGATTTGTGCGCCCCCCCAACCTGTGGACATGTTAGCATGCCCCGATTCCCTTCCACCATTAGGGCATTGAACCCTTTAACTGTGATACAATGTAATGTGCAGAGTGTATGAGCGTATTACAGGCTCCACAGCAATAAAACCCACAGTAATGTGCAGCTCACACATGGATATATATTGCCCCCAGCAGCTCACACATGGATATATATTGCTCCCAGCAGCTGAAACATGAATACATTTGCCCCCAGTCGCTCAAACATGAATATATTTGCCCCAGTCGCTCAAACATGAATATATTTGACCCAGTAGCTCAAACATGGATATATATTGCCCCCAGCAGCTCAAACATGAATATAGTTGCCCCCAGTAGCTCAAACACAGATATATATTGCCCCCAGCAGCTCAAACATGAATATATTTGCCCCCAGTAGCTCAAACATGAATATATTTGCCACAGTATCTCAAAAATGGATATATATATTGCCCCCAGCAGCTCACACATGGATATATATTGCCCCCAGCAGCTCAAACATGGATATATACTGCCCCCAGCAGCTCAAACATGGATATATACTGCCCCCAGCAGCTCAAACATGAATATATTTGCCCCAGTAGCTCAAACATGAATATATTTGCCCCAGTAGCTCAAACCTGAATATATTTG
This sequence comes from Leptobrachium leishanense, assembly GCA_009667805.1. Classification (NCBI taxonomy): domain Eukaryota; kingdom Metazoa; phylum Chordata; class Amphibia; order Anura; family Megophryidae; genus Leptobrachium; species Leptobrachium leishanense. The sequence goes on from CM019068.1 coordinate 180,711,468, forward strand.
CCCTTCAGTAGCTCAAACAAGAATATATTTGCCCCCAGTAGCTCAAACATGAATATATTTTGCCCCAGCAGCTCAAACATGAATATATTTGCCCCCAGTAGCTCAAACATCGATATATATTGGTTTGTGGCGTCATAGTGGGCCCCCGCCGGTTTCCCTGTGATGGTCATCAGTGCACTTAACAGGCAGCCAGAAGCGCACTCTGTAAATGCCACAGTGGTGCCTGCAGCGTGCCTGCATCCCAGTCTAAAACTGTAGCAGGCACGTTGCACTGGCGCCACCCCTTACATGACACGTCACGTGAGGGGGCAGCGCAGGCGCCACCGCGGCATTTCCAGAGTGCGCTGCTGGCTGCCTGTGTGCACTGATGACCATCACACTGTGTGCACTGATGACCTGGCTTTGGCCGAAAAACCACCAGCCGAAGTGAATGCCAAAACAATCCCCCAGCTTTGGCCAAAAAACACCAGCTGGCTTCATGAAACATGGTACAATATATATTCTCACCAATAACTCAACTAACCATGTCTTTAACCAAAAAACAATCCCCCCGGCTTTGGCCGAAAAACCACCAGCCGAAGTGAATGCCAATGCAATCCCCCAGCTTTGGCCAAAAAACCACCAGCTGGCTTCATGTAACATGGTGAAATTATCTGACTGTACCTCAACTAACCATGCCCATCTAAAGCAATCCACCGGCTTTGGCCGCAAAAACACCAACCGGCTTCCTGCAACATGGTATGACTCCGTATGGGAACCCACAGGCGGTCTTGAATGACTGGCGGAATCACCACTTCATTTGCCCCATCCGTGGTCCAACTGATCTCTGCGTGACCTTTTCGACTCAGTATTCATGCAGTAACCTAAAAAACAGGGTGGGTAGGGTGGGAAAAGAAAAAAGGTTAGAAGTGATCTTCAGACTCTTGCCCTCCCTTTTTTACTACCTCTACCTTCTGTTATCTGCCCTGAGTCCAATCCCAGCCCCAGACTGGGAACAAAGGGAACTCCTCCCCAGCCTTCAAATTCTTGCTTGCCTTGAAACCCAATCCCAGCAACACACTGGGAACACAGGGAACTCACCCAACTTTCTGCTTCTTGCTCAGTCAGGGAAAATCCTTAAGCATCGTCGCTTCCGATTCCGTCGTTCCTCAGTACTAAAAATTTTACCCTTATTTCTCTTTTACAGCTTTCTTAAGCTACCTCAGTTCCCTCCGAACCAAATACCCGCCCCTTGTCCCCCGCCCCCAACTCCCCATAAATAAAAACACACAACGTATTGGCGGTTTGAAAAGGTCACGTCTTTTATTAATTAAGGCCAGAATCATTGCCTTTATGGCAGATTTATAAGCGATCCTCGCTTACTCAAAATAGGTAACACCAGATAACACTGGCAACCGCAATGCACCACAAACATTGCCCAGAAATAGCGGCCAACCCCACGTGGCTAAGCTAGTGCGACCACACGCTGCTCTCTTTATAGCAGATAGCAGGCCGAGAGGATCTGCAAACCAGGAGGCACCTGAGTTTGCCATAAAAACACCACCCAGACCCCTAACCTACAGACCCTCCCCCTCTAACGCCTCTCCACGTGCCAGGGCCGCATATTTCACTGCCACCAAAAATGAGGACCCTCATTTTCTGCCACCAATTAAAGACCATGACCTTTTCACTTACCTTACCCAAGGTTCTTTATCTCACCTTCAGCGCTGCCAACGAAAATGTTGTTTCCCGCCTCAGACAAATGGACCCCTCTTCCCTATCCCCCTAATGCCCACTTTAGTGAGGCTGACCTAGGTTCACTCCCCTCTTTGTGCCCGCAGCGTGAATAGCTGCCCAGCGCACATAGGAGTGTCCCAGGATCCATACTCTCGGCCCGTTCTGAAAGAAATCCAAAAAACAGAAGCTATTAACGCCCAAAATACATACCAACTTTTATAGCAACTGAAATTAACCAAACCTTAATATAGAAAAAAAAAATTATTTATTTATTTATTTCCCCCCCCTCATTCCTGCAGCGGCCTCACATAACGCCTATACACATCCGACTTTCATCTCCACATGTTTTAATATGCTCCTTAGGGTAACCCAACTGCGCTACCCTGGTGGCTGCACCCATTCTGAGAGAATGCGGGGCAATGCAAACCCCTTTCCATCCCAGCAACATTACAGCCTTTTCCAAAGCCGCTTTGAATTGAAACCTGGACAAAATTGGTTCCATCCTCATGCCTCAAAAAACATATGGCCGTTTGCAGGAGCTGCCTCCAAATAACCTCTTACACATAACACCGGGCATGCCTCCGCTTAACCTCTGTATTACGCTCCAGTCTTTGTATAGTATACACCCCCCTCTAAGTAATGGATTCCTTTTGTTTTCACATACTTCCGTCAGCCCCTCCCCCCAGCAACCAAGGTCGCCCAGCTCACGGTTATCTGATGCATTGTTCCTAGCTGGGTGTGGTTACATTGTCTGTGCACCTTTCCTCTCTGTGCGTGTGTCCCTTGCAAAATGTAAATAAACGCAGTCTCCATTTTGGGTTGAAAAAGCCCGGATCTTATGTACGTTATTGTCCGCATTCTGGGCCAGACGCAGTACTTCTGCGGAATACTGACTTCAAGGGAAGCAATCTGCACGTGGACAGGAACACCCACGTTACAGCCTCGTTCCCCAACTGCCCTCTGGGTTAAGCTAAATGGGGACTTCTCCAAAGGACCAGCCATTCTACCTAACAGCACCTCCTTCCCCCACTTTTCTCTCAAGATTTCTGGCAGTTCATATTCTGATTTCAACTGCTTTACTTTCCTACCCCCCTTCGCTTCACCCCTAATCAGTATCTTGAAGCCTTCCTTAAAAAACCCTTACTCCATTCTCCTTATCCTCCATCTTAAGACTCACCAGCCCTGGAATCCTTTACCAATAGTACGAGGCTACACATGTGAAAGTCTTTAACCCACGTCCACCAATGAAACGGTTTCTTGCTTAGTATATTAATCTATAGGCCCGAAGTTAAGTCAACCTACCCAAAATAATGAAACAGCATTTGCTAACATACAAAATCACTGTTTAGTTGATAAGCCTCTTCAGAAATTATAACAGACACATTTAGTTGCGCAAATGTAAGCTTAAACAGATTGTACAGTTACTGCTGCAGCAGATCCTCATTGACAGCAGACCATGTGACTTTTTGAGGCTTAAGATGCCCGCCAGCCATGCGGTCACTGATTACCTATGTTTATAAGCTCATAAAGACTATATAAATAATAAGGTTTGATTAAGTATTACAAAGTGAAGCAAATATAAAAGAGCACATTCTAGCTAAAAATGCAAATCACTACAACGGGTAAATTAGCACGTATTTAACCAAATAGATTACACACACGCATATCGTATAATGTCAAAATAGCGACAAATTCACAGAATTGGTACACTTAATACTCATCCACTCCCAGGCTTTCTTATGATGATGGTACGAGAGGGAAAGATGAGGGAGTTGCTGCTCATGTTTCCTCCATTTCGGACATAAGTCTCTCCTCTCCATTAATAAAGACAAAGTTAGCATTCTGAAATAATTATTTACTCAACTGTAGCAAGTGCGCAAAAAAGATTGTACATTACTGCTGTGTCACTTCAGAAATTGCCTCAATTAGTATAGTGAACTTAAATACAGTATACTAATTAATTTATTCATTAACTTATTGCTTAGCCCTTGGGGTTACTTTCTTTATTTCAACTACACACAGGTGAGACAACCCCCTCCCTTCCAGAATACATTACAGATAACAACAGGCTCCAGCCACTGGCCAATAGAAAAGACATTCAACACAATGGAATGTTTACCCATGAGTCTTCTCTAAACAGTGTGCTTAGAGAAACACAGGATGTTAGAGTGCAAGCTCTTGAGCAAGGGGCCTCTCCTACTGTTTAATGAGTGCAAAATATAACAACTTATAACTGTAACATACAGATACACACTTTGACAACAGCATAGCACATCACACACACTCTACACTATATACAAAGACAATAAACTGTAAAGCAAAATACTTGCAAATAAACATTGGGGCGGCCGTTTCGTCACAGGTTACTTTGTATGCTTCCGGCCTGTTCAGTACAAAATGACTGCAGCTCATTAAAATTTATCTATTTTGGAGTGCTATTTGGTGCTAGAACACCCACTTGTCAGGGCTCGGCGGGCGCCGCCGGCTCGGCGTCCCGCCAGGTCGCCGACCCGGCATCCTTCTTCCCAGCTCCGGGGTCGGCGTCCTCTCCGAGTCCTGTGTGCGCGCAGTAGGCGCGCGCGCCGCCGGCAGTTCCGGATTTAGCCCTCCCGGCGGCGCGACGTCACCTATCTCCATGTGACCGCGAAGGACCAATCAGCAGGCAAGGCACCAGATTTAAACTTGCTTTTCCCATTCCTCAGTGCCCTTTCGTGGTTTTGCCTGTCTGACCCTTAAGTGCTCGTTTATTTCACTCAATTTGACTTACTGTGTATGACCTGGCTATCTCTCTCGACTTGTGTACCTCTATACCCCTTGACCCGGCTTGTTACTCGACTCTGTTTTCGCCTATACCCTATTGCTTTCTGATATACGTTCCTGGCTTACCAGCGTTTACACCAGCCACTCTAAGGACTGGTTCCTGTCCTCCTTGTGTCCCTGCCTTATAGGTTCACCTCCTGTTTGTGCGAAACCCAGCCACTATAAGGACTGGTACCGCATTGTGACTCTATCTTGCTTTACCGGCACTGCCGTTACGTACCCTGGTTGGTTGGCCTGAAGACAGGGCAGCCCTCATTATTTGTGTTAACCCAGCCACTACAAGGACTGGTTTCTCTTCTACGTACTCGAGGCTCCTGTTTTCACTTAGGGCTAACCGTTCGTCCACCCTCAGGTACGTGAGCGTGCCTGACATCACGAAAGGGCCATGGACCTTGCAGGGACCGCTCAGCAATTCTCTGGTCTAGAAAGCCGTTTGGAGGAGCAAGAGGCTAACCCTCTTTGGGATACCGATAAACCGATTGTCTATAATTATCGTGACTTTATGTCGGCCTTTCGTAGGGTGTTTGACCCTCCCGGGCGTAAAACCAATGCCGCAAAATCCTTGTTACGCTTGCGCCAGGGTGCGAAATCACTGGGTGAATATGCTCTGGAGTTTAGATCATTGGCTTCTGAATTGAACTGGAACAATGAGGCTTTGATAGCCGTGTTTTCTGAGGGCCTGAACGATGAGTTGCAAGATGAGATAGCGGCCAGAGATCTCCCAGGGGACCTGGAAGACTTGATTACTTACCTGTCCTTTATCGATGAACGCCTTCGCCATCGTCGACTTACTAAGGAGAGGTCTAAAAGACCACCGGTTAGGCAGCCTCCCCGGTTTTCTGTACCTTTGCTTCCCGAGTCTCATCTCCCCCCGAACCTATGCAATTAGATAGCACCAAGATCCCTGATAGTGAAAAACAACGCAGACGACGTGAGGGTTTATGCCTGTACTGTGGTTTGGGGGGTCATTTCCTTAAGGGCTGTTCCAAACGCCCCCAGGGTCCATCGGGAAACTCTCATGCCTAAGTGCCTCTAGGGGACAGCTCTTAGGCGCTTTTCCTTCGTCCCCCAAACTGGAAAATAGACTCCGGGTTCCGGTTACTCTATCCTGGAGAGTTCCCGTAACCCGGTACAACTCTATGCCTTAGTAGACTCTGGTGCTGCCGATAACTTTATTGACATAAATTTTGCTCGCAAACATGCCATACCCCTGGTTGAAAAAGAAACCCCATTACTTGTACAGGCCATCGATGGCAGACCTCTCGAAACCCCTTTTGTTTTGTTTGAATCTCGCAATATTACTGTTGGGATAGGACTGTGTCATAAAGAAAGTATGTTCTTCCATGCTATTTCTTCCCCTTCCTATCCTATCGTACTGGGTTACCCCTGGTTAACCCGCCATAACCCTGTTATTGACTGGCGAGCTCGTCAGATCGCGAAGTGGGATAATGATTGTATGGCTTCTTGTATTGAGATTCCACTATCCATTAATGTCTTGAATTTGCCTACGGCCCCTCCTCTGACGACTTCCATTCCTGTCCCCTACTCGGACTTGGCACCTGTGTTTGACAAAAGAGAGGCCGATAGATTACCCCCCCATCGTTCTTACGATTGTGCCATCGACCTTCTTCCTGGTACCATACCTCCTAAAGGGGCTGTCTATCCTTTGTCCGTGAAAGAACATAAGGTTTTGGAGGAGTACATTAAAGATTCCCTTAAAAAAGGGTTTATTCGTCCTTCCTCCTCTCCCGCTGGGGCAGGGTTTTTCTTTGTGCAGAAAAAGGAGGGTGATCTTAGACCCTGTATCGATTTTCGAGGTTGAACAAGATCACCGTTAAAAATGCCTACCCCATTCCACTCATCCCCGAGCTGTTTGACCGCCTGAAACATTCCAAAATCTTTTCGAAACTGGATCTCAGAGGAGCGTACAATTTAATAAGAATCAAACACGGGGATGAGTGGAAGACTGCGTTTAACACCAGGTTAGGGCATTACGAGTACTTGGTTATGCCCTTCGGTTTATGTAACGCTCCAGCAGTGTTTCAGGCGTTTATTAATGATGTGTTACGAGAGTACACCCCTTGTTTCGTCGTGGTTTACCTTGATGACGTGTTAATACATTCCCCTGATCTGAATACCCACCACGTACATGTACGACTCGTCTTATCTAAGCTCTTGGCCAACGGCCTCTACTGCAAGCTAGAAAAATGCCTATTCGATGTCCAACAGGTACAGTTTTTGGGTTATGTTATATCCTCCTCTGGTTTCATGATGGATCCCAAAAAACTGGAGGCCATCAGTCACTGGCCTCTTCCCAAGGGCCTCAAGGCCATTCAAAGGTTTATTGGCTTCTCTAATTACTATAGACGGTTTATCAAGGGCTTTTCGTCCATTATTGCACCCATTACAGCATTGACGAGAAAGGGAGGTGACACTCAGAATTGGTCCTCCAGTGCCCTGGAGGCTTTCGAACGGTTAAAGGAAGCCTTTTCCACTGCTCCCATTCTACACCACCCTGATCCCAATAGACCCTTCGTTTTAGAGGTTGACGCATCAGAAACCGGGGTAGGAGCCGTCTTGTCCCAACGTCCAGCTGATGACAAGCCTATGCAACCCTGTGGTTTTTATTCTAGGAAATTGTCCCCTACCGAGGCCCGTTACGACATTGGGGACAGGGAATTGTTAGCCATTATTTTGGCCTTAAAAGAATGGCGCCATCTCTTGGAGGGCTCCACCTGTCCGTTTTCCATTCTCACTGACCACAAAAATTTGATTTACCTGTCCGAGGCAAAAAGGTTGAACCCTAGACAAGCTCGATGGGCCCTTTTTCTCACCAGATTTGACTTCCTCATTACGTACAGACCCGGGTCTAAAAATGTTAAGGCCGACGCACTCTCCAGACAATATGAACCCCTAGCAACTCCAGTGTCTGTACCTGTGTCCATAGTTCCCGAAAGGAAAATTTTAGCCTCTCTGAGTACACGAGTCGAGTCTCCTTTCTGGAACCTCTTACTCTCTAAACAGGCTCTGGCTCCCCCGTCTAAACCACAGAATAAGCTATTCGTTCCTTCTGTAGAGGTACCCACTGCTTTACAGCTCTTTCACGAATCCAAATTTGCTGGACATTTTGGGGTAAATAAAACTCTTGACTTGATTAAACGACACCTTTGGTGGCCGACACTTACTAAGGATGTAAAAGATTACGTAACCACCTGTTTTGTTTGTACCCGTTCCAAATCCTCCCGCCTTTGTCCTGCTGGCCTCCTCCAACCCCTACCGATCCCTGAGCGCCCTTGGTCTCATTTAGCTATTGACTTCATAGTGGAACTAACCCCTTCACTTGGTCATACTGTGATTTTTGTGGTTGTCGATCGCTTCTCTAAAATGGCACATTTTATTCCGTTAAAGAAGCTCCCCTCCTCCAGCGAGCTAGTACAGATTTTCACCAAAGAAATATTCAGACTACATGGTGTTCCTAATGTTCTCGTCTCGGATCGGGGTTCTCAGTTTATCTCTAAGTTCTGGAGAGGCTTCTGTCACCAGTTGGGCGTCAAACTGTCCTTTTCGTCCGCGTATCACCCGCAAACGAACGGTTTAGCCGAAAGAACCAACCAAACGCTTGAGACTTATTTAAGGTGTTTTATTTCTGACGCACAGGATGATTGGGTTACTCTGTTACCATGGGCAGAATTTGCGTATAACAACGCCACTTCACAGTCGACAAAATTTTCTCCTTTTCGAAATAGTCACGGGTATGCATCCCACTATTTTTCCATCCTCGTTCTCCCCCCAGAACATTCCTGCCCTGGAGGAACACCTAGATAAGCTCCGGGTTATTTGGGAGAAGACCAGGTTGAATCTAGAATCCGCTTCCTTGAGCCAGAAGCGGGCGGCTGATCGGAGGCGCAGACCTCCACCAGTGTACCATGTGGGTGACAGGGTTTGGCTCAGCACACGCCACATTCGTCTGAAGGTCCCGTCTATGAAATTCGCGCCTCGTTTTATCGGTCTGTATACAATACTCCGATGTATCAATCCCGTAGTATACGCACTGCAATTGCCTGTCTCTCTGCGTATTCCCAACTCCTTTCATGTCTCTTTATTAAAGCCGCTCTCCTGCAACCGTTTTACTCGCCCTGACTCCCCTCCTCCCCCTGTGGTGGTTGATGGGACTCCCGAGTATGAAATTGAGTCCATCTTGGATTCCCGTTATGTCCGCAATCGGTTGCAGTATTTGGTTCATTGGACTGGCTATGGCCCCGCGGATCGCACATGGGTTTCGTCACGTGACGTTCATGCTCCTCGATTGGTCTCCGCCTTTCATCGTCGTTTTCCCGATCGCCCGGCTCCTGGCCGCCCGGTGGGCGTTCCTCAAGGCGGGGGTGCTGTCAGGGCTCGGCGGGCGCCGCCGGCTCGGCGTCCCGCCGGGTCGCCGACCCGGCATCCTTCTTCCCAGCTCCGGGGTCGGCGTCCTCTCCGAGTCCTGTGTGCGCGCAGTAGGCGCGCGCGCCGCCGGCAGTTCCGGATTTAGCCCTCCCGGCGGCGCGACGTCACCTATCTCCATGTGACCGCGAAGGACCAATCAGCAGGCAAGGCACCAGATTTAAACTTGCTTTTCCCATTCCTCAGTGCCCTTTCGTGGTTTTGCCTGTCTGACCCTTAAGTGCTCGTTTATTTCACTCAATTTGACTTACTGTGTATGACCTGGCTATCTCTCTCGACTTGTGTACCTCTATACCCCTTGACCCGGCTTGTTACTCGACTCTGTTTTCACCTATACCCTATTGCTTTCTGATATACGTTCCTGGCTTACCAGCGTTTACACCAGCCACTCTAAGGACTGGTTCCTGTCCTCCTTGTGTCCCTGCCTTATAGGTTCACCTCCTGTTTGTGCGAAACCCAGCCACTATAAGGACTGGTACCGCATTGTGACTCTATCTTGCTTTACCGGCACTGCCGTTACGTACCCTTGGTTGGTGTTGGCCTGAAGACAGGGCAGCCCTCATTATTTGTGTTAACCCAGCCACTACAAGGACTGGTTTCTCTTCTACGTACTCGAGGCTCCTGTTTTCACTTAGGGCTAACCGTTCATCCACCCTCAGGTACGTGAGCGTGCCGGACACCACTATTCATGTGTGTGATTCTTAAAATTGACGTCAGTCATGTGCTAGACTAGAGTGAGTACTTTAACTATAAGGCACCGCAATCTTCAGACAGACACAGGCAAAATTACTGGAACCCAAATGCACCTAATAACATACAAAACAACAAATCACTGAATTCTGGCCGAGTTATACCAGAACAATTAACCTATTCATAATTACTATCACGCAGATACTACACAAAATTAACAAGGGAATACAGTATTGCAAAGTGTAACGAATATCAAAAAACATCTACTAAATAAAACCTACAAATCAATACAATGGAAAACCTGCACCTATTTATCCAAGTAATAATAGAACTAGGAATATATATATTTAACAGACTATAATAATAGGGAATACATAACAGATTGATACAGCCAGTAATACTTATCCAGCCGTTGGTTTTCATGATGATGATGGTGATCGTAAAATGTAGTCCAGAAAGAAAAAAGGTTAGAAGTGATCTTCAGACTCTTGCACTCCCGTTTTTACTACCTCTACCCCTCCCCCTTCTGTTATCTGCCCTGAGTCCAATCCCAGCTCCAGACTGGGAACAAAGGGAACTCCTCCCCAGCCTTCAAATTCTTGCTCAACATATCTGCCTTGAAACCCAATCCCAGCAACACACTGGGAACACAGGGAACTCACTCAACCTTCTGCTTCTTGCTCTGTCAGGGAAACTCCTTAAGCATCGTCGTTCCGATTCTGTCGTTCCTCAGTACAAAGCGGTGCCTGGCTTGTCCATATGAGACCTCCCAATCTGGAGGGAGAGGGATCAGAAAGGATCCCCCCTCCCTTTCAGGCGATCTTCCGGCATTGCCGGGGGGTGAGTCGTCTGAAAATGACATAATTTACGCGGGGAGGCCCATAAATTCAGCGTCTGACTTCCAAGAAGTCAGAACGCCGCGGGACCCCGGAGAGAAGCAAGTATTTCTCACTGGGCTCCCCCTAGTGGAGGGGTTAAAAAGCTGGTCAGCAGAAGAAGCATGTGATCTAAAACTTCTTGGTAAATGGGTGAAGTTACGTTGGTTTTCAAAAAAACACAGTGGACCAACACCAGCAGATGACATTGCACCCCAAATCATCACAGACTGGAAACTTAACACTGGGCTTCAAGCAACTTTGGCAATGAACTTCTCCACCCTTTCTCCAGACTCTAGGACCTTTGCAGGGTTATTCAGAGAGATCCGAAAAGTCACTGCACGTTCAGTGACTTTTCGTTCCCCGCACTTTGGGGCAATTCGGCAATTTCTAGTTCGCTGACCCTGCGGTGTATTCAGCAAGCACCACAGGGCCCCCGTAGCACAGGGAACACTCACTGAAAACCCACAGAAACCACTGCAAAAACCAAACAAAGCATGCTGGAAAAATCCGAGCAGCCGCCGATCACAACGCAGAGCAGACGCCGGAAAAAGCCGACACGCAGATGAACAGGGTGAAAAAAACCTACAAAAAAACAGTTTACTTGAAAGTTTGAAATGCTGTTTGCAAAAAAACTACTGAACGAAAATGCCTGGAATTTACACATAAGATCCAATGAATGATAATAAAAAGGGCTGTTACAGAAAAAAGAAAAGGTGATTTTAAAGAAAAAAAAATGACAAAAAAAATCCCAAAAAATGCCTAAAAGATCCTAAAAAAATTTAAAATAAGAGACTTTTTGCTGCAGAATAAAATGCTAAACGGTTTATTAGATCTTGAATTAAAACGGGAATATTTTTAACATTGAAGCCTATGGGATTCGCCTGATTAAATCTGAAGAATGAAACCACCGAACGGCAGGACATGTCCCTCCCTGACATTCCTCAGCTGTTCGGTGTCTGTGAATAGATGAACCATTGCTTCTCTATGGGGGATTTCACTACCATACTGGCAGGCAATTCGCCAAAATTTGGCAAACTGCCTGCTCTATTAATAGCCAAATGGCCCCGAAATGTCCCCGTTCGCTAAAATTCAGTGTCTGGTTACATTCCGGCCACATTTTGGATCTCTCTGAATAACCCTGTTGGTTTCCAAATGAAATACAAAACTTGCTCCTCATCTAAAAAGAGGACTTTGGAGCCATTGGGCAACAGTTCAGTTCTTCTTCTCCTTAGCCCAGGTAAGACGCCTCTGACATTGTCTGTGGTTTCAGGACTGGCTTTACAAGAGGAATATGACAACTGTAGCCAAATTCTTTGACACGTCTGTGTGTGGTGGCTCTCAATGCCTTGATCCCAGGCCTGGATTAAAATCTCTATGGGCCTGGAGCTGAATATTTTGGTAACTTTTTTTTTGTAATTTAGTGAAATGAAAACATATTTTAGGTTGTGTAAAGTAATGTGACAGACACAGAGCTTCAAAACAGAGCTGTGCTCCTGTAGATGTTTAATCTATAACTGAACACAAAATGGAGGGGGGGGGAGGGATCAGGAAGACTAACTACGGTGGTCAGGATGGCTCAAAAAGAAACATAGGCAAAACACAATACATTACATCTCCCTTCGTAAGTATAAAACAAACCCTTAACTAGCATAGTCACTTGGGATACAGGTATAGATATCGCAAATATTAAATCGGTGATATTTCTTTAAACTTCTCAATTTACATAAACAGAAAACTTGCATCCCTCAAAAGAACAAAGGAAAGGTTAGCACATTTTAAACGAGACTCAAACGATAACATATCATCCAGAACAGTGCACCATTGTACATAAGCAAGTGGAACTGGAACAGTTATTGGCACACTGCTGTCGCCATTCGCGTTTGCTACGCATGTCTCTGGCTACAAGGAAAGCCGGTCCGGAGGTTTCACAACTCTGCCTAGCCTGGTGATGTACTGCCCGGTTGACGTCATTCCCTTAGCAGACTGTGGTACTGGAGCAGATTCTTGCTGGGAGTTAGTATGTTCCACAGGCTCGGGCTCCTCGGCACTCACTGGCTCCATCAACTCAGCCCAATGATCATTGATAAGTCTGTGACGGGAGTCATTGGCATCTGGTGTGCTCTTACGAAGGTGCTGGACGTTGCGACGGTATTCCTTATTTCCACTTTCTACAATATAGGATCGAGGGGCATCGTGAGACCTCACTACTACTCCAGGCGACCACCTGTTACTGCCTGGGTGCGGCTGCATCCGAACTTCATCTCCAGGCTTCAATTCAGCACGGGGGCCACTTGCTCTTTTATGGTCATAGTAGAATTTCTGAATGCATTTGCTTCTGTCTAGGCGCTGTTTGACTTTGATGGGATCATAAGCTGCAGGTGCGAGCAGCAGACGAGCAGTAGGCAGGCTATTTCGGGGCCGCCTGCCCATCAGCAGTTGAGCAGGCGAAAAGCCTACAGAATCCAGTGGAGTTGTCCTGTAATCAAGCAGTGCAAGGTGTTTGTCTGACGCTTTGGCCCAAAGTTTTTTAACAGTCTGGACTGCACGCTCGGCTTCACCATTGGAATGTGGTGTGTGGGGTGACGAAGTTCTGTGAGTAATTCCATAACTTTGGCAGAACACCTTAAATTCCTCTGCTGCATATTGAGGGCCATTGTCTGTTCGAAGGATGACAGGGATCCCATGCCTGCTAAACTGAGCCTTCAGCTTTTCTATGATACTGCGACAATGTAGATTCTTCAGCGTGTCCACTTCGATGAACTTTGAGTAGTAATCCACCAGCAGAATGTAATGGGTCCCTTCGAACTCAAACAGGTCCGAGGCTACTTCTTCAAAGGGAAAACTGGGGGTTTCTGTTGGACGTAGGGGTTGTCTTGGCAGTTTATTCTGGAAGTCTGCACACTTGCCACAGTTCTTTACCATTTGTTCAATTACAGAGCTCATACCTGGCCAGTATAGGACCTCACGGGCTCTCTGCTTGCTCTTCACTATTCCCAAGTGGGACTGATTTATGAGCTTCAACATGTGAGCTTGCATAGAAGGGGGAACCACTATACGCAGGCCTTTGTACACAACGCCATCGGAGACAACAAGCTGGCTTCGCGAGTCCCAGTATGGTTGTAGTTCATTAGGGAGATCATGCCTGTGGTCTGGCCAGCCTTGCCGGATTATCCTTTGAAGACAGCTGAGCTCTTCTGTGCAGTTCTGCAGCTCTGAGTATTTCTGCTCACTGACTGAAACAAAATGAAGCATGGAGACGCACTCTAAGCCTTCCATCTCAGGCTTGTTCACAGGTAACTGGGCTCTCGACAGCGTATCCGGCAATTCCATATCTTTGCCCCGTCTGTACTTAACGGTGAGATCATACCACTGCAAGCGAAGGCGCATCCTCTGAATGCGCATGGGGGTAGAGAGCAATGGCTTCCTAAAAATATCCTCCAGAGGCTTATGGTCATTGTAGATGGTTACGTGGTTTCCAAATATGTAATTATGAAACTTGACACATGCATGAACAATTGACAGCATCTCCTTCTCGATTTGCGCATAACGAGTTTCAGTGTCTGTTAGTGACCTGGACGAAAAGGCAATGGGGTGGCTGTCCTGCAACAATACTGCACCGAGGCCGTTGCTGCTGGCATCACAGAAAATTTCGACAGACTTGGATGGATCAAAAAATTGTAGCACAGGAGACTCAGTGCACATGTCTTTGAGTGTGTCAAAGGCTTGTTGTTGAGCTGGCTGCCAGGCAAATTCCACATCAGTTTTAAGAAGTTGTCTCAGAGGTGCATCAACTTCGCTGAGATTGGGCAGGAATTTCGAGAGGTAGGTGACAAACCCTAAGAAGCGACGGACACCATCCTTGTCTCTTGGTGTTGGCATGGATTTCACAGCCTCTATTTTTGCAGGGTCTGCCTTCAGGCCATCTGCTGTTATCAGGTGTCCTACATAGGGCACAGAAGATTGCTTGACGTGGCATTTATCAAAGTTGAGACTCAGGTTGTAGCTTGTGGCTCTCTGAATTACCTTACGGAGAATCTCATCATGTTCCGGTACTGAAGGGGCCGCAATGAGAATGTCATCCATCACACTGATTGCGCCGCTAATACCCTCAAGCATTTCGTCCATAATACGCTGGAATATTTCAGGTGCACATTTTAGACCAAAAGGAAGCCTAAGCCACCTAAATCTGCCAATGGGCGTGTTGAAGGTTGTCAGGAATGATGACGCTTCATCCAATTCTATTTGTAGGAACCCAGATTTTGCATCCAAAACAGAGAAAACTTTAGCACCAGGTATTGCAGAGACTACCTCCTCGATGGTGCGCATTGGGTAATGTTCCCTCTTAATGACTTTATTTAAGTCGCTCGGGTCAATACAGATTCTTATTTTGCCATTACGCACAGCTGCCACCATAGAACTCACCACTCGGTTGGTTGGTTAACTTTGGTGATGTAGCCATCTTTAACCATCTCTTGTAGTTTCTCTAGTATCTTATTTCTCAGTGCAGCTGGTTGACGGCGGACAGGATGAACCACACCTTGTGCTTCAGGATCAATTTTGATTGTGTACTTGCCCGGCAAGGTTCCAGTAGTGCGAGTCAGTTCTGGGTAATCATCTAGCCCAACTGGCAGAGGTCCTGTTGTTGCCACTTGGATAGAGTGTCGTGTGTTGCTTTTCATAGTAGGCTGCAGCGCATGGAGCCGCATCACTAAACCTAAGGCTTCTGCTGTTGCGCCACTAAGCACATTTTCTTGCAAAATGTCCACAATCTCAAATTCTGCTGGTATCTCTGTATTCTTGAATTTGATTAGAAGGTCCACCGCAGCTATGGGCTTCAGCCTGTGGTTAGAGTAGGACTTTAGCACTCGATTAGAGCGCTTAAGCTCACCTACATGCGGGAGTGTCTGATAATTACTTAAAGTCAATGTGTTGCACTTTGCACCAGTATCAATTCTGAATGGCACTTGCCGAGACAGGATTTCAATGTCCGCAGTCCATTTGTCATCATAGTGCTCATCCGTTCGTGTGAGATTTATGCCCAGTACCTCCTCATCCTCAGTTTCTGATTGCTGCTGCACACTAACTGTGTTTACTGACCTTTTGCGACACACTGCCACCCAGTGGTTTGGTTTGTGGCAGTACGAGCAGACAGAACCTTTCGCTGGACATCTGCCCTGGGTCCACTTATGCTGGGGATCTTTTCCACAATTTAAACGGTAAGTATTCATGTCTTTCTGCACAGATTTTGGCTGATATTGTAGATAGGCTTTTTTATTTGCAGTTTGGAATTGTGTATTCACCTTTATTGCTTGCACTTGAGATTCTTCTTCTCTGATTATTGTAATTTGCTTCTGTGACAGTTCAAACTGTTGGGCAATTTCAATTGCTTTTGGTAGTGTTAGATCTTCCCCTTTGTCTAAGAGTCTCTCCTGGACGCGCTTTTCTTTGATTCCAGCGATTATTGTATCGATTAACATATCATCTGGATCAGCATACTCGCAATCCATTAGCAGGAGTCTTAAATCCTTCACAAAGTGGTCAAATCCCTCAGTGACTCCTTGTTTTCTCTGCTTAAAGCGGTGTCTGGCAATTCTCTTATTCTTTCTTGGCCTTATATAGCTGGCAAATTTATCCAGTACTTTAGATGGATCATCCTTCTCCCCTTCTCCCCAGGGTAGCGTTTTATATATCTCTCTGCCCTGCTCGCCAATCCACGTTCCCAACCAACCTGTGCGCTGCTTCAGTGTTTGTTCTGAGAGCGGTCCATCAAACACAAAAGAGACGTGGCTGCGAAATCTTTCAAACTCTTGGTACAAGTCTGGAGCTTCCCAGTCAATCTTGGGGTGTTCAAACTGCGATAATGCCATAGTAAGCGTGAGATCTGTTCCAGACAGACTTCTGACACCATGTAAAGTAATGTGACAGACACAGAGCTTCAAAACAGAGCTGTGCTCCTGTAGATGTTTAATCTATAACTGAACACAAAATGGAGGGGGGCGGGATCAGGAAGACTAACTACGGTGGTCAGGATGGCTCAAAAAGAAACATAGGCAAAACACAATACATTACAGGTTGTTTAATAGTGCGTATATGGGTATATCTAACCAGGCAGACTCTGTGTGATTTAATTTTCATTCAGATTTCAATCATTTAAAGAGTGTAAAAAAAATTTCCCCCAGTTACTGTATATCATCTGTAGCGATGTGTTAAAGTTTACTGAGGCAGTACCCATTTTTGGCCACAAGATGGAGACAATCACGATTAAAGACCCTGGACACTCGAACTACATGTCCCGGCATGCTTTGCGAAGAAACAGGAAGTGGGTGGGTTTGTGGAGACGCTGTACATCCTGCACCTCGTGGAGAACAGGCAGAGCGCGCCAGGGAGCAGAGGAGAGCGATGCACACACAGAGAAGGAGAGACCAAAAGATAGGCCGGAGCGCAGACAGAGTGGATCGGGCCTTAGGATTGGGTCACCCAGCCTTGCGGGAGACAGACATCACCATCTATATTATCCGAGTGCAGTGCTGAGGAGAGAAGACCCCTCGAGTAAGGAGTACCGCGTCGATTGAAGCGGGGAGCAGGCGGTAAGCTGGCTGAGTCGCGGCTGACAGACAGAAGGCCAGACAACAGATCCGGTGGTCGGCGTCCCCAGTCAACATCGAGCGGAGAGACGTCCTGGGTCAGCGGAACCTCAAGCTTGCGCTGGATGGGTGAGAGGCCCCCAGGCCGTATGTAAATAAGAGCGTACGCTGCTGTTTTCCTTCTAAAACCCACAGGGCCCCAACTGACTAGTCGAAGACATCATTAAAGTAAACTCACTGGCCAGTTGAAAAGTACCCGGGTACCCTATACACACGAATACACACCACTTCGTTCGGGACTTAACCTGTGCAGGACTCAGTTTCCTTTTTCCAATCCATACAAGGGGGCAAAGTTAAAGTTACATTCCGAACAATTTTTCCTCTTTTTTTGTTCCCGCTGCGCGTTTACCGTGATACGAGAACTGTGTATTTTATTGTGTCCCGCTACGGGTTTTTTCCTCGAATTTCGTATCTTTTAATTTTCTGCTCGGTCGGGGTTTTTTTTCGAAAATACGAAGCCCTCGTGTTTTCGTTTCTTTTACCGCTACGCGTTTATCGTGTTACGAAAGTACTGTAAATCTTCCTGCATATACCGTGTCTCAAGAGCTGCAAACCTTTTAGTAAACCTTTTAACTTGTAACTTACAGCGTGTTGGAGTATATTTATTCCCTAGTGCGGGGAGACTGACCCGTGGTTCATTTTCAGCGGCTCCTCCGGGAGTGAGCGCTACACGTGGGGGCTCGTTTCCGGGATTCAGTCTCTGGAAAAACCGCATCTAAAGGGTTAAATATGGATCCAGACACTGCTGCTGGAATGGTGTGGGGCACAGTAGTCAGTTAGCATGTTGCATAGTCATGGATATTCCCGCAGACACTTGGGCCGAAGATCAGATTCGCCAGGCCGTGGCCACGCTAGCACCAGATCATCGGGGGTTAATTCTGGACATTAAGAAAAACCCAGATACCTCTCACACGCATGTTCTTCTTGAATGGAGAAAAGGTATTCCAGCATGTTTTCGGGGCGCGAGCGTGGAGCTGGAAGATGAGGTGGAAGTCCAACTAATTCAGCCAAGTGCGCCACGTGGAAGCCGAAAGTGTTCCCGCGCCCAGTCCGTTGGCCATGATCGGGCCTGAATTTATCGTGGCTATTGGAGATTTGCTGGCCAAATGTCAGAAAACAAGCCCTCCCCACACTAATTTCGGTTATCGACGGTTAAGGAACTTTACAGGAAATGTACCAACTCCGGCGGGAGAAGAAACCTTTGAGGAATGGGTGGAACAGGCGATGCAGGCACTGGATGAGTGGGACGTCCCTGAGGCCCAGAAAAAGCAAAGGATCACCGAGAGTTTAAAAGGACCTGCGTCAGAAGCGGTGAGAAACCTAAAACTGAGTAGAAAAGATTGTACTGCTTTGGATTATCTGAACGTTCTTGAAGAAGTGTTTGGGCGAACAGAAAAGGCAGCGGAACTAGTATATCAGTACGAAGACACCTATCAGAAGAGAGGTGAGAGAATGATTGATTACATGAGGCGCTTGGATAAGATTCTGCACCAAATACTCCTCAAGAAAGGGGCCAAACCGGCTGACGTAGATAAGATACGAATAAAGCAGATCCTGAGGGGCTCTCAACCGTTAGATCCGGTGATGATGCAGCTGAGAAGCAGAGCAGTTAATCAAGAGTTGAAGTACCTGGAACTGATCCGAGTTGTACGAGAGGAGGAGGCTCTGCTGGAAGAGAAATCCTTCAGGCGGGGAGAAAGGGCTTATGCACAACCTGCAAGATATAACGACGGTCTGCAGCCTGAAAACGACTCGTTAGACACCTATGGATCTGACCTGGATGAACAGGAGCAGTTAGTCGGTTTTAAATTCATCGAAAAGGCTGCCAAAGAATCGAACTCTTCCGAACGAAGCGAGTTGTTCAAGACTGTAAAGAAGGTACAGGAAGCTCAAACTGAACTGCAGCAAGCGCACGCTGAACTGTGCAGGGTGTTGATGAAGGTGACCGAGATGCAGGGGGAAATGCAAAAGTTCCTAACAGGTATGCAGACGACTGAAGTTGCCGTGGCGTCTGGTTCAAATCTCTTATTAGAACCTCAACAAGCAACTGTGTCTCCACTTTCGAGGAAGAGATGTTTCGGTTGTGGAGAAATGGGCCATTTCCGTGCGCAGTGTAAAGGCCGGAAGCCTGAGAGGGATAAAGTTGAGTGGCTGCTGAAAGCCCTAGAGGGACTGTTATCTACTCCACCAGCGGGAAACGCCAGAGGGCACCAGTAAAGGAGCAACCTAGGTGCCCAGAAGTTGAACCTCGCTCCAAGAACCAATTTAAAACTAAGAGGGCAAGAGGGCCCAAAGTCAAGCCAACTGCTGAGCCTGCCAGAATGGAAAGAGTCACTCCCTTAGCGTCCGGGTCTACGTCATGGGGAGGCAATGCACACCCAAAACCTGCACGGGCCAAGAAAAAGGCCAGGGTCCAGCAAACTGGGTCTAAGCGTCCGGATACCTCCACCAAGTTTCCTGACCAGCTGATAGGTCCTTCTCCGATTGTGCCAATCCAAGTGGAGGGAGTCTACACCAAAGCTCTGTTAGATTCAGGGGCTCAAGTGACTTTGATTTATAAAGACTTCTATGAGAAACACTTAAAGCACATTCCTCTGCAAGAATTGAAGGATTTGGAAATATGGGGTATCGGCACTGAGAAACTCCCTTATGACGGGTATCTGCAAGTAAGGTTGGAGATCGGATCTGAAGTCATCGGACAGTCCGGAGGCTGTGACGCCTTGGCCATTGTGTGCCCCCGACCCTCGGGTGCGAACAGAAGCTCTCTGATAGTGGGGACAAATACGGACCTAGTGCGGCGTCTCCTGACCCCCATCGTAGTGGAAGAAGGGTCAACTCAAGGAGTGCACCCCATGTTACGACCGGTCTATCAGAGGATGGTTGAAGAACGGAAAGCACCTGCTGAGGTGGGAAGACTGTGGAGACTGGGTGGGACAGAGAAGGTTCTGCAAGCAGGAGAAGTAGCGAGCTTCCGGGTTTCAGTCAAGTTGAACGGATCGCAACCAGGTCCCTATGTGGTGCTGGGAACCGATGTCAATCATGGGAGTGAAACCGGAGTCGAAGTAATTCCTGAAATAATCTCCACAAAGCCCTGAAGAGAACACGAGGAAGAGTCTCGGTCAGTGTGTGCAATGTGACAGATTCTCCAGTAGTCCTTAAAGCACGAATGCCTATCGGGCAAGTAGAGTCTGCTACACCCTCTCTCCACCGATTTAGGAGGGGGAGTGGATAAAGAGATTCCAGATGAAAGATTCTACCCTAAAGACGCCCCCATTTCACCTGAGTGGAAGAACGTCTTCAGTCTCAAGTTCTAAAGTGGAAAGAATTATTCTCGAAAGATGAGTTCGATGTGGGCCTGGCTAAGAGTACGGAACACCGCATTCGGTTGCAAGAAGACAAGCCGTTTCGTGAAAGGTCAAGGCGAGTTCCGCTGGGAGACTTGGATGATCTGCGAGAACAGCTAAATGAGTTGCAGAGAACCAATGTGATTCAAGAGTCCAGGAGCCCATATGCATCTCCAATAGTGCTGGTCAGGAAGAAGAATGGTTCTGTCCGCTTGTGCATAGACTATCGCACCCTGAACCGAAGAACCATCCCCGACCAATACGCCACTCCTCGGATTGAAGATGCCTTACAGTGTTTGTCTGGAGCAAAGTGGTTCAGTGTATTAGACCTGCGAAGCGGATATCATCAGATACCGATGCACCCTGAAGACAAAGAGAAAACTGCGTTCATTTGTCCACTGGGGTTCTTTGAGTTCAATAGAATGCCTCAAGGTCTGACGGGAGCTCCAGCCACGTTCCAACGGTTGATGGAGAAGACAGTCGGGGATATGAATCTAATCGAAGTGTTAGTGTACCTGGATGACATAATTGTGTTCGGGAAGACTCTGGAAGAGCATGAGCAACGTTTGGAGAAGGTCTTGAAGAGGCTCCATGAAGAGGGGTTGAAATTGTCTCTGGAGAAATGCCAGTTCTGTTTACCGTCAGTCACATATCTGGGACACGTGGTCTCGGCAGAAGGTGTTTCGACAGATCCTCGAAAGTTGGAGGCCGTAGCTTCTTGGCCTAGACCTCGAAACGTCACTGAACTTAGATCTTTCTTGGGATTCTGCTCATACTATCGAAGATTTGTGGGAGGATTCGCAAAGATAGCTCAGCCGCTGAACAAACTCCTACAGAAAGAAACCACCGAAGAAGGCTGTAAGGTCTCTGACCGAAACCCCTCCGCTCCAGGACCAAGGAAAGCTAAAGAGTCCATACAAGGTGAATGGACTAGTCAATGTGAAGGTGCGTTTGTGAAGCTGAAAGAGAATCTAACCCGAGCTCCTGTTCTGGCCTACGCGGACCCTCACAAGCCGTATGAACTACATGTGGATGCCAGCCGAGAAGGTCTGGGAGGAGTCCTATATCAGGAGTATGATGGATTGCTGAGGCCTGTGGCGTACGTGAGCCGGAGCCTTGCGCCTTCTGAGAAGAACTATCCTACTCACAAACTGGAGTTCCTAGCCTTGAAGTGGGCAGTGGTGGACAAGTTGAAAGACTATCTGTATGGAGCTGAGTTCGTGATCAAGACGGATAATAATCCTCTCACCTATATCCTTACTACTGCAAAACTGGACGCAACGGGACATCGGTGGTTGGCCGCTCTGTCAGGGTTTCGGTTCAGCCTGAAGTATCGCCCTGGGGTGAACAATCGAGATGCTGATGCTTTATCAAGAAGACCCTACACTACAGAATGGACTCAGGTGACTCCAGACGGGGTGCAAGCTTTGTGTCAAGGAACAGAACGCCGGGTCAAGGGAGGAGTTGAAGCGGAGGCCATAGGAGTCATGGCCGCGGCTGTTCCTGAGTTCTACTGTAACCCTACGCAATTGAGGGATGAAAATCTACCTACCTTTTCCAAGCAGGACCTGAAAGCGGATCAAGCTAGAGACCCTTTGATTGCATTGACCATAAAGGCCCTGACTGCAAACCAGCGAGAGATTCTGTTAACCAATTCCCCGGATGGAGCCAGATTGGTTTACAAAGAGTGGGAGCGGTTGAAGATGTTGGATGGGGTGGTCTACCGAAGGGGCCCCTCGACCAATTCCGAAGAGATTCAACAGTTATTTCTCCCCACTAAACACAGGGAGAGTGTGTTGCGATCATTACATGATGAGCATGGACATTTGGGTGCTGAGAGAACTTTTAAGTTGGTGCGAGATAGGTTTTATTGGCCTTGCATGAGGGCTGAAGTTGAGAGTTATTGCCATTCCTGTCTGAGGTGCATTCAGAGGAAAACTCTACCAACCCGAGCTGCTCCAATGAGCCATCTACAGAGTCAGGGACCCATGGATTTGGTGTGCATTGACTTCCTGTGCTTAGAGCCGGATGCTAGTGGGCAAGGGAACATTCTGATAGTGACTGATCATTTCACCCGTTATGCCCAAGCTTTTTCTACAAAAGACCAACGCGCTCCGACAGTGGCGAAGGTGCTGATGGAAAAGTTCTTTGTTCATTACGGCCTGCCAAGAAGAATACACTCTGATCAGGGAAGAGACTTTGAAAGTAGATTGGTCGGGCAATTGCTGGAGTTGTTGGGAATTCAAAAGACTCGAACTACGCCATACCACCCTCATGATGCTCAGCCTGAAAGGTTTAATCGCACGCTGCTAAACATGCTGGGGACCTTGTCTAATGTAGAGAAGCAGAGTTGGAGTCGTCATAGCTACTCTGGTGCATGCATATAACAGTACGGAGAGTGATGCAACAGGATATTCACCGTACCGTCTTATGTTCGGAAGAGAAGCTCGACTGCCGGTTGATTTGGCATTTGGGTTATCTCTAGACCAGACGTCGGTAGCTTCTCATAGAAACTACGTGGATAGACTTCGGAAGAATCTGGCTTCTGCGTTTGAACAGGCCCGTTTGACTTCAGGTAACAGGGAGCAAAGGAACAAGAAGAACTATGATTTGAAGGTTCGAATACAGGATCTACAACCCGGTGATAGGGTTCTGTTGAAGAATTTGGGTGCTGCTGCGAGACACAAGCTGGCGGATAGATGGAGTTCTCAGGTTTACATTGTTTGCAAACAACTGCCAGGTCTGCCGGTGTATCAGATTCGCCCTGATGGAAAGGCTGGTCCCCTCAAGAATTGGCACCGAAATCACTTGTTACCTTTGAGAGAGGCTGTGAGGATACCAGTGGAAAACGAACTTCCTCCGGCGAATCCGCATGCTCCACGTGTCCCTCCTGTTACTCGGTCTCAACAGACTCGGGTTGTTGGAGAGAGCGAAAGAGACAGCGACGAAGAGAGTTTCTGTTTAGATTGGATGCGCTCGCCAGAACCTGAAGAGGTTGTCCCAGTTCCTTGTCAATGGGAAAGTAACTTGAGGGCTGAAGCTCCTGAATTTCAGTGGGAATTCCCCGAAAATATGGAACTCCCTGAAACCCTTGAACTTCCGTTAAGGGTCCCGGATACTGTTGGAGACCCTGTAGCTCCTGAAGACGAGCCTTACGACTATAGTTCTATGCCTTCCCTGGAGGGATCGTACTCGGAGGAAGTGTCTGCTCCAGTGGCAGACATAAGGACTGAGCCTATACCTATAGTACTTCCACCTGAAGAGGAACGGAAGGAGCCTGAACAAAAACGCTCTATTCGACCGCCCCAGCGACTTACCTATGACTCACCAGGACATAGCACTGAAGAGGCCATCACCACTGTGCAGAGATTGCCCGAAGTGTCTGCTATGTTAGCTGAGGTAGCCCAGAACATGAGTCAGCTTGAGAAAGTGTTTCTAACCCACTGCATGTATGCTGCTGAACCTGTATATGCTGTATAAACTGTGTGCATATTGTAAAAGGATAATGTAACTGTTGTACCTCCTTGGAGAGACCCAAGAGTTCTAGGAGGGGGAGAGTGTAGCGATGTGTTAAAGTTTACTGTGGCAGTACCCATTTTTGGCCACAAGATGGAGACAATCACGATTAAAGACCC
The DNA here is from genome assembly GCA_009667805.1 of Leptobrachium leishanense. Taxonomy (NCBI): domain Eukaryota; kingdom Metazoa; phylum Chordata; class Amphibia; order Anura; family Megophryidae; genus Leptobrachium; species Leptobrachium leishanense. Next base: position 180,735,638 of record CM019068.1, read on the forward strand.
TGGACACTCGAACTACATGTCCCGGCATGCTTTGCGAAGAAACAGGAAGTGGGTGGGTTTGTGGAGACGCTGTACATCCTGCACCTCGTGGAGAACAGGCAGAGCGCGCCAGGGAGCAGAGGAGAGCGGATGCACACACACAGAGAAGGAGAGACCAAAAGATAGGCCGGAGCGCAGACAGAGTGGATCGGGCCTTAGGATTGGGTCACCCAGCCTTGCGGGAGACAGACATCACCATCTATATTATCCGAGTGCAGTGCTGAGGAGAGAAGACCCCTCGAGTAAGGAGTACCGCGGTCGATTGAAGCGGGGAGCAGGCGGTAAGCTGGCTGAGTCGCGGCTGACAGACAGAAGGCCAGACAACAGATCCGGTGGTCGGCGTCCCCAGGTCAACATCGAGCGGAGAGACGTCCTGGGTCAGCGGAACCTCAAGCTTGCGCTGGATGGGTGAGAGGCCCCCAAGGCCGTATGTAAATAAGAGCGTACGCTGCTGTTTTCCTTCTACAACCCACAGGGCCCCAACTGACTAGTCGAAGACATCATTAAAGTAAACTCACTGGCCAGTTGAAAAGTACCCGGGTACCCTATACACACGAATACACACCACTTCACGTTCGGGGACTTAACCTGTGCAGGACTCAGTTTCTTTTTCCAAATCCATACAAGGGGGCAAGTTAAAGTTACATTCCGAACAATTTTTCCTCTTTTTTTTGTTCCCGCTGCGCGTTTACCGTGATACGAGAACTGTGTATTTTATTGTGTCCCGCTACGGGGTTTTTCCTCGAATTTCGTATCTTTTAATTTTCTGCTCGGTCGGGGTTTTTTTCCGAAAATACGAAGCCCTCGTGTTTTCGTTTCTTTTACCGCTACGCGTTTATCGTGTTACGAAAGTACTGTAAATCTTCCTGCGTATACCGTGTCTCAAGAGCTGCAAACCTTTTAGTAAACCTTTTAACTTGTAAAACTTACAGCGTGTTGGAGTATATTTATTCCCTAGTGCGGGGAGACTGACCCGTGGTTCATTTTCAGCGGCTCCTCCGGGAGTGAGCGCTACACATCCAAACCTTTGTGGTTATATATTCTATAGCAGGGGTCAGCAACCTTGGCTCCCTGATGTTTTGGGAACTACACTTCCCAGGATGCTCAGTCACACATTAGGCTGACTGAGCCACATGGGAAATGTAGTTCCCAAAACCTCAGGGAGCCAAGGTTGCTGACCCCTGTTCTATAGGACTGTCAGGGTAGGTACCTTATAGGTACTGACCTTACAGATGATGAGGCCATTATGCAGGTCTCGGGGATGCACAAACTTGTGGGAGAGGAGAACAACACAGGAGGGCTGTGGGACAGGGCACACTGGAACTCACAGGTTGGCTGAGGGTAATGAGGAAAGCAATCCTTGAGTCCAGATACGAGGGTAGTTGCTCCTGGGAGAGCAAGGTGGGAAGGGTAGTTGCTCCTGGGAGAGCACGGTGGGAAGGGTAGTTGCTCCTGGAGAGCACGGTGGGAAGGGTAGTTGCTCCTGGGAGAGCACGGTGGGTATTGGGGGGTCTTGGAGCAGGGGAAACACGATGAGTAGAAAGGGAAAGCAGGTTTCTGGAGCTTGGTATTTGCAGGTCTTATTCCTGGGAATAAGTAACAACAATGAAGCACTGTGGGAAGGTAGGAGGGAACTTTTATTGGTTAGCCACATGGGTGTCACGTGACCTGAGGTATGTGTGTATGGTGATTTAACTGTTTATTAGCTGGTTCACAGCAGAAGGGCAGCACCTTTCATGGAGCTGCCACTTGCATGGAATGACACAGGAACGGACAGGTACGTCCTGACAAGGGCATTCTTGTTAAAAAAAAATGTGAAATGGGAACCTGCTACTGCATTTTTCTGAGAAAATATAACATTTTAACCAAAAAAAAAAAAAAAATGAAATATTTCCGTTGTGTTTTGGAACATGTATCTTTACTAATAATGACATACAGGGTTATTCAAAGAGATCGGAATTGCTTGAGAAAGGTAACCGGACGCTGAAAATCAGCGTTCAGTTACCTTTCTTGGCCATTCGGCTATCCAGAGAGCAGGCAATTCGCCAAATGGACAATGCCATCGCTTTGAAACTAAAAATAAATAAATAAAAAAAATTGTTTTCTTTTCTTTTAGATTCTACATGGTTAAGTTTGGTATTAATGCAAAGGCCAGACTCTGCCCTGTCCAATGACACCTCACTTGACCTTGTAAGGTGTAAAGATTTTAAGGCAGGACCCGGAGGCTTCGTATTTGCTGTTCTTTCTTATCTGCCCCAACAGCAGCGAAGAAACTTTATTGAAAATAACAGAAAAAACAAGTAGTCCTCCCTTCCCCAACATGGGGAGGAGGACCTAGCTCCCCAGATCCTTCCCATCCAGTCCATAAGGAACTCCCCCGGAAGCAGCCCCTCCTCTTTCTTCGCTGCTCCCGACGGTAGCAGACAGATAAGTATAGGCTCCTCTTGTATTTATCTATTTACCTATCATCTTTGCTCCCAGAGCTTCCCCGACCCAGTCAAAACCGCGGCGGTTAGCTCGCTTGCCTGTTCCTGGCGTCGGCAGTGTTAGCTGGCGCCGGGTTCGGGCTTCTCCCTCTATATTTACACTTTCCTCTCGCTCCTCGCGCTGGTCGCTGCCTCCCTGCATCACACGCTCACGAGCGCTCCACATGCGGTACTAGCCACGCCCCCTCAAGCTCCGCTGTATCGAGGGAGGTAGCGGCCGCCATCTTGGTGCCATACATACCCAGCGCGACACACACACTCACTCACCGCTCAGCTCAGCTCTGCAGACCGCTCGTTCCCCCTTAAAAAGTCATGTCTCTCTCAAAACCTGGCCACACTGATGCTCCCTCCTCAGAGGACATACCAGCCTCAGACCCCGGCTCAGAACTGAGCTCCCTCACAGCGGAGCAATATGCACGTAAGAGGCATAAAAAATCTAAAAGACCCTCTGCTGAGTCCAGATTCGCCCGCATGGAGGCTTCCCTGCAGGCATCCGTCTCACAGGCAGTGGCTGCAGCAGTCTCTTCTCTCTGAGTCGTGGCACAAATCCCTTACTGAGGCCATCTCCTCCACCCTCCCCCCCATCCATGTTGATCCGGCTCCAGAGGTCCCTGATGTCTCTGTAGGAGACCCTAATCTAGGCTTCGGCCCCGCACTCTGTGCACCCGTGATTGGACTTCCCACGAGTAGTCCAGCTGCAAGCAGCAGCAGCAGACGGGCTGGCACCCCCAGATCACTGCCTAAACCAGCCACCACGGCACTTGTGCCAAGAAAGCGCACCCTACCCCAAGGGGCTCGGATTAAGACTATCAAAAATGTCTGCCATGCTAAACCCACAGTCACCCTCACTGACTATTCAGACTCAGATCAGGGCGATGTAGATCCAGGGATGGCTGAGGGAGAAGTCCTCGAACTCCACGCTCCAGAGGACTCAGATTTGCTGGATGCGGATGCACCTACTTGTCAGCCCCGATCTCGGGGTACGGTGGTGTACGATCCGCAAGGCAATACCCTCTTCGAGCCTGAGGATATTGCTCGCCCTAATTCCACAATCTGGTATGCGTCTCCACACGTGGAGCAATGGGTCGACTTGCACCTCAGGCGCCCTATGACAAAAGAAGACAGGGCCAAAATGAAATCAGAGTGTCCTCGCCCAGTTACTGCCGGTAAATCCTGTCTGACCCCCAATGTGGACGTCAGCTTCCAAAAAATTGTAACTAAGCGTGGCTGGAACCCCAAAAGAGGCATTGAATTTGCCATCAAAGGCTGCCAGGACCTTCTCCTGGACACAGCCGACCCTCTGATAAAACTCTTCCAACTGGCAGAGGAGGCCAAGACCGCTGGAACTCAAATGGACCCTTACGAGGTCACGGAATGGATCCAGTGGTCTTTATGCTTGCTTGGCAACACCAATGCAGCTCTCTCAAGCGAGAGATGTAAGAGCATCCTGCTCAAAATTGATACTGAAATGTTGCACCTGGCCACCAATGACTTAGGTGCCTCCGCCCAGGGCTTCCTATTCGGAAAACCCTTTCTGAAGGACATGGGCGAATACACTCAAGCCTTCAATTCTATTGATAAATCAGAGGCATCCCTAAAATGCATTTTTTCTCCTAACCGCGTTTTTGGCAGGGCCGACAGGTTCAGGGGTCGTCCTGTCGGCCGAGCGGGCGCAAACAATTCCCGCATCAACAGAGGCTCCGCTTCCAACTCTCAACCCACTGTTGGTTCCAGTGGCTTCCGTGGATTCAGCTCCTTCTACCCCTCGAGGTCACGAGCTTGGCAAGCCCGCGGATATAGAGACGGCAGAGGTGGCCCTCCCGTCCCACAAGGACAAGGACAAGGTAAAACCAATTTATATTATCCCCTCGTCCCTAGTTGCTGTGGGTGGCCGTCTCAGTCAATTCCTCCCAAGGTGGGCTTCCCTCACATCAGACCCCTGGGTCCTCTCCACTGTACGGGGCTACCAGATAGAACTCTGCGGAATCCCCACTCAGGTCCTTCCCCCCCACTCCCATCGGTTCGCCGATGCCCTACGGACCCTAATTCATTCCGAGGTGGCAGACCTCAGACGCAAAAGGGCCATAGAACCCGCTTCCCCTCTTCAATCGGGCTTTGTCAGTTCCCTTTTCCTGGTGTCAAAGAAAGGCGGGGGGTTCCGCCCGGTGATCAACCTTCACTCCCTCAACGATTGGGTCCTGTACCACCATTTCAAAATGGAGGGCATCCCCACATTAAAGGACATGCTCCTTTTAGGAGATTGGGTGGTCAAACTCGACCTCAAAGATGCCTACCTCTCTATTCCCATAATGGAATCCCAACGGGACCTCCTACAATTCCCTTGGAACGGCAAACTATGGAGGTTTACTTGCCTCCCCTTCTGACTGTCGTCCACCCTATTGTGCTTTACCAAACTACTCTGACCCGCGGTCTCCTTCCTCCGTGCACGGGGAGTTCATTTGGTGATCTACCTGGATGACATTCTTCTCATGTCCCAGTCACCTCATGCCCTTCGGGCCCACCTACACGACACCATTTCTCTACTACAGGAACTGGGGTTTCTCATCAACTCAAATCACTGCTCACTCCCACTCGCTCGATAGAATTCCTGGGCTTCGTGGTGGACTCCGACCTCATGAACCTCAGCCTTCCGTCGTCAAAGATCTCCTCGATCAGGAAGGAGGCGAGGATATTGATGAGGAAGAAGACCTTCCCCCTCTGCTCCTTGGCTCTTATGGTAGGTCTCCTGGTGGCGGCCTGCATGGCAATTCACCCGGGCCCACTTTACTACAGGGCCCTCCAACGATTGAAGGCCGTTCACTCCGGGCGGGCCTCGACTATACAGACTCCGTGAAACTGACAGAGGACGCCAGATCGGATCTCCTATGGTGGATCGACAACATAGTCACCTGGAACGGTCGTCCCCTGGTACCTCCTCCTCCCACGATGACCATCGATTCGGACGCCAGCAGATTGGGCTGGGGCACGAGATGTGGCTCCCAGGAGACGGGAGGTCGCTGGTCCTCCCTGGAACAATTATGGCACATCAACTGCCTAGAACTTCTGGCGGGATTATTCGCCCTCCGTTGCTTTACACGACGATCTCCCCCGGACTCCGTTGTACTTCGAATGGACAACATACCAGCGGTCCGCTACATCAACGGCCTGGGGGGCCCTCGCTCAGTAGACCTATCAGCCATGGCTCTGCGCCTCTGGGAATTCTGCCTCCCTCTCGGGATTTCGGTCCACGTCCAGTTCATCCCCGGTCTGGCGAACGAAGTGGCCGACTGGAACTCCAGACACTTTACAGACTCGGGAGACTGGCGACTGTCACGGCCCTTTTTCTCTGCACTATCCATGTTTTGGGGGCCTTTCCGGATCGACTTGTTCGCCTCCAGACTGAACTCTCAGCTGCAAGACTTCTTCAGTTGGAGGCCGGATCCGGATGCCGTGGCCACGGACGCCTTCCTCCAGGATTGGTCGAAGGGCCCCCACTACGCCTTCCCGCCGTTCGTCCTCATCACTCGCATTCTGGCACAAATCAAGGCTCAGGAGGCCTCCGCGGCGCTGACAACATTGTTTTGGATGTCCCAGCCGTGGTTTCCAACGCTCCTGAGCATGGCAATAGACGTCCAGAGACTCCTTCCTCCCTCTCCGGACCTTCTACTGTATCACGAAGGACAAGCCCACCACCTGGTGGCCTCCCACTGACTACAACTCCTGGCGTGGTGGCTCTCTGGCATCCCTCAACAGGCTCACGTCTTTCGGAACGCACTAAAGACCTCTTACTTCACTCCTGGGCCCCAGGTACTCGACTCGCCTACAAGTCTGCCTGGGACGGATGGGCTAGCTGGTGTCTGGAACGGGACTGAGATCCCTTTTTGGCCCCTGTGACGGCTCTCCTGGATTTCCTTACCCACGTGTTCGACTCCGGCAAAGCTTACCGGACCGTGAATGTTCTTCGGCCATTTCGGCTGGTCACTCGGGATTTTCAGGTATGGCCGCTGGTTCCCATCCTTTGGTCAGTCGCCTCCTACGAGGCATGCGTTTCTCCCGCCCTCCGGCTCCTAAATACTCCTGTACTTGGGACGTCTCCCGGATTCTCTCCTTTCTGGAACACTGGCCTGAGAATGCGACTCTTTCACTGCAGGCCCTCTCGCCTAAACTCCTTATGCTCTTCTGCTTAGTGGCCTGCAAACGTGTCGGGGATGTACAGGCACTGGACTTCGGCGCCCGTTCTTACGTTCCTGAAGGAGTGCGCTTCGATATTTCATGTCGCACTAAAACATCCCTAACTTCGGTATTTTTCCCATCTTTTAGGGTTTCTCTCCGCCTTTGTCCAGTTTCATGTCTCCGGGAGTACGAATCTCATACTAAATCCACCAGGATTTTGCAGGTTTCACCGCTCTTTATTTCCTTTCGCTCTCCTCATAAACCGGTCTCCTCTCCCACTTTGGCTCGTTGGATGCGATGGCTTATGGCACAGGCCGGGGTGGACGTCTTGACTTTTGGGGCCCACTCTGTCCGCAGTGCTTCCGCCTCTAAAGCAGCCTCGTTGGGCTGTTGACTGGAGGACATCTTGCGTGCCACTGACTGGTCTAACGAGTCCACGTTTCGTACCTTCTATTTCAAGCCCATTGTCCATTGGTCGGATGCGGCTCCTGTTCCGCTTTGAACTAGCAAATACGAAGCCTCCGGGTCCTGCCTTAAAATCACAACATTTTCCTATTCCATAACGGAAAGTTTAGATTTTAATAAGGACACGGAGGCGAGTATTTCCCGCCCAGCCACACCCTGTCATTTTCAGCTCGTTTTCCGCATCTCTCCCGGGTTTGGGTGGATTATTTGGCAGCTGCCAGGGCTCCCTTCATTTCATCATGTTACAGTTTCTCACTGTTCCTTCATGTCGTTTGTGTCTTTCAGCGTTCTGAGTTCCCGAGGTGGTTCTTCGATGTTTTGGCTCCCGATCTCTTTCACCGGTTCTGCTTCTAAGTCTCCCACCGTTTCTGTCGCAGCTTCGAAAGAGGAGGGGCTGCTTCCGGGGGAGTTCCTTATGGACTGCATGAGGAGGATCTGGGGAGCTAGGTCCCCCTCCCCACGTTGGGGAAGGGAGGACTACTTGTTTTTTCTGTTATTTTCAATAAAGTTTCTTCGCTGCTGTTGGGGCAGATAAGAAAGAACAGCAAATACTCGCCTCCGTGTCCTTATTAAAATCTAAACTTTCCGTTATGGAATAGGAAAATTTTGTGATTAGTGATGCAGGGGTCCAAAGTTCCCCGCAGTGCTCTCCGCTGCAGTGCGGCAGTTTAGGTTTTTGATGTAACAATTCGTAACAATGGATTGTACCATCACCCATCACCGTCACACTTGTGACATGAGAAATGTGATGGTTAGTTAGTGCAGCATCATTGTCTACTTCATAATTAAAAAGTGAAAAATATTACTGTTGGAAAGAAAAAGAAAATATTCTTTTTTGTTTACTTAAACCCTGGTCATGTTTGAGGTCATTGGAAAGGCCATGCCCTGGCCTTTCCAGTGATACCTCACTTGACTCTGTAGCTGCTATGGAGTTGGAGATACAGGGGTCCAAATGCAGACATAGTTATCCTTTCTCTGGGCCTATTCTGAGGCATGGGCCTGGAGCTGCTGCTCCACCTGTCCCTATGTTAATCCGGCCCTGCTTAACCCTCAGTCTCAGTCCATTCCTTTTGATGTTCATCCAAATTCTTAAATTGATTTTGCTTGACAAGTCTCTCGAGGTTGCGGTTCTCTCGGTTGGTTGTGCATCTTTTCCATCCACTCAACTCTCTGTTGACATGCATGGATACAGCTCTGTGAACAGCCGGCTTCTTTGGCAATGAATGTTTGTGGCTTACCCTCCTTGTGAAGGTGTCAATGATTGTCTGCTGAATAACTGTCAGATCAGACGTCTTCCCCATGATTGTGTAGCCTAGTGAACCAAACTTGGAGACCATTTTGAAGGCTCAGGAAAACTTTGCAGGTGTTTTGAGTTAATTAGCTGATTGTCGAGATAGTGAATTCATGGGTTTTTGTTAATTGTGTGCCAAATCAGCACCATTAAAAGAACCAAAGACTTTCAGGGTTATTCAAAGAGATCCGAATTGCTGGCGAAAGGTAACCGAACAGTGAAATTCAGCGATCGGTTACCTTTCCTGGCCATTCGGCTATCCAGAGAGCAGGCAGTTCGCCAAATGTTGGCAAACTGCCTGCACATACGGTGCCTGTTCGGTGCCTGTTCGAGGGCAGTGAAATCCCCATAGAGAAGCAATGCTTCAGCTATTCAGAGAACACAAACCAGCAGTGAAAAGTTGCCGAAATGCCCTGCTGTGCGGTGGTTTCATTCGACAGATTTATTCAGGCGAATCCCATAGGCTTCAATGTTAAAAATATTCCCATTTTAATTCAACATCTAATAAACCGTTGATTATAATATTCTGCAGTAAAAAGTCTCTTTATTTATAGATTTTTAGGATGTTTCAGGCATTTTCCTGGATTTTTTTAAAATAGTTTTTTCTTTTTTCTGTAACAGCCCTTTTTAATATCATTCATTGGATCTTATATGTAAATTCCAGACATTTTCGTTCTGTAGTTTCTTTGCAAACAGTGTTTCGCTTTTCAAACATTCAAGCGTACTGTTTTTTTCTTTTTTTCACTCCATTCGTCTGCGGTGTCAGGTTTTGCTCTGCGCTGTGATCGGCTCCTGCTCAGGTTTCTCCGGCGTGTTCGGCGGGGTTAATCCAGATGTTTTTCTGGGTTTCGGTGTGCATTCGCCGGGTTTTGCGGTGAGTGTTCATCGGGTTTGCGGCAGCTTTTGCCTGCACTACGACGGCCCTGTGGTGCTTGCTGAATTGAAGAGAACGAAAAGTCATCGAACGTGCGGTGACTTTTCGATTCTCTTTGAATAACCCTGTTAAACTCCTTCAGTCTGTGCGCAGTGAATTTATTTAATACACAAGTTTCACAATTTAAGCTGAATTTATGAAATAAATGAACTTTTCCACCACATTCTAATTTATTGAGATGCACCTGTATATGTTGGCACAGTTTGCAGCGGGATTTGTTGCAGCGTTTGGTCCCATTCTGTATGTCGTCCTGTTCCTGGGTGAGTTTGCTGCGGACCAGGTTTTGCCTCAGGTTTGGGGGTTGCCTGAATGGCAGTAAGGGGGTAAGGGGGGCTGTGGAAATATTTCTTTGAGTGCCGGGTCCTCTGTAACCAGTGGCTGCAGATCTTGTATGGTGTGCATATATGTGTATGCAGGGGCAGACTGAGCCATCCGGCACTCGGGTGCTGCCCGAGGGCCCCGATAGGAAGGGGGGCCCGGATTGGCCCTGCGGCCCAGGCAGGCACCTGGTCTCCCATTTGATCGGGCAGCGTGTGGGATCAAAAAAGTAAAGGCCCTGCGGGGAGGGAGGTGGAGGAGGAGGGAGAGGAGCTGCCAGACCAGCAGCTCATATGGGGAGATGCTGGCTCCGCCCCTTCCCCCTCCACTGCCGCTCGATGCAGAGCCTCCCCTGCTGTGCTGGATGTGTCCAGCAGCTGCAGGGAGGGGGAGCCAATGGAAACCAGCCAGGAGACAGAGCAGGAAGGATTCTAACCTAACCTGTGAGTATGTAACAGGCAGGAGTGTGTGTGAGCAGTGTGTGTGTGAGCAGTGTGTATGTGTGAGCAATTGTCACGGTTCCCGGATCCCATCACGCAGTCCTTAAAGCCCAACACTCCACAGAGCCCAAAAACTACCACTCGATATCAGTGCAGAAACGTAGTACAAGAAAATAGTCTAGGGCAACGGAAGGCAGAATAGTCAGAAAACAAGCAGAGGTCAATAACAGGTTAAATCACGAGAGAATTCAGGTACAAGGAGCTCAGGTATGGATAACCACGATCTGGCAATGCTTAGAAGGAACTGTTGGTTTTTAAAAGACCTTCTCCAGACCGCGCCCCCCTCTCAAGCCGCGCCTCATGCAGCCACCTCCCTGCCTGTCTCTATTTAAACCGGGTGTTGGTCAGCGAGCAGCATCAGACATGCTGCCCTCAAGCACACCGGAAAGGCTGAGAGCCCCCAACGTTACAGCACCCCCTCTCCACGGGAGGCCACCGGACGACCAACAGGACAAGTGGCAGGACGACCACCGGGGCGAGTGGCAGGACAACCACCGGGGCGATCGGGGTGCGAGGCATGGAACGCCCTGACCAACCTAGTGGCAGACATGTTGGAAGCTGGAATCCAGGACCGGTCCTCCGGACCATAACCCACCCAATCGACCAGGTACTGCAGAGCACCCCTGAACAGCCTAGAATTCAGAAATTTCCTAACCTCATACTCCGTCTCTCCATCAACCTGAACAGGTGGAGGAGGAGGAACGACCCACGTGTACCTGTTACACAACAAAGGCTTCAGTAGGGAGGTGTGGAAGACGTTGTGCAAGCGAAGATGTCTAGGAAGGGCAAGAGCATAAGCCAAAGGGTTAACGCGGCGAATGATCTTGTATGGACTGATAAACCGAGGTGCCATTTTCATAGAAGGCACCCGCAACTTCACATTCCTAGTGGACAACCAAACTCTATCCCCCACATTGTAGGAAGGAGCTTGTAACCTATGCCTGTCAGCCTTGCATTTCTGGACAGCAACATTGCACTCCATGTTTTTGCAAATCTGTCTCCAAATGTCCTGTAGTTGTGTGAGATGTTCATCGAGAGCCGGGATGGCCTATTCAGCAAACTGAAGTGGTAGAGCCGGAGGGAAAAAACCATAGATAGCAGAAAAAGGAGAGTGGCCAGTGGTCTCGTTAACGGCGTTATTACGTGCATACTCAGCCCAGGGCAACAACTCCGAGCAATTGTCTTGTTGTTGTGTGGTAAAGCAACGTATGTACTGCTCGAGACCCTGATTTGCCCTCTCTGCTGCCCCATTGGTTTGTGGATGATATGCTGAAGAGAAGGCCAATCGCACCCCCATCTCCGCACAGAAATCCCTCCAGAAACGAGAGACGAACTGAACTCCTCTGTCAGAGACTATTTCAGATGGAACCTCATGTATTCGTACAATCTCTCTAGCAAAGACGACCGCCAGTTCTTTGGCTGTAGGAAGCTTAGGTAAATAAATATTTGAGCCATTTTGGAGAAGCGGTCTACAACTGTCAGAACCACAGTATGACCCTTGGACTTCGGCAAGTCCACAATAAAATCCATGGATAGATGAGACCAAGGCCTATTAGGAATGGGTAAAGGCTGCAATAGACCGACAGGCAAAGTTTTACTGGTTTTGCTTCTGGCACAGACCTGACAAGCCAAAATAAACAGACGTACGTCCTGTCGCATGGTGGGCCACCAGAACTTTCTGGAGATACTGGTAAGAGTCTTAGTAATACCAGGATGACCTGCTGGTTTTGAATCATGAAACATTATGAGTAATTCTTGTCTTTCCTTTTCAGGCACAAACAACATATCTGGAGGCTTGTTAGGTGGAGCCCCCATTTGAGCTGCTTGGAGGCATTCCAGAAAAGGCGAGGAAACAGACAAGACCGTGGAAGCCACAATACGTTGAGGAACTATAGGATTGTGGTCTTGTGTATTTGATTCATACGGGTCATATTGATGAGATAAGGCATCAGCCTTTACATTGTAGTCACATGGTCTGTAAGTCAACACAAAATTAAACCGAGACAGTAGTAATGACCACCTGGCCTGTCTCGAGATCAGACGTTTAGCATCCCCGATGTATGTAAGGTTCTTATGATCAGTGATTATCAACAAAGGGTCAAGAGTACCTTCCAACAAATGTCTCCACTCTGACAGGGCAGACACAATAGCAAGCAATTCTCTGTTACCGATATCATAATTGCGTTCTGCTGGTGACAATTTTCTTGAAAAGAACCCACAAGGATGTAGAGGCTTCCCTGGAGACTCTCTTTGAGATAGGCATTGGGGCTGTCCTATCTCGGAAGCATCAACCACAAGAACAAATGGAATTCTGGGATCAGGATGCCGTAACACTGGAGCGGAAGTGAAAGCCTGTTTGAGAGCTTCGAATGCCTGTTTGGATTGTGAAAACCAAACCTGGTTCTTCAGACCTTTACGTGTCATATTAATGATAGGGGAAGCTACAGCAGAATAATTCTTGATAAATCTCCTATAATAGTTGGAAAACCCCAGAAACCTCTGTATGGCTTTGAGGACTTGAGAGAGGCCATTCTGAGATGGCCGTGAGTTTGGAAGGATCCATCTCAAAACCTTCTGGAGTAATAATGTACCCAAGAAATTTTACAGTAGTAATGTCAAATAAACACTTCTCCAGTTTGCAATAAAGACCATTGTCTAGTAGTTTTGCTAATACCTGTCTGACATGTTCATGGTGGGTTATAAGATCGGGAGAGTAAATTAGTATATCGTCTAAGTATGCGATAACAAAGGATTGCAAAAAAATTCTGAGCACATCATTAATGAAATCCTGGAATACAGCTGGAGCATTACAGAGACCGAACGGCATGACCAGATATTCATAATGCCCACTCCTGGTGTTAAATGCTGTTTTCCATTTATGCCCATCTTTTACACGTATCAGGTTGTAAGCCCCTCTCAAATCGAGTTTTGTGTATACTGCTGATCCCTTTAACCTGTCGAACAGTTCTGATATAAGAGGGATAGGGTACACATTCCTGATGGTGATCTTGTTAAGCCCCCTATAATCGATACACGGCGTAAATCACCTTCTTTTTTAGACACAAAAAATAACCCAGCCCCTGCTGGAGAAGAGGAATGTCTGATAAAACCTCTCTCCAAATTCTCCTTTATGTACTCCTCCATGATTTGGTTCTCTTTTATGGATAAAGGATATACTTTGCCTCGAGGAGGCATGGTACCTGGATGAATATCTATGGCGCAATCATACGGTCTATGTGGAGGTAGTTTCTCTGCCTCTCTTTTATTGAATACAGCCCTGAGATCGGCATACCAGTCAGGAACCTCTGTAGACAATGGAGGAGCTGTAGGTGTGTTCAAGGCACCAATATGCCGAATGGGTATTAAACAAGTCCCAAAACAAGCAGGACTCCAAGATAGTATCTCTCCCTTAGCCCAATCAATAGCAGGATTATGTTCCACCAACCAAGGGAAACCAAGCACAACAGGATTGGAAGGTGAACGATAACCTGAAATATGATCTCTTCTTTATGCAAGAGACCAGTGGTAAGAACCACTGTAACAGTATCGTGAGTAATTCTGGGACAGGATAACGGCCTACCGTCTATGGCTTCGACGGCCAAGGTTGTCTCTCTTACAACCAGAGTGTCAGGTGGCGTGTGCAGTTCGGGTATGAGCCCAGCAGGCGGCGACACAGAGGGGAGACCAGACAGGATAGCAAGCAAATAATATTGGTTTAATGAACACAAATGGGACTTGACAGCAGGTACTGGAATAAACAGAAGATGCCCCTTCTGGACAGCACAGGTAAAAGTCTAATAGCATAGGATTGTGGGCAATGTAGTCCCAGACTGCAGATAGGGTCCACAAGGAATGAATCTGGACGGCTGGCAATGGTACCTTGATTGAAGGTCAGGGAAGGTGGTGAATGCAGTATGAGCCACCGGTAGATATCCAGACACAGGATAATGGGCTACGTAGTTGAGAGAACCCACTTGTGCAGCAACCAGGAAGTTTTGGCCAAGGATTGAACGGAGATGGATGCAGGACACACTAGTGGACACAGGATACACTTGTAGGCACAGGATACACTTGTAGGCACAGATATGCACAAGGCCAAGTGACTTCAGTCAGGGACCTCAATGCAGAACCAACCTTGCTGGGTCTCTCTGCTATTTATGGAGGCTAGATAGCAGATGGGTTTCAGCTGTAACTCCAAGGCTGAACAGGAAAACCCAGACTGGATCTCCAGGAGCCTGGACAAGGCACTGAGCTGAGGTAAAAACCTGATGGGAACCCAATGTAAAAGCATTCCATGACAAGAGCTGTGGGAGCCAGGCTTCGCATTATAGGTACCTCAGCAGTCTTTCAAAGGTGGGGCATGACACAGAGGGAGAGAAATGGAGGAAGCGTATTCAACATCAATGAAATTACCAGCAGCCCCAGAGTCAACAAAAGCGGTAGTATGCGTGGTCTTGGTCTCCCAAGCCACGGATACTGGTAACAAGAGTCTAGTGTCTTTGACAGGAGACATGAACGTCACACCCAAGGCCTGTCTCCTCAGTTGCCTTAGGTGCAATAGTTTTCCGACTTATCATGCATTCTAGGGCGAGTGGGACATTGAAGTAGTAAATGTCCTTTTAAACCACAATACAGGCACAATCCCTCACGAAGACGCCTTGTTCTCTCTTCCTCTGTAAGCCTAGTATGGCCTAGTTGCATAGGCTCAGAGGGAGGGATAACTCTCTTGGTGGTGCCTGAAAGACAGGGGCCAACCTTGGTAACGGTCTCTGGGCTGTTACTCCTGGCTGTTGCAGCTGCTCCCGTGAGTATGGGCGAGACACCATTTTTTCTGTATGTATGTATGTATATTATGCTTGTAACACCAGTTCGTCGTTTTGCAGCTGTTCCTTTTTCCATGTTTTTGTTTTTAACCCCAAATCGGAAGTGTTTGGTGCGTGTATAAATAAAACCCACCATCTTTCTGCTTCTCCTTATCTGAAAAGCAGCAGGAGGGGCATGGAGCTGCTCAGTAGAGCGGCTTTTGGTACATTGGTTAGGTACTCACTCTTCAAAGAGGTGCCTTGAAGGGGCGAGTGAGCTTATGTTGCAATGGCCATTGAAACAAACTAAAACCTCATAGTGTTTTGTTGTACATGGAAATACAGGGCCGTAGGAAGGGCGAGGCGAGTGAGGCGCGTGCCTCGGGCACAGCTGTGAAGGGGCGCAGCCATAGCTCGAGTCCTGCGGGAATGCTGCGGGAACCTGCATTCCCGCAGCTTTCCAGCAGGACTTGAACCATGGCTGCGCCCCTTCACAGCTGTGAAGTGCCCAGCCCGAAACGATTGCGAGCGGCCGCTTGCTTCCTGCTTGAACGGCCGCTGACAGGAAGTGCAGCCGCTCGCCGTTCAAGCAGGAAGCACGCGGCCACCGGCAATGAGAGGTGAGCTGGGGCAATATCCATGAGACCTGGGGGCACAATCCATGAGACCTGGGGGCACTATCCATGAGACCCTGGGGGCACTATCCATGAGACCCTGGGGGTACAATCCATGAGACCTGGGGGCATTATCCATGAGACCCTGGGGGCACTATCCATGAGACCCTGGGGGCACTATCCATGAGACCCTGGGGGCACTATCCATGAGACCCTGGGGGCATTATCCATGAGACCCTGGGGGCATGAGACATGGGGGCACTATCCATGAGACCTGGGGGCAATATCCATGAGACCCTGGGGGCACAATCCATGAGACCTGGGGGCACTATTCAGGAGACCTGGGGGCACTATTCAGGAGACCTGGGGGCACTATCCATGAGACCTGGGGGGCACTATACATGAGACCTGGGGGGCACTATCCATGAGACCTGGGGGGAATATCCATGAGAGCTGGGGGAAATATCCATGAGAGCTGGGGGCAATATCCATGAGACCTGGGGGGCAATATCCATGAGACCTGGGGGGCAATATCCATGAGACCTGGGGGGCAATATCCATGAGAGCTGGGGGAAATATCCATGAGAGCTGGGGGCAATATCCATGAGACCTGGGGGGAAATATCCATGAGAGCTGGGGGAAATATCCATGAGAGCTGGGGGAAATATCCATGAGAGCTGGGGGCAATATCCATGAGAGCTGGGGCAATATCCATGAGAGCTGGGGCATTATCCATGAGACCTGGGGGCATTATCCATGAGACCTGGGGGGGGCATTATCCATGAGACCTGGGGGGGCATTATCCATGAGACCTGGGGGGCATTATCCATGAGACCTGGGGCAATATCCATGAGAGCTGGGGCAATATCCATGAGAGCTGGGGCAATATCCATGAGAGCTGGGGGGCATATCCATAAGCTGGGCCATATCCATGTGAACTGGGGCAATATATACCCATATGAGCTGGGGTCAATAATATCCATGTGAACTGGGGGCAATTATATCCATGTGAACTGGGGAAAATAGTCAGGGGGCTCAGTGCTGTGTATATTATTCGGGGGGTATATTATGCTAAACGTTCTTATGTTATACGCTATACGTGCATGTATTCTTTGTGTACTGTATTTGTACATGTACTGTGTGTGCACTATATATGTAGGGCCCCATCACCTCCTTAACGCTAGCACTCACACATGTGAGCGTTGGTGCTAGGTTAAATGAGGTTACTGCATGCTGCCCATATCACATCCTAGCACAGGACCCTCATATTACAATCCCAACGGTAACAGGTTAAAAAATTCAGGAGATTGTGCTGTTCAGCGCGAGGTTACTGTACTTTGCGCTCCCTATACTTAACATGGGGAGCACAAAGAGTAAATAGCGTTAGGATTGCAAAGTCCTAACGCTAATTACCATCCCGCCATAGCTACAAAAGTTACCCACAGCTAGACGCTGGTGCTAAGTGATGCCGCTTCTGCAGAATCAGTCAGCACCAGCTGGAACCCCCCCAAAAATCACATACTTCCCTCTCATCCCACAGCGCAAAGGGTGGTCCGATCCACTGCTTCTGGTCACGGGAAGCATCCAGGAGCTTAGCACTGCGCCACTGGTCGGGGACTCGGATTTTTAAAATTATGTGGGGGGGGGCAATTTTCTGTTTTTGCCTCTGGTGCAAAAGGAGCTGGCTACGGCTCTGTGGAAATACATAGAAACGAGCGCAGATAACACCTTTTTCTAGGGACCTGCGAAGCTTCGAGATTCGATTCGAAATAGAATCGCTGGGTGAATTCGATTCGAATTCGATTTTGCGGTGTGATTCGAAAATTTTTCGAATCTGTAAGATCGCAGCTGATTCACACAAAGCGCGCCTCCCAGACACGCAGCACATGGCTGCACGTGGCTGGGAAGGAACGGCACGCTGCTAGGCACCGCCCACATCAAGGTCCGTTCACAGTAGAGCCTGTGGAAGGATCCGAAGGAAGGCACGCAGCAGGGGGAGCTCCTGCAGTGAAGTCGCTCGCTCTGTCTGTAGTCTGGATGTGTTCGGAGGGTGTTCGGAGGAGAGAGCTGCAGTGCAAGCCGGCTTGAGTCTGACCCAATTTCTGGTGGTGAGTATCAGTATAATTAAATTAGGAGTAGGACTCATATCCCTGGCCTGAGAACGCTTTGTTTTGCCAGACGATGAGAAGATGGCTGCTGGGGGGAGGGGGTATCTAGTGGGGCACTGCTGCTGAATATATTCATTTTTATGATATCCCTAGCTCTGTTGGAGATAATTATATGGGGTCACTCAATGCTGTCTGCTGCTTGTGTGGGAGATAATTAGGGGGGTCACTCATTGCTGGCTGCTCTGTGGGAGATAATTAACATGGGGGTCACTCATTGCTGGCTGCTCTGTGGGAGATAATTAATATGGGGTCACTCATTGCTGGCTGCTCTGTGGGAGATAATTAATATGGGGGGTCACTCACTGCTGGCTGCTCTGTGGGAGATAATTAATATGGGGTCACTCATTGCTGGCTGCTCTGTGGGAGATAATTAATATGGGGGGTCACTCACTGCTGGCTGCTCTGTGGGAGATAATTATGGATGGCTGGGGGTCACAGCTGTCACTGCTGTCTGCTGCTCTGTGGGAGATAATTATGGATTGGGGTCACTGCTGTCTACTGCTCTGTGGGAGATAATTATTTTAATTAATCAAAAACATTTTTAATCAATTTAATTAATTTTTTGTAGACCAATCTGAACAAAAAAAGTCATTCAAGACTGACCTGTGAGAGTGACGCTCACTCTCACACTGTCACTCACGGTTCACAGAGGAGGCTGAGGTGAGGTCGGGACTCGGGAGTCGACTCGACGAGGGGCACAGTCAGTCCGTGCGAAGAGGACAGGAACACGGGGACGTGACGTGTTCGGAGGACAGAGTAGCGATCGGCAGGCTGCCGCCTGAGCCAAGTTGGGATGTTGATTCGTGAGTATATAATATTTAATTATCAGTATCCCTGTCACCGCCACGTTTATATTGTGCTTCTTTTGCAGGAAGCCAGGTGATGGAATGGATCTAATCATTGATTCATCGTCACCAGAAGAGGAGAATGGCTGCGTGGGGTGGGGGTGGGCCAGGGGCTTAAAAGTCAAATCTGTACTATGACTATGATGAACTTGCCAGTATGATTAATTTATATATCTGCAACAAGAGAAATAAATTAGGGTCTGCTCTGTGTGGGAAATAATAAATTATATGGGGGCCTGGCTGCTCTGTGAGACTGGGGAGATAATATTATATGGGGGCCTTGCTGCTCTGTGTGGGACTCCAGATAATATATGTGAATGTGAAACATTGTGAAAGGAACACTTTGCACAGATATACAAGCGCCTCCTCCAACTTATATAATACCACTTTATTTTTCCCATTAATTAAGCCACCTTTTATTTTTTTTTAAATCAATTTTTTTTTGTAGACCAATCAATGATCAAATTCAAAATGTCATCTGTGAAAAATCATTTTGAAGTGAAGGAAGATTCCTTAACTTGCAAAGTATGCAAAAAAGCATTCTCATTGCAAGCTACTGGCACAACGTCCCATCTTTGGACTCACCTAGAAAGAAAGCATCCGTCCGTGTATCAACAGGCCAAGACCGATGATACAAAGAAGAAAACATTGGTGTCGGCAGTGGCACGACGTCATTCACTGCCAATGACAGAAGGCCGTGCTATGAAAAAGCAGACTTGCATTTCAGCGTACAGTTTGACACTTGACCCGTCTACTAAAAAAAAGTATGATGCATCAGTTTTGAAGTTTATTGTAGCAGATGACCGGCCATTTGAGAGTGCAGCAGGAAGTGGATTTAAGAATTTGTGTTCAGTGTTAACTAGTGGCCACCATCGACCGCCCCACCCAACCACACTGTCGCGTAAGCTTGATGACATGGCAAATAACTTGCACCAGAAGTTAGTGCAGTTCCTCAGGTGTGAAATTAATGACTGCCGACCATCCATCACGTTTGATCACTGGAAGGCTGACAATAAGTCAAATTATTTGGTGCTATTATCCCGTTGCTTATCTGTGGTCAACCTAGAGAATTTGGAAGCTGACCATACAGCGAGGAAAACTGCTGAAATAATTTCCAACGAGTTTGCTAAGCATGGATTTGGTGAAGAGAAAATCCTATTTGCCACAACAGACACAACAAACACAATGCCTTGTACTGCTAAAATCCTGGACATACAGTGGCATGGCTGTGCTGCTCACATTTTGCAGCTCACTATAAATGCAGCATTGGACGTTCAAAGAACAGTAAAAAATCTTATAGGCTGTTTGCATTACATTGCTGGGTTTTTTCACTCATCAACTGTGGGACAAGCTGTATTGACAAAATATCAAGTCGATAAGGGCTTTCCCTTAATCCAAACCACCACTTGATGTTACAACGCGTTTCAATAGTACATATCTGCTGATGGATTGGGTTTCTAGAAATTACGAGTCAATTTCCTTGGCCCTCGTCGATTGTGCAATGAACAAAAAGTGCGCACGAAGCCCTCCACAACCACTTTCAACGCAGTTGCAAGATACGCTGAAGAATGTTCTCCCATTACTCAAACCACAGCAGAGGCTACAACAATTTTGAGTGCTGACACGTATGTAAGCGTTAGTTTGCTTATACCATGTATTTCGGTTCTAAAAGAAGAGCTTGCCAGTGCCACTCTTGCTACGCCTGGCATTCAATCCTTTTGAAATGAGCTTTTACGTCAACTGAATATGCGATTTGATTTGTCCAAAGACTACCTATTAGCAACCACTTTCATTGATCCCAGATTCAAAACTGCGTTATTCCCTGAACATCAAGTGACACAAGCAAAAGTTTACATAGAGAATCTTGCACTGTTGTTGTCTTCTCCTTGGCCTACTACCAGCAATAGCTCCGGTGCACCTGAATCCAATGCCCAGACGAGTGCCACCGATAGCGCCGTACAGTCTGAGTCAACTGTTGTCGACAAGTCCAGTCATAAAGGAAGCCTGCTCGATTCCGTGTTTAATAAAGTAGACGATGCAAAGAAAGAAGAAGCCACCAGCACCTGGTCAACAACTTGAAAGTGAAGTCAGTGCATATTTGAAGCAGCCCATACGTGAACGTAATAGTGATCCGTTGCAGTATTGGAAGGAAAATAAAAGTATCCTACCACTGTTGTCTAGTGTGGCGCGCAACTTACTGGCTATACAAGCAACGAACTGTTCATCAGAAAGGGTTAATTCAGTTGGCGGACAAATAATAACAGATCTTCGCTACAACCTCTCGAGAACTAATGCAGAAACTCTGATTTGGGCTCGGAATAACAAAGATTTACTACTATTTTGACAAATATATATACACATGTTAGTAAAGCAGGGACGTGCCGTGCCGTCAGCTTAGGCAGGTGAGGCAGAGCCTCACGGTCACCTGACATTAAGCCAGCGTTAAAATAATAAAAGAAACTCACCTCCTCCTGCTCCGCACTCCCCCACTGTTGGCTTTGTCCTCTGCCAGTCTGCCCTTTCCTGTATGTGCATTCTTTTACAGCCTATGCAATTTGCATAGCGGTTGTATGCTTATAGCGCGTATGGCTGCGGAGGTCTGCAGCCACGTCTGTTCGAATAGGAACACACGCGCACTGCCTACTTCCTGAGCACTGCTAGAAAGGTCAGCCTCACGGATCACCTGACATTAAGCATGCGTTAAAATAATAAAAGATACTCACCTCCTGCTCCGCACTCCCCCACTGTTGGCTTTGTCCTCTGCCAGTCTGCCCTTTCCTGTATGCGCATTCTTTTACAGCCTATGCAATTTGCATAGCGGTTGTATGCTTCCCCGCTATGCAAATCGCGTGGGGCTGCTGCCTGCTGCTCAGAGGTCTGCAGCCACGCGTCTGTTCGAAAATAATGGTATCTTTAGAAAGGCCATTTAATTAATGGGGAAAAAATAAATATATGTTGGTACAGTGTATGAGTAAAATATAATTTAGTTTTACAACTAAAGACAAACCGCAGAAAGTTTAGTAATATCTGTCTGTGTATATCTGGCTCTGACCAGCCTCACCAGCCATTGATTGACCTCATCGCACGTCCCTCAAGTAAACTAGACTAAAGTTAAAAAAATAAAAACTTATAGAGGAAGACTAAATAAAGGCTATACAGCCCTACCTAGCCCTAATGTAACGTTGTAATTTACTATGGTTATTAAAATCATTTCAATAAAGCTTGCAGAGTTGCAATAATTTAAGCTTGTGTAGCGATGTGCTAAAATTTACTGTGGCAGTACCCATTTTTGGCCACAAGATGGAGACAATCGCGATTAGAGACACTGGACATTCGAACTACATGTCCGGCATGCTTTGCGAAGAAACAGGAAGTGGGTGGGTTTTGGAGACGCTGTACATCCTGCACCTCGTGGAGAAAGGCAGAGCGCACCAGGGAGTAAGGAGAGCGGATGCACACAGAGAAGGAGAGACCAAAAGATAGGCCGGAGCGCAGACAGAGTGGATTGGGCCTTAGGATTGGGTCACCCAGCCTTGCTGGACACAGACATCACCCTCTATACCACCCGAGTGCAGTTGAAGGAGAGAAGACCCCTCGAGTGAGGAGTACCGCGGTCGATCGAAGCGGGGAGCAGGCGGTAAGCTGGATGAGTCGCGGCTGACAGACAGAGGGCCAGACAACAGATCCGGTGGTCGGCATCCCCAGTCAACATCGAGCGGAGAGACGTCCTGGGTCAGCAGAACCTCAAGCTTGCGCTGGATGGGTGAGAGGCCCCCAAGGCCGTATGTAAATAAGAGCGTACGCTGCTGTTTTCCTTCTGAAACCCACAGGGCCCCAACTGACTAGTCGAAGACATTCTTAAAGTAAACTCACTGGCCAGTTGAAAAGTACCCGGGTACCATATACACACGAATACACATCACTTCATGTTCTGGGACTTAACCTGTGCAGGACTCAGTTCCTTTTTTTTCGAATCGGGACAAGGGGGCAAAGTTAAAGTTACGTTCCGAACACCTTTTCCTTTTTTTTTTCCCCGCTGCGCGTTTACCGTGATACGAGAACTGTGTATTTTATTGTGTCCCGCTACGCGGTTTTTCCTCGAATTTCGTATCGTTTAAATTTCTGCTCGGTCGGGGTTTTCCGAAAATACGAAGCCCTCGTGTTTTCGTTTCTTTTACCGCTACGCGTTTATCGTGTTACGAAAGTACTGTAAATATTCCTGCATATACCGTGTCTCAAGAGCTGCAAACCTTTTTAGTAAACCTTTTAACTTGTAAAACTTACAGCGGTGTTGGAGTATATTTATTCCCTAGTGCGGGGAGACTGACCCGTGGTTTAATTTCAGCGGCTCCTCCGGGAGTGAGCGCTACACGTGGGGGCTCGTTTCCGGGATCCAGTCTCTGGAAAAACCGCATCTAAAGGGTTAAATATGGATCCAGACACTGCTGCCGAATGGTGTGGGGAGTACAGTAGTCAGTTAGTATGTTGCATAGTCATGGATATTCCCGCAGACACTTGGGCCGAAGATCAGATTCGCCAGGCCGTGGCCACGCTAGCACCAGATCATCGGGGGTTAATCCTGGACATTAAGAAAAACCCAGATACTCTCACACGCATGTTCTTCTTGAATGGAGAAAAGGTGTTCCAGCACGTTTTCGGGGCGCGAGCGTGAAGCTGGAAGATGAGGTGGAAGTCCAACTAATTCAGCCAAGTGCGCCACGTGGTGAATCCGCAAGTGTTCCCGCGCCCAGTCCGTTGGCCATGATCGGGCCTGAATTTATCGTGGCTATTGGAGATTTGCTGGCCAAATGTCAGAAAACAAGCCCTCCTCACACTAATTTCGGTTATCGACGGTTAAGGATTTACAGGAAACGTACCAACTCCGGCGGGAGAAGAAACCTTTGAGGAATGGGTGGAACAGGCGATGCAGGCACTGGATGAGTGGGACGTCCCTGAGGCCAGAAAAAGAAAAGGATCACCGAGAGTTTAAAGGGACCTGCGTCAGAAGCGGTGAGAAACCTAAAACTGAGTAGAAAAGATTGTACTGCTTTAGATTATTTGAACGTTCTTGAAGAAGTTTTGGGCGAACAGAAAGGCAGCGGAACTGGTATATCAGTACGAACACACCTATCAGAAGAGAGGTGAGAGAATGATTGATTACATGAGGCGCCTGGATAAGATTTTGCACCAAATACTCCTCAAGAAAGGGGCCAAACCGGCTGACGTAGATAAGATTCGAATAAAGCAGATCCTGAGGGGCTCTCAACCGTTAGATCCGGTGATGATGCAGCTGAGAAGCAGAGCAGTGATTCAAGAGTCCAGGAGCCCATATGCATCTCCAATAGTGCTGGTCAGGAAGAAGAATGGTTCTGTCCGCTTGTGCATAGATTATCGCACCTTGAACCGAAGAACCATCCCCGACCAATATGCCACTCCTCGGATTGAAGATGCCTTACAGTGTTTGTCTGGAGCAAAGTGGTTCAGTGTACTAGACCTGCGAAGCGGATATCATCAGATACCGATGCATCCTGAAGACAAAGAGAAAACTGCGTTCATTTGTCCACTGGGGTTCTTTGAGTTCAATAGAATGCCTCAAGGTCTGACGGGAGCTCCAGCCACGTTCCAACGGTTGATGGAGAAGACAGTCGGGGATATGAATCTAATCGAAGTGTTAGTGTACCTGGATGACATAATTGTGTTCGGGAAGACTCTGGAAGAGCATGAGCAACGATTGGAGAAAGTCTTGTAGAGGCTCCATGAAGAGGGTTGAAATTGTCTCTGGAGAAATGCCAGTTCTGTTTACCGTCAGTCACATATCTGGGACACGTGGTCTCGGCAGAAGGTGTTTCGACAGATCCTCGGAAGTTGGAGGCCGTAGCTTCTTGGCCTAGACCTCGAAACGTCACTGAACTTAGATCTTTCTTGGATTCTGCTCATACTATCGAAGATTTGTGGGAGGATTCGCAAAGATAGCTCAGCCGCTGAACAAACTCCTACAGAAAGAAACCACCGAAGAAGGCTGTAAGGTCTCTGACCGAAACCCCTCCGCTCCAGGACCAAGGAAAGCTAAAGAGTCCATACAAGGTGAATGGACTAGTCAATGTGAAGGTGCGTTTGTGAAGCTGAAAGAGAGTCTAACCCGAGCTCCTGTTCTGGCCTATGCGGACCCTCATAAGCCGTATGAGTTACATGTAGATGCCAGCCGAGAAGGTCTGGGGGGAGTCCTGTATCAGGAGTATGCTGGATTGCTGAGACCTGTAGCGTACGTGAGCCGGAGCCTTACGCCTTCAGAAAAGAACTACCCTACTCACAAACTGGAATTTCTAGCCTTAAAGTGGGCGGTGGTAGACAAGTTGAAAGACTATCTGTATGGAGCGGAGTTCGTGATCAAGACGGATAACAATCCTCTTACCTATATCCTCACTACTGCCAAACTGGACGCAACAGGACATCGGTGGTTGGCCGCTCTGTCAGGGTTTCGGTTCAGCCTGAAGTATCGCCCTGGGGTGAACAATCGAGATGCTGATGCTTTATCAAGAAGACCCTACACTACAGAATGGACTCAGGTGACTCCAGACGGGGTGCAAGCTTTGTGTCAAGGAACAGAACGCCGGGTCAAGGGAGGAGTTGAAGCGGAGGCCATAGGAGTCATGGCCGCGGCTGTTCCTGAGTTCTACTGTAACCCTACGCAATTGAGGGATGAAAATCTACCTACCTTTCCAAGCAGGACCTGAAAGCGGATCAAGCTAGAGACCCTTTGATTGCATTGACCATAAAGGCCCTGACTGCAACCAGCGAGAGATTCTGTTAACCAATTCCCCGGATGGAGCCAGATTGGTCTACAAGAGTGGGAGCGGTTGAAGATGTTGGATGGGGTGGTCTACCGAAGGGGCCCCTCGACCAATTCCGAAGAGATTCAACAGTTATTTCTCCCCACCAAACACAGGGAGAGTGTGTTGCGATCACTACATGATGAGCATGGACATTTGGGTGCTGAGAGAACTTTTAAATTGGTGCGAGATAGGTTTCATTGGCCTTGCATGAGGGCTGAAGTTGAGAGTTACTGCCATTCCTGTCTGAGGTGCATTCAGAGGAAAACTCTACCAACCCGAGCTGCTCCAATGAGCCATCTACAGAGTCAGGGACCCATGGATTTGGTGTGCATTGACTTCCTGTGCTTAGAGCCGGATGCTAGTGGGCAAGGGAACATTCTGATAGTGACTGATCATTTCACCCGTTATGCCCAAGCTTTTTCTACAAAAGACCAACGCGCTCCGACAGT
Organism: Leptobrachium leishanense; assembly: GCA_009667805.1. Classification (NCBI taxonomy): domain Eukaryota; kingdom Metazoa; phylum Chordata; class Amphibia; order Anura; family Megophryidae; genus Leptobrachium; species Leptobrachium leishanense. The sequence continues at coordinate 180,761,555 of CM019068.1, forward strand.
GGCGAAGGTGCTGATGGAAAAGTTCTTTGTTCATTACGGCCTGCCAAGAAGAATACACTCTGATCAGGGAAGAGACTTTGAAAGTAGATTGGTCGGGCAATTGCTGGAGTTGTTGGGAATTCAAAAGACTCGAACTACGCCATACCACCCTCAGGGTGATGCTCAGCCTGAAAGGTTTAATCGCACGCTGCTAAATATGCTGGGGACCTTGTCTAATATAGAGAAGCAGAGTTGGAGTCGTCACATAGCTACTCTGGTGCATGCATATAACAGTACGGAGAGTGATGCAACTGGATATTCACCGTACCGTCTTATGTTCGGAAGAGAAGCTCGACTGCCGGTTGATTTGGCATTTGGGTTATCTCTAGACCAGACGTCGGTAGCTTCTCATAGAAACTACGTGGATAGACTTCGGAAGAATCTGGCTTCTGCGTTTGAACAGGCCCGTTTGACTTCAGGTAACAGGGAGCAGAGGAACAAGAAGAACTATGATTTGAAGGTTCGAATACAAGATCTACAACCCGGTGATAGGGTTCTGTTGAAGAACTTGGGTGCTGCTGCGAGACACAAGCTGGCGGATAGATGGAGTTCTCAGGTTTACATTGTTTGCAAACAACTGCCAGGTCTGCCGGTGTATCAGATTCGCCCTGATGGAAAGGCTGGTCCCCTCAAGAATTGGCACCGAAATCACTTGTTACCTTTGAGAGAGGCTGTGAGGATACCAGTGGAAAACGAACTTCCTCCGGCGAATCCGCATGCTCCACGTGTCCCTCCTGTTACTCGGTCTCAACAGACTCGGGTTGTTGGAGAGAGCGAAAGTGACAGCGATGAAGAGAGTTTCTGTTTAGATTGGATGCGCTCACCAGAACCTGAAGAGGTCGTCCCAGTTCCTTGTCAATGGGAAAGTAATTTGAGGGCTGAAGCTCCTGAATTTCAGTGGGAATTCCCCGAGAATATGGAACTCCCTGAAACCCTTGAACTTCCGTTAAGGGTCCCGGATACTGTTGGAGACCCTGTAGCTCCTGAAGACGAACCTTACGACTACAGTTCTATGCCTTCCCTGGAGGGATCGTACTCAGAGGAAGTGTCTGCTCCAGTGGCAGACATAAGGACTGAGCCTATACCTATAGTACTTCCACCTGAAGAAGAACGGAAGGAGCCTGAACAAAAACGCTCTATTCGGCCGCCCCAGCGACTTACCTATGACTCACCAGGACATAGCACTGAAGAGGCCATCACCACTGTGCAGAGATTGCCCGAAGTGTCTGCTATGTTAGCTGAGGTAGCCCAGAACATGAGTCAGCTTGAGAAAGTGTTTCTAACCCACTGCATGTATGTTGCTGAACCTGTATATGCTGTATAAACTGTGTGCAAATTGTAAAAGGATAATGTAACTGTTGTACCTCCTTGGAGAGACCCAAGAGTTCTAGGAGGGGGAGAGTGTAGCGATGTGCTAAAATTTACTGTGGCAGTACCCATTTTTGGCCACAAGATGGAGACAATCGCGATTAGAGACACTGGACATTCGAACTACATGTCCCGGCATGCTTTGCGAAGAAACAGGAAGTGGGTGGGTTTTGGAGACGCTGTACATCCTGCACCTCGTGGAGAACAGGCAGAGCGCGCCAGGGAGTAAGGAGAGCGGATGCACACAGAAGAAGGAGAGACCAAAAGATAGGCCGTAGCGCATACAGAGTGGATTGGGCCTTAGGATTGGGTCACCCAGCCTTGCGGGACACAGACATCACCCTCTATAACCCGAGTGCAGTTGAAGGAGAGAAGACCCCTCGAGTGAGGAGTACCGCGGTCGATCGAAGCGGGGAGCAGGCGGTAAGCTGGATGAGTCGCGGCTGACAGACAGAGGGCCAGACAACAGATCCGGTGGTCGGCATCCCCAGTCAACATCGAGCGGAGAGACGTCCTGGGTCAGCAGAACCTCAAGCTTGCGCTGGATGGGTGAGAGGCCCCCAAGGCCATATGTAAATAAGAGCGTACGCTGCGGTTTTCCTTCTGAAACCCACAGGGCCCCAACTGACTAGTCGAAGACATTCTTAAAGTAAACTCACTGGCCAGTTGAAAAGTACCCGGGTACCATATACACACGAATACACATCACTTCATGTTCTGGGACTTAACCTGTGCAGGACTCAGTTCCTTTTTTTTCGAATCGGGACAAGGGGGCAAAGTTAAAGTTACGTTCCGAACACCTTTTCCTTTTTTTTTCCCCCGCTGCGCGTTTACCGTGATACGAGAACTGTTTATTTTATTGTGTCCCGCTACGCGGTTTTTCCTCGAATTTCGTATCGTTTAAATTTCTGCTCGGTCGGGGTTTTTTTTCCGAAAATACGAAGCCCTCGTGTTTTCGTTTCTTTTACCGCTACGCGTTTATCGTGTTACGAAAGTACTGTAAATATTCCTGCATATACCGTGTCTCAAGAGCTGCAAACCTTTTTAGTAAACCTTTTAACTTGTAAAACTTACAGCGGTGTTGGAGTATATTTATTCCCTAGTGCGGGGAGACTGACCCGTGGTTTAATTTCAGCGGCTCCTCCGGGAGTGAGCGCTACACTTGTAATTGAATTATTGAAGTTTTTATTTTAAGTTTGATTTTTATGATGAATGTACTTTGCTATAGGCTATTATATTAAGCCCATCTGTTAGATTGCAGCTGTAACGCCAGCTGAACCTGCATGCACAAACAAAGCAAACCTATCCAGGCTTTATCGTACACGAAATGTTCGAAAGCGAAATTTTTCTTAATTTTTCGATTCAATTCGATATTCGATTCGAGTTCGAACCTAACAGCCAATTCGATTCGAGGTTCGATTCGAGCGAAAATTTATGATTCGCAGGTTCCTACCTTTTTCCCTCGTGTTCTGTGTATCTGTGTGTGATGTGTGTGTTCTGTGTGTGATGTGCGTGTTCTGTGTGTGATGTGCGTGTTGTGTGTGATGTGCGTGTTCTGTGTATCTGTGTGTGATGTGCGTGTTCTGTGTGTGATGTGTGTGTTCTGTGCGTGTTCTGTGTGTGACGTACGTGTTCTGTGTGTGATGTGCGTGTTCTGTGTATCTGTGTGTGATGTGCGTGTTCTGTGTGTGATGTGCGTGTTCTGAGTAGGTGTGTGATGTGCGTGTTCTGTGTATCTGTGTGTGATGTGCGTGTAACTGTGAATGGAAAAATATTCAGTGTGGTGAGGCTCAGATTCTCACACACACCATCTCCTGCAGCAACACAGGGGGAGGGGCGCGCTCTGATGACATCACAGCCCATGTGACTGGCTGCAGGGCACACGTGATGCTGGGGGAGGGGAATGGGGGACACTGAGCTGTGAGGTGGCTGGATCCAGCACTGAGGGACAGGGAGGGAGACACAGCACTGTGATCAGGCCATTCATTAACCCTTTGTGTCCTGAGCCCTGTGAGGCGGCAGATCCACCTGGTGAATCCAGAGAGGAGATCCAGGCTGAGGGTGCTGGGAGTGAGCGGCTTCTTGTAAGTAAATGCATATATTGCTGATTATAAGCTGTATCCGCTGTATAATGATGTGTGTGAATTCAGCAATGAAATGTCTCCCAGCCATGGGAATAAGGCGGCGCTTAGTCTATAAGAAGCGGAACCTACTAAAAGAAATAACAGAGTGGAATGCCCATCAATACAATAAAACAGTAAGACGGCGGCGTGTACGTCACCATGTCGCCGTCTTCAAATGCACGCGCAACTTGCCGGCGTGCGCGAGGTACAAGAAAAATCCGTTGGAGAGGCGCTGTGTGCGCGCCTCTCCAACGGATCAGCTTTTTTTTTTGTCCCTCGCGGATCACCCCTGCCCTGAGTCTCCCCCAGCGGCTGGTGCAGAGGAGGCTCTGGGCGCCGCATGCCGGAACCACTGTGGCGAAGACCTGGGGACCTGAGCACGGCACTGGAACAAGGTAAGTAATAGCCTCCCTGCAACTGGGCACCCCATCCCCTTGAGCCTGTCCCCATGAGCTTACAATCTAAGGGGTCCCACGAGTTTACAATCTAAGGGGTCCCATGAGTTTACAATCTAAGGGGTCCCATGAGTTTGCAATCTAAGGGGTCCCATGAGTTTACAATCTAAGGGGTCCCATGAGTTTGCAATCTAAGTGGTCCCATGAGTTTACAATCTAAGGGGTCCCATGAGTTTACAATCTATCCCACGAGCTTACAATCTAAGGGGTCCCATGAGTTTACAATCTAAGGGGTCCCATGAGTTTGCAATCTAAGGGGTCCCATGAGTTTACAATCTAAGGGGTCCCATGAGTTTACAATCTAAGGGGTCCCATGAGTTTGCAATCTAAGTGGTCCCATGAGTTTACAATCTAAGGGGTCCCATGAGTTTACAATCTATCCCACGAGCTTACAATCTAAGGGGTCCCATGAGTTTGCAATCTAAGTGGTCCCATGAGTTTACAATCTGAGGTGTCCCATGAGCTTACAATCTAAGGGGTCCCATGAGTTTACAATCTATCCCACGAGCTTACAATCTAAGGGGTCCCATGAGTTTGCAATCTAAGTGGTCCCATGAGTTTACAATCTGAGGTGTCCCATGAGTTTATAATCTAAGTGGTCCCATGAGTTTACAATCTAAGTGGTCCCATGAGTTTACAATCTAAGGGGTCCCATGAGTTTACAATCTAAGGGGTCCCATGAGTTTGCAAACTAAGGGGTCCCATGAGTTTACAATCTAAGGGGTCCCATGAGTTTACAATCTAAGGGGTCCCATGAGTTTACAATCTAAGGGGTCCCATGAGCTTACAATCTAAGGGGTCCCATGAGTTTACAATCTAAGGGGTCCCATGAGTTTACAATCTAAGGGGTCCCATGAGCTTACAATCTATCCCATGAGTTTACATTCTAGGTGTCCCAAGAGCTAACATTCTAAGGGGTCCCACATACTTACAATCTAAGGGGTCCTGTTCCCGTGAGTTTACAATCTAAGAGTAACCTGCTTGAATATATAAATGCCTTTGTAATGCGCTGTCAGCTGGGCGCGCACCCATCAGAGCTGCTCAGTTGGCCCTCCTGTTGCGTATGGGATGGCGACGCGTTACAAATGCATTTATATAGAGAGATACTCTTGGATAGGACATTGAAAAACAAATATGTGGTCATGAATTCTGAGCTTGCGACAACAACAATACACTCTCCTCCAGGCAGGCTTAACAACTAGTAGAGAATAATGGGCCAGGAAGGAATGCCCATAGAGAATAATGGGACAGAGTGGAATGCCCATAGAGAATAATGGGACAGAGTGGAATGCCCATAGAGAATAATGGGACAGAGTGGAATGCCCATAGAGAATAATGGGACAGAGTGGAATGCCCATAGAGAATAATGGGACAGAGTGGAATGCCCATAGAGAATAATGGGACAGAGTGGAATGCCCATAGAGAATAATGGGACAGAGTGGAATGTCCATAGAGAATAATGTGACAGAGTGGAATGCCCATAGAGAATTAAGGGACAGAGTGGAATGCCCATAGAGAATAATGGGACAGAGTGGAATGCCCATAGAGAATAATGGGACAGAGTGGAATGCCCATAGAGAATAATGGGACAGAGTGGAATGCCCATAGAGAATAATGGGACAGAGTGGAATGCCCATAGAGAATAACGGGAACAAAATATTTAATTTAGAGAAAAAACTATTTGATATATCAAATAGATCTTTAGCAGACATTCTCCAAAGTCAGTGGTGTTGGTTAAGATTGACATTAAATGAGATTTTCACTGTTTTCTATAGAATGACAAGGGTGAATGACAGAGTGGAATGCCCATAGGATATAATGGAGAGCAAAATATCACCTCATTTTTCTGCAAACCTCTGAGATGTTGCAAATTAAACTTTAATACAGGTATTCCCAGGTAATGTAACAGACTGTAAACAAACACAGGACGAGGCACAGAGTACTCACAGGGCATAACCCAACCAATTGAAGGAACAAAACAATTTGCACGAAGTGCAACTAGAGTACCCAAGTGTCACGGACCGCGTTGGTATTGCGGGCCGCGCTGGATCTAGGGGGCGCCTGGCAGCGACTTCCTCGCTGCTCGCTGGCCAGGCGCCGAGTGATAACGCAGCCGGCTGCGCTCACGTGGGGCGCCAGGGGGCGGGGACTGGCGTGATGACGCGGACCCCCGAGTTTAAAACCCAGTTTCACTATTCACCGGTGCCCTGACGTGGATGGTAGTTACTTCCCGCAGAGCTCTTGTATATTTTGCAATTACTACTATTCTGTGTATGCCCTTGGCATTGGCAAACGAACCACTCTGTGTATGCACCTTGCATTGGCAAACGAACCATTCTGTGTGTGACCCCTGGCATTGGCAAACGAACCACTCTGTGTATGACCCTTGGCATGGCAAACGAACCATTCTGTGTGTGACCCTGGCATTGGCAAACGAACCACTCTGTGTATGACCCTTGGCATTGGCAAACGAACCATTCTGTGTATGACCCTTGCATTGGCAAACGAACCATTCTGTGTATGACCCTTGGCATTGGCAAACGAACCACTCTGTGTATGACCCTTGGCATTGGCAAACGAACCACTCTGTGTATGACCCTGGCATTGGCAAACGAACCACTCTGTGTATGACCCTTGGCATTGGCAAACGAACCACTCTGTGTATGACCCTTGGCATTGGCAAACGAACCATTCTGTGTATGACCCCTGGCATTGGCAAACGAACCACTCTGTGTATGACCCTGGCATTGGCAAACGAACCATTCTGTGTGTGACCCCTGGCATTGGCATTAACTCTTCTAATTCTGGTATTGAGGTCAGTCTGTGTGGCACCCTAAGCACACATCAGACTACCTCTTGTCTGGTTAGGATCTTGGGAAGAGCTAATTATTCTAAGGTCTTGTGTATCGTTCTAGTGTCATTCTTTGTGGTTACACTATCCTGTCGTATTCTGTGTCTGTCTAGTCGTGCCGACCAACCTAAGGATCGGAAGGGTAGAGAGTGTCCTGCGTATAGGGACCACTAGTCAGATAGCAGAGGGATCCGTGACATTACGTCAGGGCCAATGGATCCCGCAGACCTCTCTAATCAGTTGACACGTATTGCAGCCAGACAAGAAGAGCAGGACCATAGGATGGACCAGATTGCTCTTGCCCTGCAAACCCTGTTAAACCGATCCAGTTCTGGAGCTGCAAGCCCTCCAGACCCAGTAGTGTGCTAGGATCAGTCCGGCCTCTCCCGAGGGATGTAGGCTCAGTATGAAAGCACCCGTACGCTATGATGGAACACCAAACTTATGCCGGGGCTTTCTGACCCAACTGGAAATTTTGTTCGAGAACAACCCGGATCATGTATGTCAGATAAAGCTAAGGTGGGCTATCTAATTAGTCATTTAACGGAGAAGGCTTTATTGTGGGCTACTCCCTTGTGGGAGAACAAGAAACCCATCATATACGATTATGAGGGTTTTACCTCAGAGCTTAAACGCACCTTTGACCCCTCTAGAAGGGCTACTAATGCGGGGAGGTCATTATTTCACATTAAACAAGGTAATAGGAGGGTCTCTGAATACGCAATAGAATTTAAAACCTTGACTTCAGAGGTTCTCTGGCCGAACGATGTCCTAACCTTGGCCTTTACTGAAGGTCTGAACGACGCGTTTATGTTCGAGTTGGCTCCTCTAAAATTGCCAGAGACTCTTGATCACTTGATCGACTTCTGTATTGCTATGGATGATCAAATTAGGGAAAGGAGACATCCCAGGGATAGACCTAGAAGGCTCTTGCCTCCTTTACCCTTATCGTCCAGAACTACCGTTGCTTCCGGTAACCAGGAAAACGTTAAAACAGATCTACCTGTTGTTGAGCCTATGCAGATAGGAAAGACTGGTATATCGGAGGCAGAGAGAGCCCACAGAAGGGAGAAGGGACTCTGCTTCTATTGCGCCGGGGCAGACCACTTCCGCCTTCAATGTCCTCAGAGACCTAGGGGGAGCAGGGGTGAGAGTGGCAGATCAAGCCAAAGACCAGCCAATACCCAGGTTATAGGGTCTCTTTATGCCTCTTTCGTAAACAACGAAAAAAAAAAGTCCAGGATCCTGGTACCAATATCATTGACCTGGGACAAGGTTCACATTAAGACTGAGGCCTTCTTGGATTCTGGGGCCTCAGGCAATTTTATGGATAAACAGTTTGCTGCTAAATGTCTCATACCTCTGGTCCTCAAGGACAGACCTCTTATGGTGGAGGCTATAGATGGAAACCCTCTATCCTGCCCACATATCACCCACGACACTGTTTCTGTATGCATGAAAACAGGAGTATTGCACCATGAAAACATATGTTTCCAAATCATTGAGTCCCCTTCTTGTCCTGTCGTGCTTGGGTTTCCGTGGTTGGCAGAACACAACCCGGTTATTGATTGGGTCCAAAGAGACATAAAATACTGGAGTCCTCGTTGTCAATCGCACTGTCTGGGGAGGGTCAACGTAATCGCTAGCCTCAACGTTGCCACAGCCCCTCCTTTGTCTACAGAGGTTCCTGAACAATATTTGGGATTTAAAGAGGTCTTCTCTAAGTCCAGGACTGAGGTCCTACCGCCGCACCGCCCGTACGACTGTGCTATAAATTTACTCCCTGGTACTATGCCTCCTAGGGGACATGTATACCCCTTGTCCAAAAAGAAAATGACGTTATGGAGGAGTATATAAGGGAGAACCTGGAGCGAGGTTTCATCAGACGGTCCTCTTCCCAGCAGGGGCAGGTTTCTTTTTTGTATCGAAAAAAGAGGGAGACCTGCGGCCTTGTATAGATTATAGAGGTTTGAACAGGATAACCATAAGGAACGCCTATCCCATACCACTTATCACAGAACTGTTCGATCGCCTAAAGGGGGCCAATATTTATACCAAACTTGATTTACGCGGGGCTTACAACCTCGTAAGGGTTAAAGAGGGACATGAATGGAAAACGGCTTTTAATACAAGAAGTGGGCATTATGAGTACCTGGTGATGCCTTTTGGCTTATGCAATGCGCCGGCTGTTTTTCAAGACCTCATAAATGATACCTTACGAGAATTCCTGCAAGTATTTGTCATAGTATATCTGGATGACATCCTGATATACTCGCCTGATATCGTAACCCATCATGTCCACGTGAAAAAAGTACTGAAAAAATTGTTGGAGGCTGGATTGTATTGTAAATTAGAGAAATGTTTATTTGACATAAGGACAGTACATTTCCTTGGCTACATAATAACACCTGAGGGGTTCCAGATGGATCCTAAGAAACTTACAGCAATCCTAGACTGGCCTCTACCCCAAGGACTTAAAGCCATCCAGAGGTTTCTAGGATTCACTAATTATTATAGGAGATTCATTAAAGATTTTTCGGTTTTGGTATCTCCCCTCACGGCCATGACTAGGAAAGGGGTGGGAATCAGAAATGGACACCCCAAGCCAGTCAAGCCTTTGAAGCACTCAAACAAGCGTTTACTACGGCCCCGGTACTCAGACATCCGGATCCGACTCTGCCATTCCAAGTGGAAGTTGACGCCTCCGAAATAGGTCTTGGTGCAGTCTTGTCCCAGAGGGAAGCACCCGACAAACCCTTGCATCCATGCGGCTTCTATTCCCGAAAACTCTCCCCGGCAGAGAGGAACTATGACATAGGAAACAGAGAGTTGTTAGCAGTCATATCAGCCTTGGCAGAATGGAGATACCTACTGGAAGGGTCTAGTGACCCCATCCTTATCATAACCGATCATAAAAATCTCACATACATTGGAGATGCTAAACGGTTAAATTCCCGACAAGCGAGATGGTCGTTGTTTCTTTCAAGCTTTAATTACGTACTGACCTATAGACCCGGGTCCAGAAACGTTAAAGCAGATGCTTTATCTAGACAGCATGAGTCCTACGAATTTAACATCCAAGATCAGCATCCCATTGTACCCCAAGAAAGGATTATAGCCTCTACCACGATTAATGTCTCGTCTCCTTTGTTGAAAAGGTTGCAAACCGTGCAGGGCACGGCCCCTGAAGGGAAACCTCCCGCGAAACTCTTTGTACCTGAATGTGAAAGAGAAGAAATATTAAACCTTTATCATGATAATAAAACGTCCGGGCATATGGGAATCACCAAAACGGTGTCCAGCATCAATAAAATCTTTTGGTGGCCCACGTTGCGCCGAGATGTTAAAGATTACATAGCCGTGTGCGAGGTTTGCACAAGACATAAAGATCCCAAAACAGCACCCATTGGTTTGCTCCAACCTCTGCCTATCCCAGAACGACCATGGTCGCACTTAGCTATGGACTTCATAGTGGAGTTACCCGATTCTAGAGGGAACACAGTTATACTTACGATCATCGATCGGTTCTCCAAGATGGGTCACTATGTTCCTCTTCGTAAACTACCGTCGGCAGCCGAACTGGTGCCCATATTCATTAACCACGTGGTCCGCATACATGGTATTCCTCTTGGGATTGTCTCCGATAGGGGCACCCAATTTGTCTCCAGATTTTGGAAAGGGTTTTGTAAGAATGTGGGGATAGACTTGTCTTTCTCTTCGGCCTATCACCCCCAGACCAACGGAGCAGCAGAACGTGCAAATCAAAATGTAGAAAAGTATCTCAGGTGCTTTATCTCAGAACAGCAAGATAACTGGTCAGACCTGCTACCATGGGCTGAGTATGCTTTGAACAGCGCGGTGAGCGAATCCACAGGACATTCCCCTTTCTTCACCGTGTATGGTTTCGATCCTCCTATGTTACCGACTACGTTTTCGGATACCACGATACCTGCTTTGGATGAACATTTGGCGTCCTTGAAGGACACTTGGGGGAAAGTCAAGGAGGCACTCAAGAAAAGTAGTGCCATCCAGAAAACCAAGGCTGACAGACACAGGAGGCAGGCACCCGTGTATCAGGTTGGGGACAGGGTATGGCTTTCCTCGCGCAATATCAAGCTCCTAGTGCCTTCCATGAAGTTGGCACCTAGATTCATAGGCCCCTACAAGTTTTGCGACGACTCAACCCCGTCTCCTATGCGTTGGCATTGCCTCCCCATATCCGGATACACAACGTGTTCCACGTGAGCCTCTTAAAACCTCTCTTGTGTAATCGGTACACCAGGGCCCGTATCCCACCTCCTCCTATCTCAGTGGAGGTGAGGAGGAGTTTGAAGTCCGGGCCATTTTGGATGCCAGGGTATCAAGGGGCACTTTGCAGTATTTGGTCGACTGGGTGGGCTACGGGCCGGAGGATCGTTCTTGGCTCCCGGCTGCTGAGGTCCATGCGCCTCGGTTGGTGAAGGCCTTCTACGTGGCCCATCCTCGTGCTCCTGGGGGTCGTCCAGTGGCCGCCCGTGGAGGGGGGGTTCTGTCACGGACCGCGTTGGTATCGCGGGCCGCGCTGGATCTAGGGGGCGCCTGGCAGCGACTTCCTCGCTGCTCGCTGGCCAGGCGCCGAGTGATAACGCAGCCGGCTGCGCTCACGTGGGGCGCCAGGGGGCGGGGACTGGCGTGATGACGCGGACCCGCCGAGTTTAAAACCCAGTTTCACTATTCACCGGTGCCCTGACGTGGTAGTTACTTCCCGCAGAGCTCTTGTATATTTTGCAATTACTACTATTCTGTGTATGACCCTTGGCATTGGCAAACGAACCACTCTGTGTATGACCCTTGCATTGGCAAACGAACCACTCTGTGTATGACCCTTGGCATTGGCAAACGAACCACTCTGTGTATGACCCTTGGCATTGGCAAACGAACCATTCTGTGTATGACCCCTGGCATTGGCAAACGAACCACTCTGTGTATGACCCTTGGCATTGGCAAACGAACCACTCTGTGTATGACCCCTGGCATTGGCAAACGAACCATTCTGTGTATGACCCTGGCATTGGCAAACGAACCACTCTGTGTATGACCCTGGCATGGCAAACGAACATTCTGTGTGTGACCCCTGGCATTGCATTAACTCTTCTAATTCTGGTATTGAGGTCAGTCTGTGTGGCACCCTAAGCACACATCAGACTACCTCTTGTCTGGTTAGGATCTTGGGAAGAGCTAATTATTCTAAGGTCTTGTGTATCGTTCTAGTGTCATTCTTGTGGTTACACTATCCTGTCGTATTCTGTGTCTGTCTAGTCGTGCCGACCAACCTAAGGATCGGAAGGGTAGAGAGTGTCCTGCGTATAGGACCACTAGTCAGATAGCAGAGGGATCCGTGACACCAAGGTATGGTTAATTTTATTAATAAACACAAAACAATTATGTGATGAATGAACAAACACACAATTGGCAGTCATGTACAGCAGGGTGAGAAGCAACGGTAAGCCCAATGAATGGGCAATAAGGTTAATGAGACACAATAGAAGGCAATGGAAACTATACTCGGCAGTTCAAGCCGCCTACTTAGCCAATCACTAAAGTATGAAAAGCAAGGATACCGAGCAGCATGTCAATTGACCCAACCACTAACCACAACAACACAGGCAGTTAAAAACAACAACAAGAGGCATAGCTCGATGCGTTTCGCCCGTGTGGGCTTAGTCTAGAGCTGATATGCCAATATTACTCACCCCAGTATAAATAGCTCAAGAAGACAGAGGTAATGAGTCCAGCTGAGCCCCAGATCGACTCGTAATAATCACTACCGGGTACGTCAGAGGTCACGTGGGACTAAGAACCAATATGGAGTCAATGCCCATATCCCATGGACGCGAGCACGCAAGCCTGACCGATCGAGTGTTCACTAAGGTCACATGGGGCCAAGGAGCCAATGAGCGGCCAATCGCATCCCCAATGAGACTGGGGTAAAGAATATAGAATTAAAATAGAATGGATTGATGAAAAAGAATGACCTTCTTTTGAATGAATTTATTTGGTACATGTAATTATATTCATGATTTACGGTGTAGATATTTCGGTTAAGGTCATTCTTTTTCATCAATTCATTCTATTTTAATTCTATATTCTTCACCCCAGTCTCATTGGGCACTTGGTATTTGTTGGGGACTCCTACATGTATTTACCATATTAATAAACTTTTTTATGGACGATCTTAATATGACAATAGATTTCATACTAGGTTTAGGGCCTCCCTTTATGATTTTTGTGTTAGCCATTCTTGGTGAATTGTATGGTGTATTACAATGTCGATAAATTTTTTCCCCTGCATATGCTGCTATCGGTTGTATACTATTGTCATTGGTGGTTAGTATTTATCACTCTATAGGTACTCGCTTTCCACCTTGGGGGGGCATTGCCTTGACTCTCCGGTATTTAGGATTAATAATTAATGCTGGCGTCCCTATCAACCGATCACTGGGGACGCGATTGGCCGCTCATTGGCTCCTTGGCCCCATGTGACCTTAGTGAACACTCGATCGGTCAGGCTTGCCTGCTCGCGTCCATGGGATATGGGCATTGACTCCGTATTGGTTTTTAGTCCCCACGTGACCTCTGTAGTGAGGTCGGTAGTGATTATTACGAGTCGATCCGGGGCTCAGCTGGACTCATTACCTCTGTCTTCTTGAGCTATTTATACTGGGGTGAGTAATATTGGCATATCAGTTCTAGACTAAGCCCATACGGGCGAAACGCGTCAAGCTATGCCTCTTGTTGTTTATAACTGCTTGTGTTGTTGTGGTTAGTGGTTGGGTCAATTGACATGCTGCTCGGTATCCTTGCTTTTCATACTTTAGTGATTGGCTAAGTAGGCGGCTTGAACTGCCGAGGTATAGTTTCCATTGCCTTCTATTGTGCCTCATTAACCTTATTGCATTCATTGGGGCTACCTTGCTTCACCCTGCACGTACATGACTGCCAATTGTGTGTTTGTTTATTCATCATAATTGTTTTGTGTTTATTAATAAATTAACCGTACCTTGGGTACTCTAGTTGCACTTCGTGCAAATTGTTTTGTTAATGTAACAGACTGTATATACTCTATGGGCATTCCACTCTGTCATTCACCTTTGTCATTCCATAGACAACACTTCTAATACCACTTGATCTCAGTTGTAAACAATTTACTGTAATAACAGAGTAAGTCTGTTTAAAATGTATTTTATATTAAATGGTTCTGGACTCCCAAGTCCAATAATTTCTCCCATTATACTCTATGGGCATTCCACTCTGTCCCGTTATTCTCTATGGGCATTCCACTCTGTCCCGTTATTCTCTATGGGCATTCCACTCTGTCCCATTATTCTCTATGAACATTCCACTCTGTCCCGTTATTCTCTATGAACATTCCACTCTGTCCCGTTATTCTCTATGAACATTCCACTCTGTCCCGTTATTCTCTATGGGCATTCCACTCTGTCCCATTATTCTTTATGGACATCCCACTACACTGTTAAAGTCTATGATCATTCCATTCTGTCATTCCTTTTAGTAGGTCCCAGAAGAAGCCCCTGTGTGACAATCACCCCCTGACCACAATGACTGGTATGGAGCTTTGTATTCACCTTCTATTTTACCCAGGAGTGTCCCCTTCTGGCTTAACAGCCTGAGATCCCCACCGAGTCACAGTGCAGAGTATACTGATACCCAAGCCCCAATATACACTGTCCTGATAGCCTGAGATCCCCACCGAGTCACGGTGCAGAGTATACGGATACCCAAGCCCCAATATACACTGTCCTGACAGCCTGAGATCCCCACAGGTTCACAGTGCAGAGCAGCGGTGTATTTTGGCCTAGGCCGACAAGGCCTAGGGCGGCAGTTTCTAGAGGGTGGCCACCCCGCCGCTCAGTGGGACCTGCTGGTCACTGTGACCAGCTGCCCTGCGGGATGCACTGTCCGCGGCAGCCAGTGATTCACTGAATCAACGGCAACCAGTGATTCACTGAATCAGCGGCCGCCGAGCGCTGCCTCTGAAAAGCTTATTGCTGCAGGAAGGAAGTGTGCATTGTGCGCTGGGAGGAAGTGATATAACGTCACTTCCTCCCAGCGCTCCACTTCATGCAGATGCCGCTGGAGGAGAGGAGATGCCGCGCATAGTAGAGGTGGTGGTCTATCAGGGCAGGGCACAATAAAACTTAAAAAGCAAACAAAACTAAAGCAGGTAGAGTGCTAGCTCTTGAGCTACAACAGGAGCGGTGGAGACTGTAAGCAGTACCTTACCCCCCCTGCTTTGTCAGGAGACAATGCATCTTCCCTGGTTAGTAAGAGAATGAGAGTGTTCTGGCCCCACCCCGTCAGGACTGGAGAATCAGATCGTGAGATTGTGGATATCGGTCTGGCCCCACCCACCCTGTAAGGAAGCGAGGCATCCACCCTAGTATCAGACAGTAAGAGCGATCTGGCCCCACCCCCTGTCAGGAGGCAATGCAGCGATGTGCTCCTTAGGCCAGGTACACCCACGGAGGTGGCTGCGCCCGCCCATCAGTTCCTCCCATCCAGCAGGGGCCGACCATCAGATTCCAGCACCTCCCATCCAGCCACACTCCCCCATGAGTCCCTCCCCTTAGTGGGAGGAATCTCCCTATCTGATAGAGCAGTGGCACACAGCACCCAGCCCCCAGGTTTGAACAGGGGGGGGGGGCGCTTTAACCTTCCTGGCAGTCTATTTATTTAGCAAATTCTCTGCTGAAAATGGTCTATTTTATTTTTTCATTGCCCCCCCCCCCCTAGCGGCATCCCGAGTGCGGCTCGGGGTTAATTTCCTATGTTGGAAGCAGTAACCCCGAGCAACACACGGGATGCCGCTGGATACATCACCTCTCCCTGCGCTCCCTCAATGTTCCCGCAGCCTCCTCTGGCAACCGCGACCTCATTACTTCCTGGTTTCCTCCTCGCGAGAAGGAATCCAGGAAGTAAAACATTGCGATCGCCGGAGGAGACTGCAGAGATCAGCGAGGGAGCGCAGGGAGATGTAATGTATACAGCCAGAGTGCGTTTCGGAGTTAGCGCTCTCAGCGGTGAAATTTAACCCCGAGACACACTTGGGAACACTGCCCGGGAGATTAAAAAAATGAAGAGTGGGGGATTATTGAGATGAATGTGGGGGGTGCTTTATGACATGAGTGGGGGGTGTTTGATGATGAGTGTAATGAAAAGAGGTTGGGGGGCCTTAATGTAGTGGGGGCTTTAATGAAATGAAAAGTAAGGGAGTGGAGTGAAAAGAAAAGAGGTGGGGGGGTTTAATAAAATGAAAAATGTTTGGGGGGTGTTTAATGAAATGAGAAGAGTTGGGGGTTGGGGAGAAAAGGGGGCCGTTTGGAATGAAATGAGTTTTATTGCTGTGCAGCTCTGTAATACGCTCATACACACTGCACATTTCTGTGTGTTTTAATGCTGTGCAGCTCTGATACGCTCATACACAGTACAGATTTCTGTGGATTTTATTGCTCTGCAGCTCTTTGATACACTCATACACAGTGCACATTTCTGTGGGTTTTATTGTTCAACCAATTAGAGTGGCTGAAATCCAGTATACTTGACATTTGTGGCTGATCTTTGTAAAAATGTTTGAATTTAAACATTTCATAATTTTATTATCTCAATAGATACAACATTTGAAATGGTATACAAAACATACAAGTAGGCACTTGATATCCACTTTTAATATAAAGGGAGGAAGAGGCGGAGCTCAAAGAGGAAAAGGTGGAACCTAATGAGGAAGGGTGGGGTTTAACCAGGAAGGGGTGTGTCAAATTTAAATTAGGGGGTGCACGAGTTTAGTCAGGCCTAGGGAAGCACAAAACCTAAATGCACCACTAGTGCAGAGGATACGGATTCCTCACCCTATATATACGTATATATCTCTTACATGTAACCTAGTACACCCTCATATACACTGATACACCACGGGTTGCCAGACCAGCCATGTTTTCCTGAACACACATTACTACTTCATCCAGAGGGGAGCGCAGGGGAAAGCTCTGCCCTGCAACATGTATAATTCATATGGTGCAGGAAGAAAATCAAGGCAGGTCACCTGCGATTCCGTTCAGATTTCTTACCTGCAATGTATGATTTATACATGCTGCGGGGCTACATTCTTCATGCACTGCCCATCAGCGTGACTAAATCATGTGTGCAGGAAATCCTGGCTGATCTGGCAACCCAAGATACACCCCACATATACACTGATACACACCCATACACTATATACTGATACCCCATATATACAGTATAATGATTTCACCCTCAGTAGAGCATGTTTATTATTTTTATTATCCTCATCATTTATCATCATCATATAGCACCAAATGTTTCCACAGCGCTTTACAATAACCAAAGGGAACGAGATACAGATAAATGGACATAGGATGGAAAAAAAGAGGTGTAGAGGGCCCTGCATTTAGGAGCTTACAGTCTAGAGGGATTGGAGGTCTTGAGGAAGACCAGAGGAATTTTACTGGACGGCAGGATCATTAGTGCCAGTGGTTCAGGAATGGTGGGGCCATTGAAGCAGCTTCAATCACGTGTGAGTAGGTGAGCAGGGGGATGATTTGCATCCGAGATGTGGTTCTCTAAACTGAAGAGATGGATTTTGTCAGATTTCTTGAAGGCCTGAAGATCAGGGGAGAGTTTGATAGGGCGAGGCAAGTCATTCCACAGGACCGGAGCTGCCCTTGAAAAGTCTTGGGGGTGAGAGTTGGCTGTGCGGGTGTAGACAGATGACAGGTGGAGATCGTCTGCCGACTGTAGTGGTCTAAAGACATGTAGGGAGGAGTTGAGATATTAAGCGATTTGGATGTGAGCGTCAGAATTTTAAACTGTAGCCTGGAACGTGCAGGAAGCCAATGGAGGGACCGGCAGAGGGGGGAGGTACGCAAGGTGCGTCTGGTGTGCAAAAAATAAGCCTGGCACCTGCATTCATTACAGATTGCAAAAGGGGCAATATGGGAGTTGTGAGGCCAATAAGGAGCGAGTTGCAGTAATCAGAAGAAATGATAAGTGCATGAACCAGCACCTTCGCAGTGTCTTGTGTCAGAAAGGCAGGAACAATGAGAATTTCAGTTTTGGCAAGATTGAGTTTAAGTAAGCGGAAAGACATCCAATTCAAAACATCAGAGAGACAGTCAGTGACTCGATCCAGGAGAGCCAGAGAGAGAGATCAGGGGAGAAGAGGTATATTTGAGTGTCATCACCGTATAGGTGGTACTGGAATCCAAAGGAGCTGATCAGTTTGCCTAGAGAGGTTGTGTAGATCAAAAAGCGAAGAGGGTCCAGTACTGAACCTTGGGGCAACATAACAGAGACAGGCTGCCGGGAGGAAGTACTTCTAGAAAATGAGACCCTAAATGATCATTGGGACAGGTAAGAAGAGAACCATGAAAGAATAGTACCTTGAAGGCCTATATCACTAAGAGTTTGAAGTAGGAGCGAGTGGTCAACTATCAAAAGTGACAGGTCAAGAAGGATCAGCAGGGAGGAGCACCCATTCGATTTAGCAGGTACAAGGTAATTGGTCAGTTTTGTAAGGGCCATTTCCGTTGAGTGCAGTGAGCGAATGCCAGATTGCAGAGGGTCGAGGATAGAGTGGCTGTTAAGGTAGCCAACCAGACGGGCATACACAAGCTTTCAAGAAATTTGGAGGCAAATAGGAGCAGGGACACGGGGTAGTTGGAGGGAGCTTTTTTAGGATCTGGACTACCGTGGCATGTTTGAGGGGAGTAGTAATTATTAGTATGGAAAGGGTTAAATGTTTCAGAAAAGGGTTGAATTTTTTGCCAGACACGATGTTAAATGTCTGGTGTGCGATATAGAGCAGTAATGGACCTCGATCCATTTTGACAAAGTTGAAACCATATAGACGTGCACAGGGGATGTGCCTGGTGTGGCCAGACACACCCTAATGGTGGGTGAAGAGGTCCTCTTCCATCTCCTACACTGACATTTTATATTTCCCTTTATCTGGTTCATGATGAATATCAGAAAATCTGACTATGTCTGTATTACAGGCTTGTTAATTCTATTAAAAAATGTGCATTTTGTACAAAATCATCTAAACCTAAGTTTTTCAATTATTAAATGAATTACTAAATGTTCCACACTAACACAACGGGCTGCACACGCTAGTGTTGAAAATCCTGACCCTCTCACACCTCTGAAACATGGTGCCAAAATAGATTTACAAGGAAAGGGTTTTTCTCTGGTATCTGTTGGGGGGTCATTGACATTTGCATCCATACCTCCATTACTGCTGTTCTCCTTCATTGCTTATGTCCCTTCCCCCTTTTTTTCCTTCTTTCTTCTGAGGCTTCCTGACACGACTGGAATTGAGGGGTAAGATACCATCAGCATAATGACCTCACCTGCCCTACCCTCAAGTTATTACACAAATCTATAGCGCTACTAGAAACTGTATTCTTTTGCAGGAGAACAGCAAGAGTCTGAAAATGTCTGCAGGAATAATTTATGAAGAATCGTTATCATACGTGGAAGAAAACCTCATGAAGCATCTGTCAGTAAACAAAGAGGAAATAATCAAAGATGAAACTCTGGATTTCCAAGAAAATCAAAAAGAGCCAGAGAATTTCGAGCTGTTACATGGGACTGTCCAAAAAAAATATGGTTATTCAGACATGTTGGTCGAATCTCATTTTACAAATTCTGTCTCTTGTTGGTCAGAACTTCCCCAAACTCACACAGCTCATATTGGAACAAAAACATTTCAATGTCCTGAAAGTGAGGAATGTTTAAGCACAAATGCAAGTCTTTGTATACACAGGAGAGTTCACATAGAAGAGAAGACGTTTGCATGTTCTGAATGTGGGAAATGTTTTAGAACAAAGCAAGAGCTTACTGTACATGAAAGATTTCATACAGGAGTGAAGCCATTTGCTTGTTCGGAATGTGGGAAATGTTTTAAATCAAAAGGTAATCTTACTACACATGAGAGAATTCATACAGGAGAGAAGCCATTTGCTTGTTCTGAATGTGAGAAACGTTTTAGAAGAAAGGGTTATCTTACTGATCATGAGACAATTCATACAGGAGAGAAGCCGTTTGCTTGTTCTGAATGTGGGAAATGTTTTAGAACAAAGGGTTATCTTACTGAACATGAGAGAATTCATACAGGAGAGAAGCCGTTTGCATGTTCGAAATGTTCGAAATGTTTTAAATCAAAAGGTGAGCTTACTCAACATGAGACAATTCATACAGGAGTGAAGCCGTTTGCTTGTTCTGAATGTGATAAATGTTTTAGAACAAAGACTCATCTAACTCAACATGAGACAATTCATACAGGAGAGAAGCCGTTTGCTTGTTCTGAATGTGATAAATGTTTTAGAACAAAGACTCATCTTACTAAACATCAGAGAATCCATACCGGAGAGAAGCCGTTTGCTTGTTCAGAATGTGGGAAATGTTTTAGAGCAAAGAGTAATCTTACTGAACATCAGAGAATTCATACAGGAGAGAAGCCGTTTGCATGTTCTGAATGTGAGAAATGTTTTAAAACAAAGAAAGCGTTTACTGTACATGAGAGAATTCATACAGGAGAGAAGCCATTTGCATGTTCTGAATGTGAGAAATGTTTTAAAACAAAGGAAGAGCTTACTGTACATGAGAGAATTCATACAGGAGAGAAGCCATTTGCTTGTTCTGAATGTGAGAAATGTTTTAAGTCAAAAAGTAATCTTATTGCACATGAGAGAATTCATACAGGAGAAAAGCCTTTTGCATGTTCTGAATGTGAGAAATGTTTTAAATCAAAAGGTGTTCTTACTAAACATGAAACAATTCATACAGGAGAGAAGCTGTTTGCTTGTTCTGAATGTGAGAAATGTTTCAGATTAAAGGGCAAGCTTAGTAGACATGAGAGAAGTCATACAGGGTTGATGCCGTTTGTATGTTTTGAATGTGACAAATGTTTTAAATCAAAAGGTGCTCTTACTACACATGAGACAATTCATACAGGAGAGAAGCCGTTTGCTTGTTCTGAATGTGAGAAATGTTTCAGATCAAAGGGTGAGCTTACTGTACATGAGAGAATTCATACAGGAGAGAAGCCGTTTGCATGTTCTGAGTGTGAGAAATGTTTTCAGACTAAGAGTGATCTTACTAAACATGAGAGAATTCATTAACCTATTCATTCACATTAATGTAAAGTCATTTTCATGGCATGAATGTGGGAAGGGTTTTGGCACAAAGTAGCAGAGTTTCTCACCTGAATGCGCAAAGAAGAGAATTTACTCCTATCCAGTATGTGGACAAATGTATCTGGACACACGTTTTATTTACTTGTGGCGGTATTCACTTTAGACTTGGGGTACATGGACCTAACAATGTGTTTTGGGCCGTATGTGTTATAATGTTTTCCAGCCCTCTTCTATGTATGAAGACACATTCTACCTAGAATTTGAGGTATCTAGGATCTGGCTTAAACCAGATTTCTCTGCCCCTTCCCCATGGTCCATTACACGAGGGCGTATGTGTGGGAAGGGGGAGGCTGTTCAGTATAGAAATGCTGGGGTGTGTTTTACCATTGTATTCTGCACAACCGCCTGTTTGTAGCAAAATATTGACGAAATCAGCACAACGTGGTATATTAGAAGTAAGGTTTATTCCATCACCAGCGGAACAGACGTTTCAACCTCACATAGGTCTTTGTCAAGTATATCATGTATGCCTATGTGAGGTTGAAACGTCTGTTCCGCTGGTGATGGAATAAACCTTACTTCTAATATACCACGTTGTGCTGATTTCTTCAATATTTTGCTGTCTTCAGGCACTGGAGTGAGGACCTCCTCCAGCTGTGGATTTAATTGAGTGAATACATCTTCTGTACATTGGAATTGTTTGTGTTTGTAATTGGAAACCCTAAATAAAGTCATTCCCAGTTTTGTTTTCACTCTGCAAAGAGCTCCGGCTATTGACTGGGTGGGTTTGGGTCACAATCAGTACTGCTTTGGGACACTGACAGCAAGGGGAGCTTTGTGCACATGGGTACGGGACCCCACATTACATTAATGAATTCAGGTGTTTCAAGCCGAGCCTTTGCCTCTAGTTTAGAAAATCGAGCCCCCAGCCCTGCAGTCTGCATTTACAAACAATTATTATTAAAAATGGGTCGTTCTGAAGAGCTGAGTGAATTCAAGCTTGTATTGTGATAGAATGTCACCTGTGCAATAAAAACACAAAACAGAAAATAAGGATTGTGTGTAATACTAGTGTAGCGCTTTGTTTAAATCTTACTGTGGCAGTACCTATTTTTGGCCACCGGGGGGAGACAAGCGCGATCAGAGACACTGAACATGGGGACTACATTTCCCGGCGTGCTTTGCAAACAGACAGGAAGTGGGTGGGACACAGACGCTGTACATCCGGAGCCTCGTGGAGAACGCGCCAGAGCGCGCCAGGGAGTGCATGGAAGAGGACGCAGTGCTGCTGAGCGGAATCGTGACCAGGCCGGAGCGCAAGTGTGGCCTATGAGGAATTGAGTGGGGTTATCCTGCCTTGCCAGAAGGAGCCTTACCCACCGGCCATCACCACCAAGTGTATTCCAGACAAGCTGAGGACCCCGAGTAAGGAGTACCGCGAGTCCAACGGATGGGAGAGCAGGCGGTAGCTGGACAAGTCCGGGCTGAAACACAGAGAGCCTGAATATCGATCCAACAGCGGGTATCCCAGCGCGGAGCCAAGCGGAGAGACGTCCTGGGTCAGCGGAGCCTCGGTGATCAGCGGATGGGTGAGAGGCCTCCAAGGCCGTTTCCACAAAAGTTCAAGCACGCTGTTGTTTATTTCTGAAACCCACAGGGCCCCAACGTGACTAGTCGAAGACATCACTTAAAAGATTCACTGGCCAGTTGAATAGTACCCGGGTACCATAACACACACATACACTCACAATTCGGGACTCACTCCCTAGTATCCGAAAAAGGGGAAAAGATTTGCATCTTATTTTATTTTTCCGCTGCGCGTTTCTCGTAATTACGAAGCATTGTATATTTTTCTACTCTGTCGCGTTTTCCAGAAATACGAAGTCTCGCATTTCTTTTTCCCGCTGCGCGTTTACCGCAATACGAAATACTGTAAATATATCTACGAACACCGTGTCTTATTTTATGTCTTTTACTTCAGTAAACTATATAACTTATAAAATCCACAACGGTGCTGGAGTATATTTATTCCCTAGTGCGGGGAGACTGACCCGTGGTTCATTTTCAGCGGCTCCTCCGGGAGTGAGCGCTACACTAGTATACAAGCAGTGGGGGTTTAACAATAAAACAAAACTTTATTAGATCATATAATAGAAGCACTAATAGTAAGAACAATTATAAACATGGTGGGGTAACCCCGTTCATTCCGGTATGTGATCAAAACAGAGCAATAGTATACGTAGCAGACTTGCATACCTATGTATCTGCTCACCTATCCTTGATGCCCTCTAGGGGGAGACTGCTCCGTGATAATATCAATACCCTAGGTTATTCAAGCTAAATCCACATTAATAGTCCAAGGGGATGGAGCGCAGCAAAAACAATGTTCCTTTCTTTAAAGAAAGGAACATTGTTTTCGCTGCACTCCATCCCCTTGGACTATTGGTATATATTTTGGTGGTTCAGGACAGGAACCACGTGCGAGTTTCCTGTAGCGATCCTTCCTTAATATCTTATCAGCGCTGCCATATTGTGTTTGTAAATCCACATTAAATTGCAATATTATCAATACCATAGGCTGCAGCGCGCATAAAAGCATGTGTCATGGATCATACAATGGCCAAGTAGTCACAATAACCATATTATGTCGCAATTGCCTCAAATATGAAGAAACAGTGAGTAGAGGAAGGTACCTCTGTATGGCGCTACACACAATAATCATAATAATGTCTTATACACACACCTATAGGAGTCTATACATTTGCACAAGTACAAAACACCTGTTTTAAAAACATATACAATAAGTAGCTGAGGAATTAATATGTTAAACACATACAGGTGCATCTCAATAAATCAGAATGTGGTGGAAAAAGTTCATTTATTTCATTAATTCAACTTAAAATGTGAAACTCGTGTATTAAATAAATTCAATCCACACAGACTGAAGGAGTTTAAGTGAATTGTCGCCTTCTGGAAAGTCTGTTCATTTACTGTAAATGTCCTCAATACTTGGTAGGGGCTCCTTTAATTCCTGTATCAATTCGGCGTGGCATGGAGGTGATCAGTCTGTGGCTCTGCTGAGGTGCTCTGGAAGCCCAGGTTTCTTTGACAGTGGCTTCAGCTCATCTTGATTTTTTTGTCTCTTGTTTCTCATTTTCCTCTTGACAATAGATTCTCTATGGGGTTCAGATCTGGTGAGTTTGCCGGCCAGTCAAGCACATCAGCACCATGGTCATGTAACCAACCTTTGGCAGTGTGGGCAGGTGCCAAATCCTGCTGGAAAATTAAATCAGCAGGTTTAAAAAGCTGGTCAGCAGAAGGAAGCATGAAGTGATCTAAAATTTCTTGGTAAACAGGTTAAGTGACTTTGGTTTTCAAAAAACACAGTGGACCAACACCAGCAGATGACATTGCCCCCCAAATCATCACAGACTGGAAACTTAACACTGGACTTCAAGCAACTCGGGCTATGAGCTTCTCCACCCTTTCTCCAGACTCTAGGACCTTGGTTTCCAAATGAAATACAAAACTTGCTCTCACCTGAAAAGAGGACTTTGGAGCCAGTGGGCAACAGTCCATTTCTTCTCCTTAGCCCAGGTAAGACGCCCATGACGTTGTCTGTGGTTCAGGAGTGGCTTAACCCTTTCGCTGCTGAGCCTTTCCACACCTCTGTGCTGAGCTAATTTTTACCAGTTTTGCTCATCATGTTTAACCACATTTTGAAGCCTTATTTTAATATATGACCCAGACATATTATATCTTGTTCTTTCAGGCAGACTGTGCAGAGTCATAATATGTCATTATTATATGTATACGTTATGTCCTGTCTGTATATTAGAACAAAAAATGCAATAAAATTAGAATTTTCAATAATTTACAACGTATAAAGTGTTTTTTTTCACATTTTAACATGCGAGCGTTTGCGGTTATATTTTCTATGGGTGCGCTTGTTAAAAAAATTAGAAATGGGGAATCGTTACTTTTTTTTGGGGAAAATTACGTGTTTTTTAGCAAACGCCCCCCATAGAAAAATTGTTGGTGCAGCATCATTGTTCACATTATAATTGAAATGGGAACAATATTGTTGCACTAATAAAACGAAAAAAAAAAATATAAATTTTTTAATTTAATTTAAAATTTTTTTTTTACATTTTACATGGTCATGTTTGGTATAATTGGAAAGGCCACGCTCTCCACCATATCTCCACCATAGGTGGCAGCCAGGGGTTAATTTCGAAACTGGCGCCATCGTGCTCTGCGCGATAACGCCAGTCATTAGGGGGATATCCCGGAAGCTTGGCCGACATCCAAGATGTCGGCCAGCTCTGGGAGGGCACCGCGATACGGCGCATGTTAGCGCCATATCGCGATCCAGTCCCCTAGGGGTTAAAGACAGCCGCCGCTTGGAAGGGCAGGCGGTGCCTGCCTTTTAATCGCTGGCCCGTGGGGAGGAGGAGGGGGAGAGGTCCAAAGGACCTCCCCCCCTCCCCTTCAGGCACCTTCCCTGCAATGGCGGGGGGTGCCTGAAATAGACATCATCGCGCATGCGCGATGACGCCTATCGTGCCCACCGGGGTCCCGGAGGCTGGGCTGACATCGATGATGTCAGCCCGTACCGGGGGGCCGCGCGATCGGCTGGGATACCGGCCGATCGCGGCTGCAAAGGGTAAACGCGCTCAGCGCGTCCTCCGCAGCCAAGTAGACATGCGGGTGGACGCGCTGAGCTGAGCGCGTCCACCGCATTGAAAGGGTTAACAAGAGGAATACAACAACTGTAGCCAAATTCTTCAACATATACAGGTGCATCTCAATAAATTAGAATGTGGTTGAAAAGTTTATTTATTTCATAAATTCAACTTAAATTTGTGAAACTTGTGTATTAAATAAATTCACTGCGCACAGACTGAAGGAGTTTAAGTCTTTGGTTCTTTTAATTGTGATGATTTGGCTCAAATGTAACAAAAACCACCAATTCACTATCTCTAAAAATAGAATATATTGACACATGCCGATCAGCAAATCAACTCAAAACACCTGCAAAGGTTTCCCGAGCCTTCAAAATGCTCTCTGTTTGGTTCACTAGGCTACACAATCATGGGGAAGACGTCTGATCTGACAGTTGTCCAAAAGACAATCATTGACACCTTCACAAGGAGGGTAAGCCACAAACATTCATTACAAAGAAGCCGGCTGTTCACAGAGCTGTATCCAAGCATGTTACCAGAAAGCTGAGTGCAAGTAAAAAGTGTGGAAGAAAAAGATGCACAACCAACCGAGAGAACCAGAGACTTGGTCGAACAAAATCCATTCAAGAATTTGGGTGAACTTCACAAGGAATGGACTGAGGCTGGGGTCAAGGCATCGAGAGCCGCCACACACAGACGTATACCAAGGATACCAAAAATGACCATGTTATTTTTAAAGTATAAATGTTTTATTTATTAATACAGCATTATTGTTCACAATTCTCATTTTGGGGGCATGACATTTGCATATAATAATGATATATTATGAATCTGCCGAAAAAAATGATATATAATTGTCTGGGTTGTATAATAAAACGTGACTTCAAATCGCGGTTAAACATGATGAGCGACCATTGGTCGAAGATATTTTGCTTTGTGGCATCGGGTTCCCCAGTCTCCAGGGTCCGTGAGACCTCGTATAAGTTGATCTCCTTATGGTACACATCTCCCACACAGCACATTTCTGTCCTTCTGCCACTGATTTTGCTGTAGGTATAACTCCGCAAGAGGCACCTATCTGCATCTGTGGTGGTCCTGTTTCCGCAATAGCCCCTTTTGGGAAACTATTCGGAGGCTGGCGTGTCATCTCACTGGTCTTGATTTAACCCAAGACCCCAAATAGTTTTTGCTTGGCCAGTCGGCCTTTTCATACAAATCACTTTAGCGGTCTATTTTGCCTCGTCTCTTGCTTGCCGCAATGCCTGTTCCCGATCTGTTTTGGAAACCCCGCACTGCTCCACCTTTGCGGGAAGTTTTCCATAGAGTTGAGACCATCAGGTCTGCACAGCAGTTGCTATTCCCTGGCGACCGGACCGGTGGGACGCCATCTATCACTACACTTGGTGTTATTGGTCAGAATTTTTATCCTCGCCCTTTTGCAGGGAATGGCTCGGTGAGATACGTACCCCGAGTCACCTTCTCCTGTAGGACGGCCTGGTGTGTACATTTTAGTCTCCTTTCCGTTTTTGGAGGGTTAGAGCTGGATTACGCCTGACGTGGTGGCAAGAGTCCCTGTGGGCATCTTGGTGGACATTGTGTTCTCTGCGCTTCTCAGCTCTTCTTCCTTTGTTCTCTGCCTCTTTTTTCTTTTTCTCTCACTTTCCTTTTCTCTGTTTTCTCTTTAAATCTGCTCTGTCTCTTTTGACCTGTTTGTTCTGTGTTGTCTGTCTGTATTGTTTGTACTGCACAGTGTAGGCAGCTGTCCTTAATACCCGCACTGTGCGTATGACTACCCTGTTCTTTATCCCTCCCTCTCCCTATATATTATTTGGCATACCCCGTCTGGGAACAGTCCTATAATACACTTTTATTTGGCCCTTTGGTTCCTAATAATGGTACCACGGCCCGGTGGGACAGGGAGGGAATTGTCGTACTAGGGATTATCATTTGGGGTGCATGTACTGTTTATTATTCTTTTTCATTACTACCAACTACTGCCCTGATATCGTTTAGCTCTATTGTTAGGGCCTATTTGTTTGACGTTTTATGTCATTTTTTATTTTATGGAATTTCTGATAACCTTTTTATGCAAACCCCCCCCCCCCCAAAAAAAAACATGAGCGAAAACTCGGCACACAGGGGTGAAATGGCTCAGTAGCGAAAAGGTTAACTTGCAATATTATCAATGCCATAGGCTGCAGCGCGCATAAAAGCATGTCTCATGGATCATATAATGACCAAGTAGCCACAATAACCACACATGCCGCCATTGCCTCAAATATGATAGAATGAGAGCATGTTAAAGCAGCAAGGTACAATTGGTGCTAAACACCACGGGTATCTCACCTTGGTTTTAATTGTTCTTCCTATTAGTACTTATATGATCTAATAAAGTTTTTTTTTTATTGTTTATTCCACCACAGGTTGTATACTAGTATTAGACACCATCCTTATTTTGTGTTTAGATTTACTTGTGATGCACCGAAATGACATTTCTTTACCAAAACCGAAAATACAGTATGCGTTTGGCCGAGAGAGTTTTTAATAAAAAAACGAGAAAAAATTTCAGAGCTGCCTGGTCAGACGTCGGTAACACAACATGACATTGTTACTGAACCAGGGGCACGGGTTAAACTTAAACCTTACCGTATTCCTGAGGCAAGGAGGAAAGACATCAGTAGGGAGGTGAAGAAAATGTTTGAGCTAGACATCAATGAAGAGTCCAGTAGTGACTGGTCCAGTCCCATTGTCCTAGTCCCAAAGCCAGATGGGAGTTGGAGGTTTTGCAATGATTTTAGGAAGCTCAATTCAGTGACCAAGTTTGACACTTATCCTATGCCCCGGGTAGACGAACTTATAGACCGACTGGGCACAGCTCGTTATTTGACAACTTTGGACTTGACCAAAGGATATTGGCAGATTCCCCTGACAGAAGGTGCCAAGGAGAAGCCGGCCTTCGTAACCCCTGAGGGTTCGTTTCAATATAAAAAGATGCCTTTTGGATTACAAAATGCACCTGCTACATTTCAGAGAACTATGGACAAACATTTGAGACCCCACCAACTGTATGCTGCAGCATACTTGGATGACATCGTAGTACATAGCACTGACTGGGAATCTCATTTGCCTCGAGTCCAAGCTGTCTTGGAAACTCTCCATAGAGCAGGTATCGCTGCTAATCCAAAAAAATGTGCCCTGGGGTTAGAGGAAGCTAAATATTTAGGTTACACGATTGGGCGTGGAGTCATAAAACCCCAGCTAAACAAAGTAGAAGCCATTCAGGAGTGGCCACGTCCCACCAGTAAAAAACAAGTCAGAGCTTTCCTTGGGATAACGGGATACTACAGGAGGTTTATCCCAAACTTTGCAACTCTTGCAGCCCTGTTGACAGACCTTACCAAAGGGAAGAATTTAATGGTCAAATGGTCCCCAGAAGCTGAGGAATCTTTCCAGGTCCTGAAGAGGGCTCTTTGTGCACAGCCAATCCTCTACTCCCCTGATTTTTCCAAGGACTTTGTAGTCCAAACTGATGCATCTGATGTTGGTCTAGGGGCAGTTTTGTCACAGGTACATAATGGTGAGGAACACCCTGTAGTGTACTTAAGCTGAAAACTAAACGATCATAAACAGAAATATGCAGTGATTGAGAAGGAGGGTTTGGCTATTAAATGGGCATTGGGTGCCTTAAGATATTATTTATTAGGGCGCCAGTTTGATCTTGTGACTGACCATGCTCCCCTCAAATGGATGGCTCTAAAAAAGGAGACCAATAGACGTGTGAACCGTTGGTTTCTGGCATTGCAGGACTACAGCTTCACTGTGAAGCATCGCCCGGGTAAAAAAATGGCCAATGTAGATGCTCTGTCCAGAGTCTACGCTTGTGTAGCTGACAGTGTTCCACCCAGGGGGTTGAAACAAGGGGGGAGGGTATGTAACAGGGCATCATGTAGAGAGCAAGGAAAGGTCCTGTCCGGGGTTTATGTGTCACCCAGATTTCTCTCTTACACCTTCCGGAACCTCTAAGCCCCTGGTTTTGCACTTTGCCTCAGTGGCGATTTAGTGCAGGTGAGGCAAACAGACATCGCTCTGGAGTCTGGGGAGCAGACGGTCTCTATCTGCTGGAGCACAAGGTTGGTCATGCTAGTTTGCTGGAGCCTGACAAACACTAGGTTTGCAAAGGTTGTTAGTCAGGGCTATTGTATGTTTAGTTAGTGCCGGGACACGGCTAGGAATTTTCTTTGCTTTTGAACTGTTTATTTTGAGCAATATACAGTGTGGTGCACAACCTGTGGGTTGCTGCAATAAATGTACCCCCGTTTGAAGAAAAGTCACTGGTCTGGTCTCTGAACCTTTCAAGAGTGCTCACCCCAGAGAGCAATTGCACCCGCTACCTGTTTCCCAGCTCACAATATATATAATATATATATATATATATATGTTCGAAGAGGCTGAAGTTCTGATTCAGATAACTAGTTCATATAAGTAATTGATGTTTTAAAGGGTTAAATGTCATTGTGCCACCGATTTCTACATGGCTTCATATAGAGCTGGATGTCCTCTAGTAAAACAGTTGTCTCTATCCTGGCGCAACGGTTAGTTTGACAAAGAAACAGTGAACGGGCACCGACAAAGCCGTGTTGAAATCAGCGACTCAACAGCATTTAACCCATTAAAAACATCAGTTACTTAAAATGATGAAAATCGGTGCCCGTGGCATGGTTGTCACTGTTTTTCTGCCAAAGTAACCTTTGGGCCAGGCTAACAACAACTGTTTTTACTAGAGGACATCCAGCTGTATATGAAGCCATGTTGAAATCGGTGGCACAATGACATTTAACCCTTTAAAACAATTACTTATATGAACTATTTATCTGAATCAGAAACAAACTTCAGCTTTGTGTGTTCCTTTATATAGCTGTGTTTACAAGTTTTGTGCTCTGTATATCTGGATGTGTGTGATGTGCGTGTTCTGCGTATGTAAAAATATCACTGGCCAACAAATTTTAGGAAAGTTTATGTTTCCTCTAAAATTTTGGGTGTAAGTAATAGAGTTTGACTTACTGAACAAAAGTATGTATTTGTAATTTTTGTGTCACGTCGGGTTATTCAGAAATCGACATTTGAAAATTTAGCATTGTAACGTCTTCTGCGATATAATTTAATAACATATACTTCCGTAGCATTATAATTAATTAATTAGAACAACACTTAAAGAAATTAGAAATGTTTTGCTGTAGATTTCCGTTTATAGCCACTGTCCTCTGCTTCACGTATCAATGTCCAGCAATAGTCTCCCAGCATAGACGGACTCCACTTCCCCTTGTAGCGTTTCTCCATGCTCGCAATGTCTTGGTGAAATCTTTCACCGTGTTCTTCACTGACGGCGCCAAGATTGGTCGGGAAGAAATCCAAATGTGAATGAAGAAAATGTATCTTAAGTGACATGTTGCGTTTCATTGACTTGTAAGCTTGGAGCAGATTTTCAACTTCTTCAGCATAGTTTGGCGCCTTGTAGTTGCCCAGAAAGTTAGCAATGACATTCTTGAAGGCTGCCCAGGCAAGACATTCAGCGCCCTGCAGAAAATGACATCACAGTGACTATCCTGGATCAGCTCTCGAATCTGTGGGCCAATGAAAACGCCTTCTTTGATCTTGGCATCGCTGATGCGTGGAAACTTCTGCCTTAAGTATGTGAAGGCTTCACTGTGCTTGTTCATTGCTTTGACAAAGTTTTTCATTAACCCAAGTTTGATGTGCAAAGGTGGGAGATAAATGTTATTCTTATCAACGAGAGGATCATGTCCTGGAACCAAGTCCCTGCGCGGTGGCCAGTGCTTTCTCACATAATGTGAATCTCTAGCTCGGCTGTCCCACTCGCAAAGAAAGCAGCAGTACTTGGTGTATCCAAGCTGCAGACCGAGTAAGATTGCAACAACCTTCAAATCATACTAATTTTTAAAATCCATGTAGTCCAGTGACCCTGCAGTACAAATAGCATCTGTTATGAGTGTCACATAAGATTCTAGCCGAAGAAGATCATCAATATATATAACCTAATGCCATACAGCTAACCTGAATACACATTACTGTTGAAAACACTCCGCTTTGAAAATTGAAAAATTCTGAATTTAAAATCAGCTGTTTCTCAAAAACCTTACGTGATAGCACATTTTTAAAATTATTCCTGTGCTCAGCATGACAAAATCTATCTGGTACACCAGAAATTGTAAAGGAAACAAAAACCTTGTTGGCCAGTGGGGGTTGTGAGATGGTGTTGGATCCTTTACCTTTTTCTTTCCAGGTTTGAGGCTCAGCTTCTCACACACACCATCTCCTGCAGCAACACAGGGGGAGGGGCGCACTCTGATGACATCACAGCTCATGTGACTGGCTGCAGGGCACACGTGATGCTGGGGGAGGGGAATGGCGGACACTGAGCTGTGAGGTGGCTGGATCCAGCACTGAGGGACAGGGAGGGAGACACAGCACTGTGATCAGGCCATTCATTAACCCTTTGTGTCCTGAGCCCTGTGAGGCGGCAGATCCAGCTGGTGAATCCAGAGAGGAGATCCAGGCTGAGGGTGCTGGGAGTGAGCGGCTTCTTGTAAGTAAATGCATATATTGCTGATTATAAGCTGTATCCGCTGTATAATGATGTGTGTGAATTCAGCAATGAAATGTCTCCCAGCCATGGGAATAAGGCGGCGCTTAGTCTATAAGAAGCCCCTGTGTGACAATCACCCCCTGCAGGGCCACAATCACTGATATGGAGCTTTGTATTCACCTTCTATTACACCCAGGAGTGTCCCCTTCTGACTTAACAGCCTGAGATCCCCACAGGGTCACAGTGCAGAGTATACTGATACCCGAGCCCCAATATACACTGCCCTGACAGCCTGAGATCCCCACAGGGTCACAGTGCAGAGTATACTGATACCCAAGCCCCAATATACACTACCCTGACAGCCTGAGATCCCCACCGAGTCATAGTGCAGAGTATACTGATACCCAAGCCCTAATATACACTGCCCTGACAGCCTGAGATCCCCACAGGGTCACAGTGCAGTGGTGTGGAAATTAAAAAAAAAAAAATCTACTTGTCCAATGGAGTAGCCTCCCTGGTGGTTATCCAGAGTGTGGCTCGGGGTTAACTTTCAGTGCTGACTGCGGTAACCCCGAGCCACACTCGGGCTGCATACATCACCTGTCCCTGCGCTCCCTTGCTGATCCCCGCAGTCTCCTCCGGCGATTGCGGTGTTTTACTTCCTGGTTCTCTTCTTAGAAGAGAGATGAATTGGGGGAGAGAAATGAAACGGAGAGAGATGAATTGGGGGAGAGAAATGAATTGGAGAGATGAATTGGGGGGAGAAATGAAACGGAGAGATGAATTGGGGGGGAGAAATGAAACGGAGAGATGAATTGGGGGGGAGAAATGAAACGGAGAGAGATGAATTGGGGGAGAGAAATGAATTGAAGAGATGAATTGGGGGAGAAATGAAACGGAGAGATGAATTGGGGGGGACAAATGAAACGGAGAGATGAATTGGGGGGGAGAAATGAAACGGAGAGAGATGAATTGGGGGAGAGAAATGAATTGGGGGGAGAAATGAAATGGAGAGATGCATTGGGGGGAGATGAATTGGGGGAGAAATGAAACGGAGAGATGAATTGGGGGAGAAATGAAACGGAGAGATGAATTGGGGGAGAAATGAAACAGAGAGATGAATTGGGGGGAGAAATGAAACGGAGAGATGAATGGGGGGGAGAAATGAAATGGAAAGAAAGATGAATTGGGGGGAGAAATGAAATGGAAAGAAAGATGAAATGGGGAGAAATGAAACAGAGATGAATTGGGGGGAGAAATGAAATGGAAAGAAAGATGAATTGGGGAGAAATGAAACAGAGATGAATTGGGGGGAGAAGTGAAATGGAAAGAAAGATGAATTGGGGGAGAAATGAAACGGAGAAATGAAATGGAAAGAAAGATGAATGGGGAGAAATGGAAAGAAAGATGAATGGGGGAGAAATGAAATGGAAAGAAAGATGAATTGGGGGAGAAATTAAATGGAGAGATGAATTGGGGGAGAAATTAAATGGAGAGAGATGAATTGGGGGGGAGAAATTAAATGGACAGAGATGAATTGGGGAGAGAAATGAAATGGAGAGAAATGAAATGGAAAGATGAATTGGGATAAATGAAATGGAGAGATGAATTGGGGGGAATGTAGAGAGATGTATTGGGGGAAATGGAGAGAGATGAATTGGGGGAGAGAAATTAAATGGAAAGTGAGATGAATTGGGGGAGAGAAATTAAATGGAAAGTGAGATGAATTGAGAGAGAAATGAAATTAATGGGGGAGAGCGAAATGAATTGGAGAGAGAGAGAGAGATGAATTGGGCAAAAGAAATGAATTAAAGGGAGGGAGAAATGAATTCAAGTGGGGAGAGAAACGAATTAAAGGGGGCCCCTTGGCAGATAAAAGGTTCCCCACCCCTGGTGTAAACTAAGCAAAAGTAAAAAGCTTCCAAGCTGTCCGCATGCCGGAAGTGACGCCAGAACCAGCGCCGCTACTATAACTCCCGTTAGAGGCCATAATTGGTGAAATGGTGGTGTAGGCATTTGAGGTTATGCAAATTAAATCCTATTTATAAAGAAAGAGATGGGTGATCAGAAGGAGCAGAAAAAAGAAAAAATGGGGATGGAAGTATCGCACACGAAAATTAATGGATTCATCTATATAAGCATCCAAGGGGGAAACCTGACTTTGGGGTCTTCTAACTTCTATTGATAACCTGGCATATGAATAATGGAAGTATTAGGTTCCACTTGATATGTTGGATGCATAAACACCAAATTAATTTGGTTCTAAAAACTGTTGGAGAGGAGTTTGTACTTAATGGATGAAACAACTTGTCTGGGTCTGGTGCCTGGGTATACATGTATCTGATGCCTGGGTATTAATGTTATTTATTTTTGTAACTTTTTCTGAATAAAACTTTTTAACAGTGTAATTTCATAAGTTAATTTAAGAATGCGTGTTTAGGGGCGGAGTTTAGGGCAGGGTAGGTGGGGCAACTGGTGGTGAGTAACTCTTAAGTTCTGGCTAGTAGCTTGGGACTTGAAATTTTGAGCCCTGGTATACAGGTTCCAGTAATTGTGTCAGAGCACACCGTGTGCTGTGTCCATGGCTGAGCTGCGTCCATTAGTGATGCACCAAAATGAAACGTGGAATGTGTAGCGCTCACTCCCGGAGGAGCCGCTGAAAATTGAAGCACGGGTCAGTCTCCCCGCACTAGGGAATAAATATACTCCAACACCGTTGTGAGTTTTTATAATTTAAATAGTTTACTAAAATAATAAGCAGATGTTGAGACACGGTATTCACAGGTATATTACAGTATTTTCGTATCGCGGTAAAAAACGCGTAGCGGGAAAGAAACGAAACACGAGGCTTCGTATTTCGGAAAATAAAATATTCGTAACCGAACAGAAAAGAAATGCAGTTGCACGAATATTCGAAAAAGGGACACGTAGCGGAACCCAAGAATACAATCTCTTCGTATTACGATAAACGCGCAGCGGAAAAGAGAAAAATATATTCGGAACGTATCTTTAACCCCTGTTCCGATTCGTAACAAAAGTGAGTCCTGCACAGGTTAAGTCCCGGAATGTAAAAGGTGTGTATGTGTGTGTATGGTACCCGGGTACTGTTCAACTGGCCAGTGAATTTACTTAAGGAATGTCTTCGACTAGTCAAGTTGGGGCCCTGTGGACTTTAAAGAGAAAACAGCAGCGTGTCCTTTAATCACAAA
Organism: Leptobrachium leishanense; assembly: GCA_009667805.1. Lineage (NCBI taxonomy): Eukaryota > Metazoa > Chordata > Amphibia > Anura > Megophryidae > Leptobrachium > Leptobrachium leishanense. The sequence goes on from CM019068.1 coordinate 180,797,102, forward strand.
ACAGCCTTGGAGGCCTCTCACCCATCCGACGATTGCTTTAGGCTCCGCTGATCCAGGACGTCTCTCCGCTCGATTTTGACTGGGGATACTAGCGGCCGGATCCGTTGTCTGACTTTCTGCAGCTTGTCCAGCTCACCGCCTGCTCTCCGTACCCGATCAACTCGCGGGGACTCCTCACTCGAGGTCTTCGGTTCCTCCGGTCTGCAGCAATTCCTGGATTCTGGCAAGTCTCCTTCTCCTCAGGTTGAGTGACCCAATAAGGACTGACAGGTCTCACTCGGGCTCTGGCCTAGGCCCTCTCGCGATGTCTTCAGTGCGTCTGCTTTCTCTCGTTCCCTGGCGCGCTCTGGCGCGTTCTCCACGAGGTGGAGGATGTAAGTGTCCAGTCCCCACCCACTTCCTGTCTCCTTGCAAAGCATGCCGGGAAATGTAGTCCCAATGTCCAGTGTCTCTAATCGCGACTGTCTCGATCTTGTGGCCAAAAATAGGTAATGCCACAGCAAGATTTTAACACAGCGCTACAAATGAAACAAAGAACTCAGGATTGACTTGGCCAAAAACTGAAATAAAAACAAAAATGTCTTCTTTCCCCCCCTCAAAATTACTTTAACCTCTTCACTGCTGAGCCATTTTGCCTATGTGTGCTGAGTTAATTTTTACCGTTTTGTGCTCATCATGTTTAAACGCAATTTGAAGCGCAAATAAATTATTTATTGCAGCACCCAGGCAAATTATATATCCTTATTTTCAGCAGACTCTGCAGATTCATAATGTATCATTATTATATGTATACGTCATGTCCTGTCAGAATTTTTTTTTTAAATTGTGAACTGCTCAAGTTTTCAACCATTTACAGTAGTCAGTAGGACAGTACTGCCACACGCCTCCTGGGGACAGTAGAAAGATCCTCAGGGGCATTTTAGAAAAATGCAGAGGGTGCCAGTGTGTTAGATTAGGTTCTTGTTTTGAATTTACACTGTACCTATTACCAAAAGTAAGGTGTATGGGGTCACTAGGGATGTGGTCTGGGAGCCAAAGGGGTCAGCAGCCCCAAAAATTTTGGGAACCACTGATTTACAACATGTAAAAATTATATATTTTCACATTTTATCATCCAAACCTTTGTCGATATATATTCTAGGGGCACGTCTGTTAAAAGAAATTAGAAATAGGAACCTGTTACTGCATTTTTCTGAGAAAATGTGCAATTTTAACTAAAACTGAAAAAAAAATGCTTGTATTTTGCCGCATTGTATTTGTGACGATCAAAATGCTACCTATCCAGTTGTCCCGGGCGGAGGGAGAGTGTACAAGGGGTTACAGCTCCAAGCTTCTGGACTTACTAACTCTACCCGCTCTCAGGGCCCCAAGTTCCACCAACCTAACCCCCAAACCGTACACACCCTTCCGACTGTACGCTGCCACCACGAAAGTAATAGGGCACTTTTTCGAAACCCCAATAGCTGTATACCACCCCAATCCAGGAGACTAACCATATACAGCTAATATATCTACCAAAGGTTATATTCTACAGTAACGCGAACCAACCCCAAGCTATTCGAGAAATGTGAATCATCTAGAGCAAAACAGTACTGGGTTTCAAAGTTTTAATGGAAAAAGATGACAATACAGACTTTACACAGTGCCGCTATCACAAACATAAGACATACAAAATATGTAGACCAACTATGGTCTCATTCCCGAGTGCTCGAACCCTTGATGTCCCCCAACCATAAGGGGTCTGGTGTTCACATCCAATGTGACAGAAGACTTCAGGAATGATATCTCAGAAACGTTGGACTCGTCTCCTGTGGTTGTGACTCTGGTTCAGAGGTTGCCCCTAACTGCACTGTACCCTTCTTGACCCCACCAGTTGCTCGTTCATCTAATCCTGCCACCTCCAACACCCTGCCTACCACCGACGCCCTCCTGACCGCTTACATCTTCGAGAACGGATACAAGACTTCCATTGGTCCTCACATAGGGCCCGGAAAGATCCTGATTTGGCCCTGCACCTTTCTTCAGGAGACTAGTCATCAGTGTTCAGTGACACTCACCTAGTTCATCAGATGAACTTTGTTTCAATGGTTATGGTTGTTGACTTGTTATTAAGATTTTTTTTGGGTGGGGAGGAAGGTGTTATAGCTGACTGTACTATACATGTGCTATCACTTTAACGGCGTCGCCCCAGGATGACACCGGTCAGAGGACACAGCAGCCATCTTCAGTGAGTCCGTTGGTGTGGAGCAATTCTGAAGGAAGATGCACAATCCTGTGTTACTGTCAAATACAGGCTTAGTATTACTACAGGAAGTGTCCAGCAATAAAGTAATGGTGAACTTGACAGCCCAGCCTCCTATATGAACACGCAGAGAGCATAACAGTTATGACTGAAAATCAATGTACAGTACAGACAAAAGGTGTTACTGTAGTTTCCATATACAGGCATTATGTCACGTGCAAATTTTATTTTTGGATTCTATTGGTATTCTGTGGAAGCTGCATTGCTAATTATCTCATTATGATCACTACAAATCCCCAAAAGCAGGAGATCTGACCAATTTTATGATTTTAATTTATCACAAAGTGTTTAACGAACACAGAGGTCTTTTCTGCCTGTATGATAATAATGCAGACCCCGTTTGAAATAGTGAACAATAAGGGACACCATCTAGAACTCAGAATCTTCCATTTCAACATTTTGTCAAGGATAAACTAATTCATCAAAGATTAAAAATGGACAAATTAACAATTATTTAAATTTTTTTTCTTTTAAAATAGCAAAACTTCTATTTCACCCTATATTGCTATCTTCACATCCCAAGTTGCATAAACGTTTATCATAACATTTATTTAAAAAAAAAATCACTTTGTTATGGATGGGTACATGCAAAATAAGCATTGATGGCATCCCTCAGAAATGAGGCACCATGCAGATCTGGGAGTTTAGTTGGAATGGTTAGCAACAGGGACCGAGCCTTTAATGAAATACTGTGATTAGATGGGCAATCTACTTGCAGGGAACCTCTGTTAACCATTTCCTGGACCTGGCGACTCTGTCCACCTTGGCGTCCCGCTGACCTGGTCTTCCGATATCTGGGTGCAGCAATGAAAGTGACGCACACGAGTTGGATTTCAAAGACTGCAAGTTTTATTTGAAGTTTGCATACTTCTTTTATGGTTAAACAGGGGGGGGGGGGTGGTAGTGTAGACAAGAAATTACATGGTAATAATGTGAGTGCGTGGATCCTAACCTTGACGACGTTATCTGTATGTGCTATACTGCACGGGAACAGGCCACTAGGTTTTAACTAGACTTTGCTAAAAAGCACTTTCTTTAAGACACAGATTTTAACTTTACACACAGGCAGAGATATTGTATAAGGTTTCCGTACCTTACAAATATATACAGTGCAAGGCAGAGCCTGGCAGCCAATGGGAAATGACACTCTGGCTTCTACTGTACTTCATCATTAATCCCTCCCCTAGAATATTACTGTTAAGGCTCTGATGTTTCCTGCTCCTTCTGCTTCTCAGAGCCTGAGACATAATTAGACCAGGGACAGATAATGGGATTACAACATTTTGCAAACAAGACAGAACAATATCTATTCAAACCGTTAACAGATACAAACACATTCCAGATAGGGGGAGTTGGAAACGTCTAAGGTTACCCACACAGGTAATCCAATCAGCAGATGGTAGCAGTTACACATAGACTGTTACAGTTCCAAGTATTTTTATAAAGCGCTAACAAGTTCCATTGCGCTGTATAATAACAGTATTCATGCATAACACAGATTACACAAGCATCCTACAGGTACAGGGTGACTACAACATAGGAGAGGCCAGGGAAATAATACAGAACATCAGGCCTGCAGCTCCCAAAATACATCCGTAGGCTCATGTACCCCAAGTATAAAGTGACGCACATCACAGGACTGTTGCAGAATAAAAAAATCCCTTTTAAAAAAATAATAATTGGGAAACAATTTTTTTTTAAAAAAAATACAAATTGGTGTTCAAAACAATAAAAAAGGCTTTTTGCTGAAAATGAAAAGGAATAAATGAGCCTTTACAATTTTTTAAAAAGATATTCTGTTTTTACATGGAATACTATAGGATTTGCCTGTTGAACTGATCCACTGAAATCAGGGCATTTCTCTGTAATTTTGGTGCTGTTTGGCCTTCTGTGAATAGAGCAACCATTACTTCTCTATGGGACAACTTTAGTGCCACAAAACTGCAGCAAAATGCACCAGATTTTGCTGTCAATTCGCCTGTATTTGGTGTAATTGCACCAGACAGGGAAATTCACTGTTTGGTGCAATTCTGTGGTTATTGAATAACCTCTTAAATCTCTCACCAATCTCGATGGGCTGTGGCTGATAGTGGACAGTCAGTAAAGCAACCAAAATAGCCAATGGCTGACTTGCAGGTTTTTCTGGATGCAGGAGATCTCGGAGTGTCTCATACACCTTAGATCCAACTGCTGTGAGGAACACATCCCCATATCTGGACTCAGAAATGTCTCTAGCAGATACTGCTCAAAACGTTCCACCCAGGAGCTACAGGAGACAGTGTCCGGATCAAAATAATGCAGGGTACCTATTAAGTGCCAATATGTGCATCCAACAGCCTCGTCGTTACTGTAGTGTTCTGGATAATCAGTGCATTTAGTAACAGATACAGGAGATGTCTGCAGTATAATCAAACTGGTCTAATATCTAGCTCCACAGTAGGGGCGTGGCTGACGATCTAACATGGCGGACGTGTGTTTAGAATCTCTCCGTCCACACGCAGCGGTTTAAAGCGGATATTTACCCTCTGACACTTCTTTACTCACCCTGCTGCACAGCTCCGGTGAGGGACACACTATGGTGGCCGCCATACCGGAAAAGACCGCAGAACGAGGCGACTTTTTCACCCCAAAGCAAGCACAAAGAGGGAGCAGACAGGCAAGATGGCGCCGGCTCTCCTTCCTCAGCCTCCGGATGCCAGCGCCGAAGTGTGGACGCGGATCTGGAGGTCTTTTCTGCACGCATTGATGGGATGTTTCAAGAGCTCTCCACCACGTTAACGTCTCTCCTGGAAGCAATTTCGGCAGACATACGCAAGGACATCCGTGATATCGGAGAGAGACCCTCCAGGTTAGAAAACAAGTTGTCCGAAGCTTCGGAAGCACATAACCACATGGCGACTAAGCTCGAGGAAATGGAAGAACAAATGGATCGATACGCATCTAAGCTGGCGGATCTAGAAGATAGATCTCGCCGCCATAAATTAAAGATCAGAGGGGTACCAGAATCGGTTACCCCCCGGAACTTGAACACGTATGTCCATGACTTTTTCTCACACTTGTTACCCGAGGCCACACGGACTCTTTGCTCATGGACCGTATCCATAGACTCCCTAATCCGCCCTCCGAGCCTCCGAAGACACCACGGGACGTGCTCTTAAGGCTCCACTATTTCAAGCCATGCGAGGAAATATTACAAGCCCTACGTAAATCAGACGCATTGGGCCCACAGTATGACCACTTGGCTGTCTACCAAGACCTCTCGCAGGCTACCTTGCAACGCAGATGCAGTTTTCGTACCATCACTGAAGCTCTTCGCTCGTCCGGGGTGCTGTACCAATGGGGATATCCCACCAAATTACTGATCACCAAAGACAGTACAACAACGGTGCTGGCATCCCCTGGACGAGGGACGCCAATTATTGGAGCAATGGGGAATTAAGCTACCTGATGCTGAAACCTGTGGGCGAAACTCCTTTAAACGCCTTGAACCAGACTGGAAAACTTGCTGAACAGATGGAGTGGCCTCTTTTATAGTTTCTACTTGGTTTTCAGACAGGATTCAACTCCGAACGTAACTCTCCAGCTGCAGAGTCAACAATCTTACGGTATACCACGTCTGCTTCTGAGTTTCACGAGATGCAGGGTGGTGAGATCTGATTTACGCAGATTGTTTATTGCTGCGATGTGGGGGGCCAAGTTACCCCCGTTTCCCTCTTCTAAGGATGAGCTCGGGAATTCCCGTTGGAGACCAATAGTTACCATTTTGTAAGTTTTTCTGGTATTGCCTTTCCTCATGTATGTGTTATGTTCCCCCCCCTCAGCCAGGATACTATTCTCATTATTCCGTGATTGGGACAGTCCTCGATACAGCCCAAACATTAGATGACAAGGGACCACTTCTGGCCATCATGGTTTCTCCTCCAATTCCCCTATGAAAATACTGACATACAATACAAAAGGTCTCAACCTCCCGGTAAAGAGGCACTCCCTCTATAGGGATCTCCGAACCCACAACGCTGATGTGATTTGTCTCCAAGAGATGCACTTTAGACACTTAGATCACCCCAACTTAACGACCCCTCAATAGTTTATGCAATTCCACTCCACGTTCAGATCTAAATCACGAGGTGTGACGCTCCTCATACACAACAGATTACAGTTTGAGGCACATCGTATCCTCAAAGACCCAGGAGGTAGATATATAATACTAGTTTGTACGATGAATTCAAAAGCATACACACTGGTGTCAGCCTATGCCCTCAACAACTCTCAAACACAATTCCTTACTCGTTTGCTTAACAATGTACAGGACGTTTTAACTGGTGCGGGGATTTCAATTTGAGTATCGATCCACTCGTGGACCGTTCCGCGTGGGGCAGCCAGCCCCATAATGTAGCCTCTGTTAGGCGACTTCGGGAGTTAATGACTCAATATGATCTGTATGACACATGGAGATTGTTGCACCCCACTGCAAGAGACTACAGCTTTTGCTCTGAGGTTCATAACTGTTACACCAGAATAGATATTTTTTTTTGTTCCCGGTACTGTTCTACCTTACACTATTGACTGCCACATCCTACCCATCACGTGGTCTGATCACGCGCCTGTATTGTTAACTCTGGGGGATATATACCAAGGGTACGCTCGACCTCCCTGGCGTTTCAGAGAAGAGCTCCTAAAGCATGGTCAGGCAGCACAGGACTTGCGGGAAGCTCTGACGCTTTATTTTGAAGAGAACGTGACTCCGGAGATGAGTCCTCTCACAATCTGGCAGGCACACAAGGCTGTCCTCCGAGACGTATGTATGCGGTGGTCAGCCAGACTCAAACATGACTAACAGAGTTACATGATTTGGACACTCGGAATAAGATTGCTCCGTCCCCCAAACTAGCAGAACTAATAGACGCACAGTTACATTTACTGACCGACCTAGAGACTGATAGCTACATCAGGTAATTAGACAGAATATACGCTACTTTCTACGCTCTTAAAAACAAACCCGGCCGACTGCTAGCTCGGCGATTGAAGCCTGTGAGCGCACCACGCCGTAAGATACATAGCCCCAAAGACATCGCAAACAAATTCGCTATCTATCACGAGGCCCTGTATAATCTAGATGCGAGCGACAAAGCTGCACACCCGACGGTGGACTCCGTTTCAGAATACGTAGGCCGTATTAACCTTCCGACACTGACGCAAATACAATCTGAACATATGTCCTCTCCATAACTACCAAAGAGCTTTCAAAAGTCTTAAAGTCGCTACCTATACGAAAAGGCTCCGGGCCCGGATGGCTTCCCCGGTCTCTATTACACTACGTACGCACCCCAATTAACACCTCATTTACTGCCAGCGTATGGCAGAGCGAGAACAGAGGGAGCCTTCCCGGCAGACAGGTTAAGAGCCCACATAGTCACACTCCCTAAACCTGGGAAGACACCAGACAGGTGCGCGAACCTTATTAAACTTGGACATAAAAATATACAGTACAATTTTGGCTAATAGACTCCAACTAATTCTACCAACTCTCATTGCCCAAGACCAGGTGGGGTTTATTCGCGGGAGCCAGGGCCCTGACAGCACTAAGAAGCTGCTTAATTTGCTGCATATTTTGAAACTATCGGACCAACCCAGCCTGATCCTGTCGTTGGATGCAGAGAAGGCCTTCGACAGGGTCAGCTGGCTCTTTCTGCGACTGGTCCTTTGGAAATACGGGATTCCGGGGCCATTTCTAGAAGCGATTCGGGCACTATATGACTCCCCCTCCGCTAGAGTGCTCATCTCCGACTTTCTTTTGGACGAGTTTGTCATTACCAATGGCACGCGTCAGGGTTGCCCTCTCCCCAATACTGTATGATTTGGCTTTAGAACCCCTGGCGCAAGCTATACGTCAAAAACGACTGCATACGGGGGATCGAAGTGGGACCTACATTGTATAAACTGAACCTGTACGCGGATGATACTCTTCTTACATTGACTGACCCCCAACAAGACCATCCGTGCTCTACAACGCGAGCAACAATTATATAGTGCGGTCTCGTACCACTCGGTGAATACCCTGAAGACACAAGCACTTCCCATCAACATGACGGACACACATTTAAACTCTCTCAAGAAACTTTATGACTTTTACTGGTGGTCCTCATACATCACGTACCTATTTTTCAAAATAGCATATGACAGTAGCACCACATTTGTACACAATTATGAGAGAACATTCAGGGAGGTACGCTCTATCCTACACCAATGGCGCTCTCGGGAGGTCTCATGGCAGCGGTGAAGATAGTGATGTTACCAAAATTATTATACTTCTTTCGCTCCTTACCACTTCAGGCGCCCCGCTCTTATCGAGACAAATTACAATCTCTTCTGATACATTACATATGGGCGAATAAACGCCCGAGAGTGCCTTGAAAATTGCTATATCTCAGACATAGAGACGGCGGACTTAACATTACCTGTGTCCAAAATTATTACTGGGTGACCCACAATCATCCAATACCTTGATGGCTCACTATTGAGTATGCGAGCCTCTCGGGACATGCACTGTCCAATGTGATGTGGGTCCCCCATAAAAAGCGCCCTCCGACACCTCACATGTTGCCGTCCACAGAGCTACACCTTAAAGCATGGGACCGCTGTTTCCCGTTATTCACGGCACATCCCCGACTCTCCATGGCAACTCCGATACTAGCTATTACTTATCTGCTGCCACATATTCAGGTAGGTCCTTGGATACAGCATGGAGTGATCCACTTACATCACCTTTTCATACCTGCCGCTATCCTACCCTTCCCTGACTTACAAAAGAAAATTAATATGCCCTCTTCTCTATTCCTGTCGCATATGCAGATAACGTCCTACCTGACGTCTCAAGGAGTTATGTCTGCGTTACGTGCCACCGTACCCCTGCTATCGACCACTGAGCTGTTCTGCTTAGATCCCCTCTCCACTATCAAACCTATTACACATTTTTATACCATACCGAATACCCCAATTAAAGACGTGCGCTGGGCGTTTCAAGATGTTTGGGAGGGTAACCTATCCAGGACCTTTACTCCCACTCAGTGGGCACAGGCCCACATGTATGCTGTTGGCGCATCTAGATGTGCCACTTTAGTAGAAACGCAACGGAAGCTGATGTATGGTTGGTATCTAACACCAAGTAGACTCCACAGATTCACCCCTCAGGTCTCTGACGAATGTTGGAGATGCGCCTCTGCGGTGGGAACGATGGGACACATCTGGTGGCTCTGCCCCGAAGTGGCACCTCTCTGGAAAGACATCTCGTTCTTACTTACAGAAGTGCTCGGCCAAAATATCCCGTGTTCATCTGAAATTCTGTTGTTGGGCATGATTCATCTACCTCGCCCACATCTTAAAATGATGTTCATTATAATCTCCACGGCCCTGTTGCTCCTCGCTCGCCTATGGAAATCCGTCGCGGTACCAACATTACGCCAACTTACTCACTTGCTTGACAAATACCGTGGCTTTGATGCTAAAGTAAACACAACGAGCGGGTTGCGACCCCCCCTGAGAAAGACCCTTGGGCAATATGGGACATGCATAAAATATACAAGGCGTGCGGGTTGTGATAGATTAGTACATAAATCTAAGAACGTATTGGTATTTAGCATTGTGTTGTCAGACTCTCCCCATGACCAAGAGTTAATTCTACTTGATATCCTGGTATTCCCCTCCTTTCCCTTTAGTTTTTTATGTTTTCCTTTTCTCTGTTAATTGTATTGACAAATGTGTGACGATCAGTTATCAGTGCCGCCCAGATGAGCACATTTTGACAGTCACGGACTTATGTTGTCGCATTCAAACATTGCAATGCTATTTCTATTCCCCTGTTGCGTTGTGTATTTCTCCCATTTTTTTCTTTCTGTATCCCATGACTTAATTATTTTTGGAAAATAAAAACTTTTATTGGAAATAAATATCTAGCTCCACAGTAACAGTGTCACATTTCCACACATTCCAGACCTGCCCCCTGGTAGGGACAGCGATCTGGGATGTCCATTCCTCCTCCTCCTCAGCTCCAGGAGTTCACCAGGACTACTTTGGTTGGATCAAATGATCTGCTGCCTTTACAAGGCAGCCTCCCCCCATTGCCCAGGGCTCCTGCTGTTTCTATGTTGCTTGACTCCCTGAGGTTTTGCCTGTTTATCTGTTTCCTGAGTTGGTATTGATTTCTGTTATTTTGCCTTGTTTTCCTGTGTTCAGTTTATTTCTTGTTTCCTTGGTCTGTCTGCTCCTCTAGTTGCTTTGCCTCTTATATTTTGGTTTATTCATCCTGTATGTTTCTGTTATCTGATTTTCTGTTTATGATTCTGGCCTGGTTCTGACTATTCTATTGTATTATCCCTTTGCTCAGTATATTGATATTCTGTGTACCAATTCCTAGCTTGTCTGTTATCCCTCTCTGGCTTCTGATCTCTGGCTTCTGTAGGACTACCAGTTCTGGTTTCTGATCCCCAGCTTTGTTTATTACTACGTCTTTGGTATTGTAATGTCTTTGGGTTCTGTATGTCACCCAAGCGAGGTCCCCTCTTAGAACAGATTGCCATCCTAAGAATCGTATCCTAGTTTATGGTCCCCATTAGTGTACTGCTGGGTGCCAGTACACTCTTTCCCTTAACCCTTGCTTTTGTCATGTTGTGTTGTCTGGTTATGTTTCCTGATCTGTGTTTAATGCAGCCAGCAGCTAACCTGCCTAAAGGGCTACCTAATGCTCACGCCAAGTGCCCCATGACATTAACCCCCTCCTATCTGTGGCTGCTGCATGTTCTCTTAGCTCTCTGCATTCATCCCTGATGGATCCATTTCCTCAGCTCTCTCCTCAGCTATTCACTTCCTGTCAGTAGTCCGACACCATAAATCCTTTCCCACTACAACGCTGTATACATACTGTAGTTCCCACCAGCACACCACAGACCCCGAGTTACGTATGAGTTATGTGCAGCACATACACTAGTGTTTGTCCAAAGAATGTGAAAAGGCGTCTCCTTTGTGTGTTACATAGGCTGAAAAAAGACATGCGTCCATCGGGTTCAGCCTCTCACACATCACCTACTGCTGTTGATCCAAAAGAAGGCAAAAAACCCAGTCGGAAATGCTCGCCAATATGCAATACACTGGGAAAAAATTCCCAGTTCCTCAGGGAGAGGTTGGGCACGGTCATAAGACCTCGGGGGGGGGGGTCTGTCCCAGTTTATCCCTTTCTATGTGTTTTGACGGCAACAGTCTTGGATTTGAGGTGCATGGACCTGGAGATGGGTTAGGGCGGTATGGGTCTGGTGTTTTATATCGTCTCCCGGCCATCTCTTATGTTGAAGTCACCCTGTGCCTGTAGGTATAGGGGGTTTGTGCCAACTCTACCCTATTCAGCTGTATTATGATGTGTGTCAATTCAGGAATGAAATGTCTCCCAGCCATGGGAATAACGCAATGCTTAGTCTAGAAGAAGCCCCTGTGTGACAGTCAGCCCCTGGCCAGAATGACTGGCATGGTGCTTTCTGCCCTATTAGTAAGTAAAGGGTTAAATGTTTCAGAAAGGAGCTGAATCTTTGCCAGACAAGTGGTTACATGTCTGGAGTAGTGATGAGCCGAACACCCCCCGTGTTCGGTTCGCATTCGAACTCGAACAATTTCAAAAGTTCGAATTCGAACACTATTCGAACTCCATGCAAGTCAATGGGACTCGAACATTCAAATTTTAGAGTGCCCTCCAAGAGGGCAAATATGCAAGATATTTGCCATAAAAGGTGTATGGGGGTCCGGGTAGTGCCCTGGGGGACAGGAAACAAGGACAAAAAGTTTAAAAATAAACATTTTTAAAGGAACAGTGAGTTTTCCATGAAATAAAGGTTAAGAATAAAAACGAAAAATTCCTTCAAATATCGTGCCTAGGAGGTCCCCATAACCTGCCCATGAAGTGGTGGATTTGTAGGATGTATAGAAACATTTAAAAACAAAACAATTACATTTCAAATGACGGTAAATGGTTTTCCTTTAATCTATTCATAAACAACTGCTTGGGGCGGCAGCCTGTATTAAAAGAGGAGACATTTTAGGACACGCAGAACAAGTTTAGTGATTTTTTTTGGCTAAATTATGGTGAAACTTATGTAGACTTTGGATAAAAGTAACAATAGGTGCTTTAAAATTGGGCCTTTAGTGTCGGCAACAGTGCCGTCACACCGTAACCCCTCTGTGGTATTGTGGAAGAGTGCAGGGTTGGACCCTGTGGTCCAATATTAAAATGATATGAATCTGGTATAGGCGTCAGTGGCAGTGCACCCAAATATTAGGCTTTTGGTGCCAGCTAGTGCCTTCACAACGTAACCCCTCTGAGGTATTGTGGAAGAGTGCAGGGGTGGAGGTTTTGGTAATGCAGAAGAGATCCCCGATCTATTCAGTTACATCAGCATCAGGGGAGTGATAGCTGCTGATCCAGGACTGATTCATTTTTATAAATGTCAGCCGGTCTACAGAGTCGGTGGACAGATGCACTCTTTTGTCTGTGACAAAACCTCCAGCGGCACTGAACGTCCTTTCAGAAAGCACGCTGGATGAAGGGCAACCTAGTAGCTGCATAGCATATTGGCTAAGTTCTGGCCAGTGATCCAATCTCAACACCCATTAAGCCAGTGGATCATCTGCTGTAAAGGTATCCAGGTCTGCCCTTGCCCCTAGGTAGTCCAGCACCATAAGGTGAAGACGCTGGCAATGGGTGCCTACATTTGACGTCCCTGGGTGTCGTGGACTAAAAAAATTTACAAAGGCATCAGTCAAGCGGCCCCGGCCTTCACCGCTCTTCCTCTGATCATCCGCAGCCTCAGAAGCTCCTGTGTCATCACTTGGTAACCTACCAGTGCCTGGAAAGGTGTTACACAAGTGCCGCTTTAGAGCGTACTCAAGTAGTCTGCAACTTTACCCTTGTATCGTGAATCAAGAAGGTTTGCCAACCAGTAATGATTTCCTCTCCTCGATAGCATGAATCCTAGGGTCCTTTAGCAAGCTTTGCAGGATAAGGGAGCCCATGCAGCGTAGGTTGGAGGTGGCATTAGCTTCCAAGTCCTCCTGGTGAATGAGGATGACCCCATCGTGCACGTCCTCCTCCCAGCCATGTCCCAGTCCTTGGGTTTCTGGGCACACAAAACCCTCCCTTGAGGAATCCCCACCTTCAATGCCCCCACTACTTAAATATTCCTCTTCATCTTCCTCATCCTCCTCCTGTCTGATCTGAGGACCCGCAGGAATGCTGTCTACGTAAAGACTGGGGCCTTGAGAGCTAGGGAAGGCCTCCTCTTCCTCCCGCTGCTCTGCCTCTAGTGCCACATCTATAATTACCCGCAGAGTGTGCTTCAGCAGGAACACTAAAGGTATTGTGTCACTGATGCATGCACTGTCCCTGCTCACCATCCTCGTTGCCTCCTCAAATGGTGACAGTACAGTGCATGCATCCTTGATCATCAGCCACTGCGGGGGGAAAAAGACCAAGTTGACCTGAACCTGTCCTTGTGCCATACTCACACAGGTACTCATTGATGGCCCTCTGCTGCTTGTGCAGATGCTGCAGCATTGCTAATGTCGAGTTCCACCTGGTGGGCATGTCACAGATCAGACGGTTTGTGGGAAGGTGGAATTCTCTTTGAATTTCTGTCAGGCGAACACTTGCTGGGAATGAACGTCTGAAGTGGCTGCAGAATTTTTTGGCCTGGCTGAGAAGCTGTGCCAGTCCTGGGTACCTGGTTAGGAAATGATGTACCACCAGATTTAGGACGTGTGCTAGGCATGGTACATGCGTCAACTTACCCAGGCGTAGGGCGGAGAGAAGGTTGCTGCCATTATCACAGACGACCATTCCCAGCTGAAGCTGGTGTGGTGTTAACCATCTCTGCCCCTGCAGAGCATCGGTTTAACTGCCACTTCGCCAGAGACACAGAAGGAGGAGGAAGAGGGAGAGGTAGTGGTGGAGCAGACAGACCTCATACAAGCAGCTTTCTGGAGGTGTGGTGGATGAACAAGCTCCAGCACAGAGCCCTGTCCTGGATCCCTCCCAGCTGCAAGCAGAGCTACCCAGTGTGCCATGAAGGAAATTTAACAGCCCTGTCCATGCTTGCTGGACCACGTGTCTAAAGTCATGTGCACCTTGCTGTGTACTGCCTTTCCCAATGACTCCATAACATTGTCTTCCACCTGCTGGTATAGTGCTGGAATGGCCTTCCGTGAAAAGAAATGGCGTTTTGGAACCTACCACTGTGGTACAGCACATTCAGCAAATTCACGGAAGGAACCAGAGTCCACCAGCTGGAAAGGCAGCCGCTGTAATGCGAGTAATTTTGCTTAGCTGGCATTTAGACACTGTGCTTGGGGATGGTTGGGACTTTACATTGCCCCAGCTGCTGCAGTGTAAGAAAAAATAATCTGACTTTGTAAATCTTCAGCTGATGAGATGCTGTCAAATTCTGAGGAAGGACCTGGTACACCCATTACTGTAGCATCATCCCTGTCAGTGGAGGTTGTAGGCAATGACATGGCAGGACATATAGTGTGGGTAGAGACAGATGATGATGAGGAGGAGGAGGAGGACCTATGCAAAGTGTTGTGCCAACAGGATGCATGGCAGGTGGTCATATGTCTTATCAAGCACGTGGTACCCAAGTGTGTGATGTTTTTACCACACTTGATCCTCTTCAGACATAGCTTACAAATAGCAATGCTGCAGTCTGCTGCACATTTCTTAAAGAACTCCCAGACAGCAGACTTCCTGTACATCTGCTTTGAGACAAAAGCGCTCTGCACCTGAGCAGCTGTGACTTCTGATGCCTTGGACTGGCTCCAGTTGCTCATAGAGGATGTTGTGCCTCGTGTTTGTAGTGCCTCCTCCTCCCTTGACTCCTCTGTTCGATCAGGCACCCAGGTGGAGTCAGTGACCTCATCATCGTCATCACCCCCTATTTCCTTGTCACTGGAGCCAACCTCCCAATATGCTGCAGCTGCTGGGGGAACATGAGTGCCAGTTATTTGTTTGTCACTGGCACCCCCTTCCTCTAGGTTGATTATACTCCCTTCCTCAACCTCAGAGATTGAATCAGAGCACTGTAGTTGCTGTGCATCCTCAAGCAGCATGTCACTGTCATTGTAGTCAAACAATTTAGCTGACTCCTCCGTGTATGTTGGTGAGGCTATGGCAGGAGTAGCTGTGGACATGGAGGCTGCATTAGATGCTTTGGCAGCTGAGGTGGACTGTAAACCACTACAAGCCTGGCTGGCAGAGGACTCGGAGGATGAGGATGGCCTAGTTAGCCAATCCACCAAATCCTCTGTATGTTGCTGCTGCTTAAGACGACCAGCACCAGTTAGAAAGGACAAGCGTGCCCCTGCAGAGGATGCACCACGTCCACGACAACCAGAGGCACAGCCTCCCGACACAGAGGCTGCTTGCCCTCTTATCTGTGTCTGGGAGCGTCTGCCTGTCCTTTTTAGTCTTTCTGACATGGTGAGTGATATATAGATTAAAGATATGCAGAACTCTGATTCAACTCTGTTATAAAGATTAAAGATTTCCAGAACTCTGGTATAACTCAGTCAGACACCCTGATAGCTGGCTGCCAGTGACAAGACACAGATTACATTTCTCAGGAACCTCCTATAAATCAGTGAGACCCCCTGATGGGTGGCAGTGACAAGACACAAATTACAATTCCCAGGAACCTCCTATAAATCAGTGAGACCCCCTGATGGGTGGCAGTGACAAGACACAAATTACAATTCCCAGGAACCTCCTATAAATCAGTGAGACCCCCTGATGGGTGGCAGTAACAAGACACAAATTACAATTCCCAGGAACCTCCTATAAATCAGTGAGACCCCCTGATGGGTGGCAGTGACAAGACACAAATTACAATTCCCAGAAACCTCCTATAAATCAGGGAGACCCCCTTATAGGACCCCCTGATAGCTGGCAACAGTGATAAGACACAGATTACAATTCCCAGATATCTGCTAGAAGTGAGACCCCCCAATAGTTGCTGGCACTGACAAGACACACTAGCAGAACAATCTCCTCTCAAAAAACACGTGCTTTGGCTGTGAGGGACGTCTTATATAGTGTGCTGCGGGACTTCGCTCTGTGAGCCCATGATTGGGCAAAATTTGCCCATAGTCTTGCACCTGTCTTGCACCTAACCTGTGGTCAGGTGCAAGACTGTAGCCAATTACAAGCTTCAGGCCAGTGGAAAAGTGCATTGTCGGCAAACTCGAACCGAACACGCGGAAATGTTCGGAGTTCGAACAGCCGAATGGGCGATGTTTGAATCGAACACTGAACAGATCGAACCGGACAGCTCATCCCTAGTCTGGAGTGGATATAGAGCACTAGTGCCCCTTGATCCATTTTGACAAAGTGGAAACCATAGACGTGAACAGGGAGTGTGCCTGGTGTGCCTAGACACACCCTAATGGTGGGTGAAGAGGTCCTCTTTCATTTCCTACATTGACATTTTATATTTCCCTTTATCTGGTTCATGATGAATAGCATAAAATCTGACTATCTCTGTATTACAGGCTTGTTATTTCTAGTGAAAAAAGTGAATTTTGTGCGAAATCATATTATAAGTTTTCAATTATTAAATTAAGGTTCCATGGGTGCACACCCTAGCGCAATGGGCTGCGCACGCTAGTTTTGGAAATCCTGATCCTCTCACCCCTCTGAAACACGGAGCCAAAATAGACTTAAAAGGAGAGGGTTTTTCTCTGGTACGTGTTGGGGTCATTGAAATTTGCATCAGCACCTACAGTGAAGGTGACGTCTTTGTCATATCGATTACTGCCCTTCTCCTTTATTACTTATGCCCCTCCCCCTTTTTCTCCTTCTTTCTGTGGCTGCCTGGCATGACTGGAATTGAGGGGTAAGATATCATCAGCATAATAACCTAACCTGCCCAACCCTCAAGTTATTACACAAAGTTTATACCTCTAATAGAAACGGTATTCTTTTGCAGGATTACAGCAAGAGTCTGAAAATGTCTGCAGGAGTAATTTATGAAGAATCGGTATCACATGTTGAAGAAAACTTCATGAAGCCTCTGTCAGTAAAGCAAGAGGAAATAATCAAAGATGAAACTCTGGATTTCCAAGAAAATCATAGAGAACCAGAAAATTCTATGCTGTCACACGGGACTGTCCAAAAAAGTGATCCCTGTTCAGACATGGTTCAATCTCTTTTTACAAATTCTGTCTCTTGTTGGTCAGAACTTTCCCAAACTCACACAGCTCATATTGGAAGAAAAACATTTCAATGCCCTGAAATTGAGACATGTTTAAGCACAAATGCAAGTCTTGGTATACACAGAGTTCACATAGGAATGAAGATATTTGCATGTTCTGAATGTGAGAAATGTTTTAAAACAAAGAGCGAGCATACTGTACATATGAGAATTCATACAGGAGAGAAACCGTTTGCTTGTTCTGAATGTGAAAAATGGTTTAAATCAAAAAGTGAGCTTACTGCACATGAGCGATATCATACAGGAACGAAGCCGTTTGCTTGTTCTGAATGTGAGAAATGTTTTAGAAAAAAGAGTAATCTAGCTGAACATGAGAGAATTCATACTGGAGAGAAGCCGTTTGCATGTTCTGAATGTGAGAAATGTTTTAGAACAAATGGTGCGCTTACTCTACATGAGAGAATTCATACAGGAGAGAAGCCGTTTGCATGTTCTAAATGTGAGAAGTGTTTTACATCAAAAAGTGATCTTGCTAAACATGAGAGAATTCATACAGGAGAGAAGCCGTTTGCATGTTCTGAATGTGAGAAATGTTTTATAACAAATGGTGAGCTTACTCTACATAAGAGAATTCATACAGGAGAGAAGCCGTTTGCATGTTCTAAATGTGAGAAATGTTTTACATCAAAAAGTGATCTTGCTAAACATGAGAGAATTCATACAGGAGAGAAGCCGTTTGCATGTTCTAAATGTGAGAAATGTTTTAGAACAAATGGTGAGCTTACTCTACATGAGAGAATTCATACAGGAGAGAAGCCGTTTGCATGTTCTGAATGTGAGATATGTTTTAGAAGAAAGAGTGATCTTACTCTACATGAGAGAATTCATACAGGAGAGAAGCCATTTGCATGTTCTGAATGTGAGAAATGTTTTAGAAGAAAGAGTCATCTTACTGTACATGAGAGAATTCATACTGGAGTGAAGCCTTTTGCAGGAAGAAATAATCCGATATGAAACTTTGGATTTCCAAGGAAAACCAAAAGAACCAGAGAATTCCGAGCTGTCACATGGGACTGTTCAAAAAAAGATCCTTATTCAGACATGGTTCAATCTCATTTTACAAATTCTTTCTCTTTTTTGTCAGAACTTCCTAAAACTTCCACAGCTCATTTTGGAACAATAACATTTCAATGCCCTGAAAGTAAGAAATATTTACACACAAATGCAAGTCTTGGTATACACAGGAAAGTTCACATAGGAGTGAAGAAGTTTGCATGTTCTGAATGTGGGAAATGTTTTAGAAGAAAGAGTCATCTTACTGCACATGAGAGAATTCATAAAAGAGAGAAGCTGTTTGCTTGTTCTGAATGTGAGAAATGTTTTAGTACAATGTGTAGGCTTACTGAGCATGAGAGAATTCATATCGGAGATAAGCCATTTATATAATGGAGAATTATGTACCGTGGGCGCCACCTAGTGGTTTATTAAATGAATAACTGAAATGGTTTGTATATAAAAACAATCCTAAAAGCAGTGCAAAATAGTATGTATAAATAAACATATAAAACTTATAAATATGAAACAGCCGCTGTCCTCTTCCACTTTGTTATATATCCCAAATAACCAAGTTTAAAGTTTGTAAGGTAGATGTGGTAGGGTCTGCGCTTCCTTCAATGTTTTGACAGGCGTATAAGGAGGTAAAATCCCTTTCTTCTTTTAATAAATGTGACCTCAAATGAAGAAAAAAAATCGACATGGTACAGCCTGTAAATGTACCTTGTAAAATAAAAGTTGGAGTGTTACTCACGTTGTGGAGTGCCAACAACTCGGGCACTCGATGTATGAGCAGCCAGCAATTTCAAATGGGAGCGCTGGATCACCCCTTCAGATATTAAAGGTCTCCTTGACTCCTCCGTTTTCAGCAGATGGCAAAAAAAGCAGGATCAGAAGGATATCATTTAAAATAAATAATTTCTTAAATAAAATGCGTAAAGTATACAGCCAGAACATGTTTCGCGAAGGTTCGCTTCATCAGCTGGTGTATCTCAAAGTTCCTGATGGAGGGGTCAAGGAGACCTTTAATATCTGAAGGGGTGATCCAGCGCTCCCATTTGAAATTGCTGGCTGCTCATACATCGAGTGCCCGAGTTGTTGGCACTCCACAACGTGAGTAACACTCCAACTTTTATTTTACAACATACATTTAAAGGCTGTACCATGTTGATTTTTTTTCATTTGAGGTTACGTTTATTTAAAGTAGAACGGGATTTTACCTCCTTATACGCCTGTCAAAACATTGAAGGAAGCGCAGACCCTACCACATCTACCTTATAAGCCATTTATATGTCTTGCATGTGGGAAATGTTTTGGAACAAAGCGTGATCTTACTGTACATGAGAGAATTCATACATCTATTCATTCCCATTGATGCAAAGTCATTTTCATGGCATGAATGTGGGAAGTGTTTTGGAACAAAGTAGCAGAGTTACACACCTGAATGTGCAAACAGAAGAGAATTTACTCCTATATCCACTATATGGACAAACGTATCTGGACACACGTTCTGTTTAATTGTGACGACTGTCACTTTAGACTTGGGGTACATAGACCTAAAGATGCGTTTGAGAGGTTTGGGCCTGATGTGCTATATTGTTTTCCAGCCCTCTCCTATGTTGAAGACACACAGTACCTTTTAATTCTAGGTACAGAGTGCTTGTGTTTTCTGTGCCCCACCTCCTGATATTATTCCCTTACTAGGTGGAAAGCCTGCCCAGAGGGCAGTCTATTGTTAAGTGAAGTGTGCATGAATGTTCGCTGAAATGAAAGCACAGCAATGTCAAGGAAAGACAATTTTTTTGGTCATATGGGTATATATTGCCCTCAGCTCATATGGGTATATATTGTCCTCAGCTCATATGGGTATATATTGCCCCTAGCTCACATGGGTATATATTGCCACCAGCTCACATGGGTATATTTTCCCCCAGCTCACATGGGTATATCTGACCCAGCTCACATGGGTATATCTGCCCCAGCTCACATGGGTATATTTACGCCCAGCTCACATGGATATATTTGCCCCCAACTCATGGATATATTTGCCCCCGGCTCACATGGGTATATATATTGCCCCCAGCTCACATGGGTATATTCCCCCCGCTCTCATGGGTATATTTGGCCCAAGCTCACATGGATATGTTGCCCCCAGCTCACATGGGTATATTTGCCCAACTCACATGGATTTATTTGCCCCCAGCTCACATGGGTATAATTGCCCCCTGCTCACATGGGTATAATTGCCCCCTGCTCACATGGGTATAATTGCCCCCTGCTCACATGGGTATAATTGCCCCCAGCTCACATGGGTATAATTGCCCCCAGCTCACATGGTATAATTGCCCCAAGCTCACATGGGTATAATTGCCCCCTGCTCACATGGGTATAATTGCCCCCTGCTCACATGGGTATAATTGCCCCCTGCATATAATTGCCCCCTGCTCACATGGGTATAATTGCCCCCTGCGTATAATTGCCCCCTGCTCACATGGGTATAATTTCCCCCAGCTCACATGGGTGCCCCCAGGTCACATGGATATAATTGCCTAAGCTCACATGAGTATATTTTCCCCCAGCTCACATGGATATAGTTGCCCCAGCTCACATGGATGAGCCCACCGGCAACAGGGACTTCAAGATGGCCGCCGGTGTTCTGCTAAAATGGCGAACTTGCCATAATGGTGAACCGCATGACTTCCGGTGCACCTACATTACTAAAAATGATGAAATACAGCTGTTTCCGGTGCACACAGCTGTGTACAGGATCCGGAGGTACAACTCTAGAAACGCCCCGTCCCTTTTAGAAACGCCCCGTCCCTTTTAGAATCCCCCTATCATACACGCTGGAACACAGACAGAACGAATTAACCATCTCGGCGTCTCCCCAACAACCCCCCCCCCGCTCAAGTTAATCAGCCGCCCTGTCTCAGCACTTCTCCCCGCACCGAGCATCACTGACTCCGGGGAGGGATTGGGAGAAGTGCTGAGACAGGGCGGCTGATTAACTTGAGCCGGGGGGGGGTTGTTGGGGAGACGCTGAGATGGTTAGTTTGTTCTGTCTGTGTTCCAGCGTGTATGATAGGGGGAGGAGAGGTGCTGGCACCGGGCGTTTCTAAAGGGACGGGGCGTTTCTAGAGTTGTACCTCCGGATCCTGTACACAGCTGTGTGCACCGGAAACAGCTGTATTTCATCATTTTTAGTGACGTAGGTGCACCGGAAGTCATGCGGTTCGCCATTTTAGCAGAACACCGGCGAGCTTCCTCTAACATCATCAGAGGGGGCCCGCCAGCAGCCATCTTGAAGTCCCTGCTCGCCCGAGGCTGAACCCACCGGCGAGCAGGGACTTAAAGATGGCCACCGGCGGGCTTACTCTGACATCATCAGAGGGGGCCCGTCGGTGGCTAACTTCAAGTCCCTGCTCGCCGGTGGGTATACATGGGCCAAGCCTCGGGCGAGCAGGGATCCGCCAAAAAAAAGAAAGCAGAGCCGTTGGAGAGGCGCGCGCAAAGCGCCTCTCTCACCTCCTCAGTGACTGAGCTGTGAGGAGGTGAGACAGGGAGATTTTAAGTTTTTAAATGTCCGTCGCGCATGCGCAGTCAGCGCTTGACGGCGACGGACTTTAAAACGGTTTTATTATATAGATGGGTATATTGTAGTGTCAGGGCCGGCCCGACCATGGAGCGGTTCAGAACAACCGATCCAGGCGGCAGATCTTGGGTGAGCGGCATATTTTTGCCGCTGAGCCCCTGCACTATTTATTTAACCCCTTCACTGCTGAGGCATTTCACGCCTGTGTGCTGAGCGCATTATTACCGGTTTTGCTCATCATGTTTAAACGCGATTTGAAGCCACGTTTTACTAAATGACCCAGACATATTTTATATCGTTCTTTCCGGCAGACTCCGCAGATTAATAATATGTCATTTTTAATCATCTACAGCATGTGAAGTGGTTTTTTTTTGGGGACACGTTACATTTTTTTTTCGGGGAATTACGTGATTTTTAACAAACGCACCCCATAGAAAAAAATCATTAGTGCAGCATCATTTATTTATTTATTTATTTATTTATAAAGGATTTTACCAGGAAGGATACATTGAGATTTTTCTCGTTTTCAAGTATGTCCTGGGTTCAAGAACATTGAAGTGTTACAGTTACAGAAATACAAAGTAATACAATGCAAGATATTAAAAAAACAACACAAATATACAGATTAACAGAAAAATATGTAGGAAATATAGTCACTAGGTTACATGTTTACAGGTGCATTCCGTATTGAGGTATGTTAGTAAGGAGCTTTTGAGTGACTTAAGACTGGGGGAAGATTTGATGGTGTCTGGGAGGTTATTCCATAATTGTGGTGCTCTGTAGGAAAATGAGGACCGAGCCACTTTCTTTTTGTATTGTGGTATTGCAAGTAAGGTGCTGGTCCTGGATCGGAGGTTATAGGATGAGGGAGCTGCTGGGGGAAGCAGTCTATTCAGGTAGGGTGGCAGCTTCCCAGAAATGCTCTTAAACACCAGGCTGGAAAGGTGAAGGGTGCATCTAGATTCCAGCGACGGCCAGTTTAGCTCTTTTAACATGTCACAATGGTGGGTCATGTAGATACATTGTAGCGCAAAGCGACAGAATGAGTTATACAATGTAGTAAGTTTATGAAGGTCTGTTTGCGGGGCGGCTGCATACACTACATCTCCATATTCAATAGCCTGCATAAGCATTTGCTGTACAATCTGCTTTCTTACCGCGGGACTCAGGCAGGATTTGTTTCTGTACAGGGCACCTAGTTTGTGTAAAGTTTAGATGAGAGTTTTTCGATGTGGGGGCCAAAGGATAGATTAGGGTCCAACCACATACCTAGATATTTGAGAGAAGTGACTGTGGTCAGTGTGCCATTTGATTTTGTCCCAACACATAGATGGGGATTTGCCAATTTGTGTAGTTTAGATTTTGTTCCAAAGAGCATCGTTACAGTTTTGTCAGTATTTAAAAAAAGTTTGTTGTTTTTGATCCACTTTTCTACCTCTGTGATTGTTCTTGGAGCACGGCCTCCAGCTGCGGGAGATTTGGTTTGCTGGTATAGATCACAGTGTCGTCTGCGTACATATGTACAGTTGAGGCTTTGCAGATGTTGGGCAGATCATTTATGAATATTGTGAATAGCAGGGGGCCGAGTATTGAGCCTTGGGGTACACCGCAAGTGACTGGGAGCGGGAGGGAGGAGCTGCCAGAATTGACACATATTGTGATCGGTCGGATACATATGATTGAAACCAGGTTAGCGTGCGATCACCAATGCCAGAGTTTTTAAGTTTTTCTAACAAGATGCCATGGTCTACTGTGTCAAAGGCTTTGACAAAATCAAGGAAGATGGCTCCAGTTAGGTTTCCTTGTTCCATCCCAGCTTGGATATCATTGCAGACTTTTAGAAGGGCGGTTGTAGTTGAATGATTTGGACGAAAGCCTGATTGATCCGGGGTTAAGTAGTTCCAATATTGATAATAATCACGTAATTATAATTGAAATGTGAACAATATTGCTGCATTAATAAACACCACACAAAAAAAACACATTATAATTTTGTTTCTTTTTAATTTTTTTCTTTACATCGAACATGATCATGTTTGGTGTCACTCCTAGCTGCCACCGTTCAGGAGATATGGGAGTTCAAAGAAACCCCCCCATCTCCACCAGGGATTTCCTTGGGAAATCCTCGGGCAGCTAGGGGTTCCCCGGCTAACTGACGTCATAGCGGCATGCGCGATGACGTCTGTTGCCGAGGGGGGGGCCCGGAGGTGGAGCCGCCATCCAAGATGGTGGCCCCCACTGTATCTAGGTCGCAATCAGGTGCCGAATGGCGCCAGATTGTGGTCTGGCATTTAAGTGGTTAAAGTCGGGCACCGTTTTGAAGGGCAGACACTGCCCTTCAAAGCGGTGCCTGGCTTTTGTTCGTAGTCAGAACGCCGCGGGACCATAACCAGAGTGGTGAGTATTTCTCTGGGCCCCCGCCGAGCGGAAGACGTTTGGGGAACGTCCTCCACATACAGCGGGGGTCAATGAGGATGTTCCCCATACGTTCTCCACAGGGAAGGGGTTAAACAGCGCCACTGCGCTGACATCTCTATGAGGCCGGCGCAGTGGCCGTTCCACGCCGAGCTTCCGGACGAACTCCCTTTCTGGGCTCCGCCTACTGGCTTCACCTGACCATTGCATGCTGGGAGATGTAGCTTAAGCCTGGTTTACTGCATATTGCAGAGAACCGGTATAGAATTACATCTCCCGGCATGCAATGCTCCAGTGATGCCACCAGGCGGCGCCCAGACAGTGAGTTGACCCGGACGTTCGGCGCCAAATTTCACAGGTGGGGGGGGGGACAGCGCCTGTGAAGGGAGAGAAGAAGGCGCTGGGCAGCACCTGGAGTCAGATTGCAGACTGAAGACAGAGCCTGCTGGTAAGTGCAAGTCACTCCCCCCCCCCCCATCCATTCCTCTCACACCTATCCCCCCTCTCTTTCTCTACCCTCCTTCCTACACTCCCATCTCTCCCAAACCTCCTGCACTCACATCACATGTGTGTGTGTGAGAGAGTTATGAGATATACAACACACATTACTGTATCACAGAGCTCCACAGCAATAAAACTCACACGCTGATACACACCACACATTACTGTGAGTTGTAATGCTGTGGAGCTCTGGATACGCTTTTACATGCCACGTGTTTTTTTTTGGGGGGGCAGCATTTCATCCGTCGCTCCAGGCAGCACAGTAGCTCTTGGGCTGGCCCTGTGTAGTGTCATGTTGTATACACTGTGTTGTTTCCCTTATATGCATCTGTAAGTAATGGATTCCTTTGTTTCCCCTGATTCCATCCAACCCCCAGGATCTGGCTTAGACCAGATTTCTCTGCCCCTTCCACATGGTCTATTACACGAGGGCAGTTCCCCCTGCAGGAGAAGTCTGCGCAGGGAGTCGGAGGGGTGCCGAACTGTGGAACTTCACAGATGGGCTGCAGACAACCTCTGCAACTCAGCAGAGGAGCATCTGCCCTGCCAGAATGGGAAGGGGGAGGCTATTCATTATGGAAACGCTGGGGCGTGTTTTACCATTGTACAGTTGTGTTCAAAATTATTCAACCCCCAATGCTGTAAAGGGTTTTAGGGAATTTCGTGTACATTTGTAATTGTATTCAGAATGAAGTCCTACAAGGACTTTTTAAAGAACCATATGCAACTAAAATGACATCAATTGGTTTTGTAATACAGTAGTAAATGTTTCTTTTGTGAATTCTTCATTGACACAATTATTCAACCCCTTAAAGACTACCACTCTGAAGAACAGAGGTTCATTCAAGTGTTTTCAATCAGGTATTGAAAACACCTGTGGATGTCACGGAGCAGCAATAAAGCATAATAAGCACCAATTAGGCAGCTTTAAAATGACTGTGATACTCAGCTCCTTCTAGACATTTACTGGTGTGGTTACAAACATGGTGAAGTCAAGAGAATGGTCCAGGAAGACAAGAGAAGAGGTGATTACTCTTCACAGGAAGGGCAATGGCTATAAGAAGCTTGCAAAGATGTTAAACATACCAAGAGAGACCATAGAAGCATCATTCGCAAATTCAAGGCAAAGGGCACTGTTGAAATGCTACCTGGTCGTGGCAGAAAGAAGATGCTGACTTCGACTGCTGTGCGCTACCTGAAGCGTAGAGTGGAGAAAAGTCCCCGTGTGACTGCTGAGGAACTGAGAAAAGATTTGTCAGATGTGGGTACTGAAGTTTCAGCTCAGACAATACGGCGCACACTGCGTAATGAAGGCCTCCATGCCAGAACTCCCAGGCGCACCCCCTTGCTGTCTCCAAAGAATAAGAAGAGTCGACTGCAGTATGCCAAAAGTCATGTGGACAAACCACAGACGTTTTGGGATAGTGTTCTGTGGACTGATGAAACAAAATTAGAACTGTTTGGGCCCATGGATCAACGCTATGTTTGGAGGAGGAAGAACAAGGCCTATGATGAAAAGAACACCTTGCCTACTGTGAAGCATGGCGGGGGGTCAATCATGCTTTGGGGCTGTTTTGCTTCTGCAGGTACAGGGAAGCTTCAGCGTGTGCAAGGTACCATGAATTCTCTTCAGTACCAGGAGATATTGGATGACCATGTGATGCAGTCCGTCACAAACCTGAGGCTTGGGAGACGTTGGACCTTTCAACAGGACAATGATCCCAAGCATACCTCTAAGTCCACTAGAGCATGGTTGCAGATTAAAGGCTGGAACATTTTGGAGTGGCCATCGCAGTCACCTGACTTAAATCCGATTGAGAACCTCTGGTGGGACTTAAAGAAAGCAGTTGCAGTGCGCAAGCCTAAGAATGTGACTGAACTGGAGGCTTTTGCCCATGACGAATGGGCGAAGATACCCGTAGATCGCTGCAAGACACTGGTGTCAAGCTATGCTTCACGTTTAAAAGCTGTTATAACTGTAAAAGGATGTTGTACTAAGATTGAATGTCACTTGGGGGTTGAATAAAACTGATAATGATGTGAGCACAGAAAAGACATTTGTGGTTATTTCATTATAAATGTTATGTTATATTTGTCTGACCTACACGTGCCTCTTTGATTTAATTGTAAGCAAGTTGACTGAATGATCAAAATCAATGTCAAACTGGCCAAAACACTCAATTTCAGTGGGGGTTGAATAATTTTGAACACAACTGTATTCTGCACATCGTATTCTTACCATTGTATTCTGCCCATATAAAACATGGTGGGGTAACCCCGTTCATTCCTGTATGCGATCAAAATAGCCCCACGTAATGAGAGCAATATTATCTGTAGCAGACTTGCATACCTATGTATCTGCACACCTATCTTTGATGCCCTCTAGGGGGAGACTGCTCCGTGATAATATCAATACTCTAGGTTATTCAAGCTAAATCCACATTGAATTGCAATATTATCAATACTATAGGCTGCAGCGCGTATAAAAGCATGTGTCATGGATCATATAATGACCAAGTAGTCACAATAACCATATTATGCCTCAAATATGAAGAAACCGTGAGTAGAGGAAGGTACCTCTGTATGGCGCTACACACAATAATCAAGATAATGTCCTATACACACACCTATAGGAGTCTATACATTTGCACAAGTACAAAACACCTATTTTTAAAACATCTATACAATTAGTTGCTGGGGATTTAATGTGTTACACACATAGATCTCCTTAAACAGGGTGGGTGTGTTTAACCTCCCTGGCGGTCGCAATTTTTGCAAAATTTTGTGTCTAAAAGCTTTTCAATTTTTTTGGAAAGGAAATGTGTTGTTTTATATAGTAAGCCTGTATTCTGTAGGAATAACTCACTGAAATCCATGCAAGCACGAGTCTAGTAAACACACGGAATCAGAGAAGGTTTGAAACACGAAATAATTATTTGTGGGATAATAAATAATTATCTAAAATAATGGAAATAAATTCTATTCAATAATATAATCAAACCAAAAACATGCCTCTTTCCTCTGGGTGCTGGGATTCCTGTGCAGATGTACACTCCTTTGCCAATGAAATATACAGCACACGGGGGTACCAAGAAAAGAGTATTTATTCTCAAAGCAGCTTTACAGAAATAAAAGGCAAATAAAAATAATTTCTAAAATGTAATAAGGCTTTGCAATACAAGTTTCGCTGGTGCTTGCCCAGATCCAACTGTGTCCTGTATATTTCATTGGCAAAGGAGTCCACATCTGAAACAGGAATCCCAGCACCCACTGCACAAAGTTTATTCTACTGTATGTTTTACTGTAATTTTTTTCAGTTTTTGAATTTGCCTCCTGGTCCCTCCCTCTGCGTCACATTGGCTCGCACGGAGCGGAAGCAGGAAGCAAGTCGATGGCTGCAACGATCACACTGCGGAGACCACGAGGGAGCGAAGGATACGGTGAGTATATACAGCCCGAGTGTGGCTCGGGGTTACCGATCGCGAAATTTAACCCCGAGTCACACTCGGGAATGCCGCCTGGCAGG
Source organism: Leptobrachium leishanense (assembly GCA_009667805.1). Lineage (NCBI taxonomy): Eukaryota > Metazoa > Chordata > Amphibia > Anura > Megophryidae > Leptobrachium > Leptobrachium leishanense. The sequence continues at coordinate 180,825,733 of CM019068.1, forward strand.
TTATTATCAGCAAGATCCCGCTCCGTGTCTTTGTTTTTGATCCCAAAGTGGATTTTGTTTCTGGGGGAGCATAAATAAAGGCCCACCAGTCTGTCTGACAAGCAGCATGAGCAGGTATGGTTTGCTATACAGCAGCCTGTGGTTTCATTTTTGGATAGGACTCGCCCTCATTAGAGGTGCCTTGACGCTGGCGGGCGAGCTTAGTCTTATAATGGCCATTAATAAGAAACCAAACCTCTAATTGTGTTTAGTTTCACACGGTATAATGGGAATAAGCGCAGATGACCTTTTTTTCTTTGTTATGTTTTACAAATGTTGTTGGACTGGATGCATTTGGTGGTTGCAGCCGCCCCATCGGGGAATAGGCGCGACCCCACCCCTCCTGTACTAGGTTATTATCAGCGAATTCGTAAACTCTCACAGTTCAATTCCTGAGGTAATCTCCTGTAGAGAATTAATACAGTTCGAGTATAGTCGGATAATGGTGTGCTGCTGCCACCTAGTGTCTGGTCTCTAGTATGACCTGTTCTTTGGGGAATCTATATATAGTTTATTGGGATTCCCCAAAAGCCAGCCGACAGTCTCATCTGCTCACTCTGATTCATTCAATATTCCAAGCTCCAGCGGGGTGCCGGCGACCTCTTTCCTCCTTATCCCTCAAAATTAAAAAGGTGTCAGAAGTGTGCGCTGTATTGTGTGCTTTTATAATCACCATGGACAGACAGACTTACGTGAGCTAGGTCTTTTTGATAGTTGTGATTAAAGTTTATGCTTTGAGGCATTAATTGTTTTATATCATTTTACGCTTTTATTTTACACTTTTATTTTTGTAATACTTGACGTGATCAATAAACCCTGACTTTTTTGGATATTTCCTGAGCCCTATCATCTGTGGCGAGGCTACCAGGCCAAAGGAAGGATTCCTAGCGCTCAGGCAAGGATTGAACTGGACACTCCAGACCGGAACCTGAATAATACCAGAAAAGGAGCAGAAGAGAAAAACACCAAGGGGAAAGCAGTATCTCACAGACCTGGAACCTGTAACAAAAGACCTAACTTTAAAACCTTTAACCCCTTAAGAACCAAGGGTCTTTAAAGTCAATGCATTTATGATGTAAATGTTACGTTGTTGGTCCATAAGGGGTTAAAAAATTTAAGCCCTAAAACTGCGCACACCTCTGACACCTTTTTCTTTTTGCTCTCCTCCATGGATGGGGGAATGGAAACATAGGGTGGGGGTTGGACAAAGGGTCAGCATCCACGAGTACAATTTGTATTTCACAATGATTTTTGTTGAAGATACATCTTTGAAAGAACATTCCTGGGACTTAATGATGAAATACCCATGGGAGCCTTCTTTCTAGTGCTATCTATGTAAGTTAGGTTTCTGTGCTCTGTTTCAAGCACTGTATGTGCACGTTTTATTATATTTTGTATGTCTTGTTTATGTAATATTGACACTGTGTAAAGTTTTATTTTTGTCTTTTGCCATTACAACTTTGTACCCCAGTACTGTCTGTGGCTCTAGATGATTTGCGTTGTCATGTAAGCTTTGGTTTTAGTGTTACCGTAGAATTTACCATTTGGGAGATCTTGCGGCTGTACATGGTTATGCTCTTGGATCGGGTTGCTATACAGTTACTGGGGTTTCGAAAGTGCCCTATTACTTTTGTGGTGGCAAAGTATTTTCAGGAGAGTGTGTACAGTTTTGGGGGGTTAGGTTGGCATAATTTGGGGGCCTGAGAGGGGGGTAGAGTTAACTCCTGGCACACCCTCCCTCCACTTGTAACGACTGGGCAGATGGTCATCACACTGTCCATTGGTCCTTTTAATACTGTGAAGTTGTCTTGTCCACTTAGCAGAAAAACACCCCCAAAGCATAATGTTTCCACCTCCATATTTGACAGTGGGGATGGTGTTCTTGGGGGTCATAGGCAGCATTCCTCCTCCTCCAAACATTGCGAGATGCGTTGATGCCAAAGAGCTTGATTTTGGTCTCATCTGACCACAACACTTTCACGCAGTTCTCCTCTGAATCATTCAGATGTTCATTGGCAAACTTAAGACAGGCCTGTACATGTGCTTTCTTGAGCAGGGGGACCTTGAAGGCAGTGCAGCATTTCAGTCATTCTCGGTGTAGTGTGTTACCAATTGTTTTCTAGGTGACTAAGGTCCCAGCTGCCTTGAGCTCATTGACAAGATCTTACCATTCTCATGATCGTTGAAACTCCACGAGGTGAGATCTTGCATGGAACCCCAGAACGAAGGAGACTAACAGGGTTATTCAGAGAGCGTGAAAAGCCGGAGAATGACTGGAGAATGAAAAATTCTAGGTCAAAATAGCCAAATCATAAAAATTCTCCCTTTCATCTCACTTTCCAAATCGGCTATTTTGACATTCTCCTGCTTTTCACACTCTCTGAATAACCCTGTAAATTATTTTGTGTTTCTTCCATTCGTGAATAATCGCACAACCTGCTGTCACTTTCTCAGTTCTCACCAAGCTGCTTGGCGACAGTATTGTAGTCCATTCCAGCCTTGTGAGGTCTACCACCTTGTCCCTGACATCCTTGGAAAGCTCTTTGGTCTTGGCCATGGAGGAGAGTTTGGAATCTGATTGATTCTGTGAACAGGTGTCTTTTATACAGGTAAACTGAGATTAGGAGCAGTCCCTTTAAGAGACCGTTCCTAATCTCTGCTCGTTACCTGTATAAAAGACACCTGGGAGCTAGAAATCTCACTGATTGACAGGGGATCACATACTTATTTCACTCATTAAAATGCAAATCAATTTATAATTTTTATGAAATGCGATTTTCTGGATTTTTCTGTCTTTCATTGTTAAAACAAACCATTAAAATTATAGACTGATCATTTCTTTGTCATTGGGCAAATGTACAAAAACATAATTATATTTTATTGCACAGACACAAAAGGCAATCATTTTTTCCAGTTAAGACAATTAATTACTGACGAGGGGAAGATTTTCTTCAAAAAAACTAATAAAGAAGAAATGAAACTCATCTTTCCACTCTTATCCCTAAGAGTCTTAATAAAGATTTTGAATTGTGTCATTTTTGTGATCCTTTTAATACTATGTTTCTGGTATGGACAGTATTTGTTTCCTCTACTACTGCACTGCCAGGCTTCTCCGGCTGGTGTCGCACTCCAGCGAGTGGCCGACAGCAAAGGTTGGAAGGCGGTCGCTCCCTGGGTCCTTCAGCCGCTCTCTCACGACATCTTAGAAGTCGCGAGATCTGCAAGCTCTCACAACCCATGGATGTGGATTTTTAAAAAAAATAAAAAAATTCTGGGTTGTCCATCAGACTAAAGTGGTAGTGTTGTATACAGTATACTGTGCCTGGAATCCAGGGATTGTGTGTTTTATATACTGCGTCTGCATCAGTAACTGTGTTATATACAGTGTATATACTGTGCTTACATTAGCACAGTATGCTGTATATACAGCGGCAAGAAAAAGTATGTGAACCCTTTGGGATTACGTGGAGTTTTGCATGAATTGGTCATAAAATGTGCTCTGATCTTCATCTAAGTCACAACAATTTGAAAAACACAGTCTGCTTAAAATAATACAACACAAACATTATATGTTTTCATGTGTTTATTGAACATAACATGTAAACATTCACAGTGCAGGGTGGAAAAAGTATGTGAACCCCCAGCCTAATGACTTCTCCAAGAGCTAATTGGAGCCAGGAGTGGGCCAACCTTGAGTCCAATCAGTGTGATATTATTGGATGTGTTGCTGAAAGCTGTCCTGCCCTTTAAAAACACACACCAGTTTTGGGTTTACTGGTTTCAAGAAGCACTGCCTGATGTGAACCATGCCTCACAGAAAAGAGCTCTCAGAAGACCTACGATGAAGAATTTTTGACTTGCATGAAGCTGGAAAGGGTTACAAAAGTATCTCCAAAAGCCTTGATGTTCATGTGTCCACGGTAAAAGACAAACTGTCTACAAATGGAGAAAGTTCAGCACTGTTGCTACTCTCCCTAGGCGTGGTCGTCCTGTAAAGATGACTGCAAGAGCACAGCACAGAATGCTTAATGAGGTAAAGAAGAATCCTAGAGTGTCAGCTAAAGACTTACAGATATATCTGGCACATGCTAACATTTTTGTTGACACATCTACAATAAGGAAAACATTAAAACCAGAATGGAGTACATGGGAGGACGCCACGGAGGAAGCAATTGCTGTCCAAAAACAATATTGCAGCACGTTTGAAGTTTGCAAAAGAGCACCTGGATGTTCCACAGCACTACTGGCAAAATATTCTGTGGACAGATGAAGCCAAAATTGAGTTGTTTGGAAAAAACACACAACACTATGTGTAGAGAAAAAAAAAGGCACAGCACAACAACATCAAAACCTCATCCCCACTGTAAAACATGGCGGATGGATCATCATGGTTTGGGGCTGCTTTGCTGCCTCAGGGCCTGGACGGATTGTTGTCAATGATGGAAAAATGAATTCCAGAGTTTATCAAGACATTTTGCAGGAAAACGTAAGACCATCTGTCCGCCAACTGAAGCTCCGCAGAGGATGGCTGATGCAACAGGACAATGACACAAAGCATACAAGTAATTCAACAAAAGAATGGCTTCAACAAAACAAAATACGCCTTCTGGAGTGGCCCAGAGTCCTGACCTCAACCTGACTGAAATGCTGTGGCATGACCTTAAGAGAGCGATTCACACCAGACATCCCAAGAATATTGCTACACTGAAACAGTTTTGTGAAGAGGAGTGGTCCAAAATTACTCCAGATCGTTGTGCAGGTCTGATCTGCAACTACAGGAAACGTTTGGTTGAGGTTATTGCTGCCAAAGGAGAGTCAACCAGTCATTAAGTCCAAAGGTTCACCTACTTTTTCCACCCTGCACTGTGAATGTTTACATGTTCTGTTCAATAAAAACATGAAAACATGTTTGTGTTGTTTTTCAAATTGTTGTGACTTAGATGATCAGAGCACATTTTATGACCAATTCATGCAAAACTCCACGTAATCCCAAAGGGTTCACATAGTCCTGGATCTGGTCATAGTATACTGTATATACCACACAGCTGATCCAGACACCGTATACACTGTGTATAACACACAGTGAATGTAATAGGCAGTGTACATACAGCTGGGTGAGCTGGGTGTGTGTCATTGTGCCCCCCCTGCTCCGTGGTTGCTCTCCCCTGCATTCTCCCTCTTATCATTTGGGGACTTTCCTTTTAGTTTTTTAAAAGGACACTTTTTTTGTTTTTATCTGCTGGGCTGTGTGATGCTCTGTTTCTGGGCTGTGTGATGGTGGGCTTCTAGGCTGTATGATGTTGAGGGTCAGGCAGGCATGCTCTGAAACTCAGCATGCACGGAGCTGAGCTTCGCCCCCCTCCCTCGTTTGGAGGATAGGGAGTTAAAAAACCAGAATTTACATTGAGTCCCTCCTTTTATGGTGTTTAAAATATGTGATCATTTTATTTTGAATGTCTTCCATTCATGGGAGGCTTTATAATTTCCTTTTGAGGATTTTAATCCTGAGGTTGTAGATGAAGTGGCCTGTCAGATTAAAGTGATGTTACTCCGGGTACAATATTTATTTTCCTAATGGTTCTTCATGGAGTGTCTGTGCAGGTTCATCCTGAGATTCAATTCAAGGCCAGTTTCACCAATATAGCAGCCCATTTTACAGGCCGTGCACTGGATCAAGTCACTACATTGTCAGAAGTGCAGGAGTACGAGCCCTTGATGTTGTATGTGGTGTTATTGTGCCAGGCAGTGCTGCTGTCACATATATGCTGTATGTGGTGTTATTGTGCCGGCAGTGCTACTGTCATCTATATGTTGCATGTGGTGTTGTGCCGGGCAGCGCTGCTGTCATATATATGTTGTATGTGGTGTTATTGTGTCGGGCAGTGCTGCCGTCACATACAGTGGCAAGAAAAAGGTATGTGAACCCTTTGGGATTATGTGGAGTTTTGCATGAATAGGTCATAAAATGTGCTCTGATCTTCATCCAAGTCACAACAATTTGAAAAATACAGTCTGCTTAAAATAATACAACACAAACATTATATGTTTTCATGTTTTTATTGAACAGAACATGTAAATATTCACAGTGCAGGGTGGAAAAAGTATGTGAACCTTTGGACTTAATAACTGGTTGACCGTCCTTTGGCAGCAATAACCTCAACTAAATGTTTCCTGTAGTTGCAGATCAGACCTGCACAACGATCTGGAGTAATTTTGGACCACTCCTCTTCACAAAACTGTTTCTGTGTAGCAATAGTCTTGGGATGTCTGGTGTGAATCGCTCTCTTAAGGTCATGCCACAGCATTTCGATCGGGTTGAGGTCAGGACTCTGACTGGGCCACTCCAGAAGGCGTATTTTGTTTTGTTGAAGCCATTTTTTTGTTGAATTACTCGTATGCTTTGTGTCATTGTCCTGTTGAATCACCCATCCTCTGCGGAGCTTCAGTTGGTGGACAGATGGTCTTACGTTTTCCTGCAAAATGTCTTGATAAACTCTGGAATTCATTTTTCCCATCAACGACAACAATCCGTCCAGGCCCTAAGGCAGCAAAGCAGCCCCAAACCATGATGCTCCCTCTGCCATATTTTACAGTGGGGATGAGGTTTTAATGTTGTGCTGTGCCTTTTTTTCTCCACACATACAGGGTTATTCAGAGAGCGTGAAAAGCAGGAGAATGACTGGAGAATGAAAAATTCTAGGTCAAAATAGCCAAACCAGAAAAATTCTCCCTTTCATCTCACTTTCCAAATTGGTTATTTTGACCTAGAATTTATCATTCTCCAGTCATTCTCCTGCTTTTCACGCTCTCTGAATAACCCTGATAGTGTTGTGTGTTTTTTCCAAACAAATCAAT